>JAUBOC010000127.1:8008790-8021969 GCA_032275365.1 Anablepsoides cearensis | reverse complement strand
ATTATTATTCTGACACAATCAGTTCTTGTTTAGTAAATCAGTCTCAAAACAAGATCTAAAAGACTTTTTGGCTGGATTTAAGGTTTTAAAACTTGGTTAGATGGACAGTTTCTGCAGTGTAACACTTTCCACATCCATTTTTGTTTTTATTTCTAGTTTCGTCTTGGAGGATGGGGAGTCGTTTGGCCGGTGCCGGGATCGGAGTTTCTTGCTTGACGACACCACAGTGACCCTATCTCTGTGTCAGCTCCGAAACGTAAGGCAGCTTATGAAGCATACTGTGTACAAATACTTACATTCTCAACTGGAACAGGTGTGCACTGCAAAAACTGTCCATCTAACCAAGTTTTAAAATCTTATATCCAGCCAAAAAAAAAAATCTTTTTGATATTGTTTTGAGACTGATTTACTAAACAAGAACTGATTGTGTCAGAATATTAATCTTGTTTTTAGATTATTTTTCTTGTTAGCCTAAAAATTTGACTCAAATTAAGTTAAATTATCTGCCAGAGGAGTAAGAAAAATTTACTTGGTAAGATTCTTGAAATACTTGATTTGACTCATTTTTTTCTTATTTCAAGATCTTACCAAGTAATTTTTTCTTATTCCCACTGGCAGATAATTTAACTTAATTTGAGTCAAATCTTCAGGCTAACAAGACAAATAATCTAAAATCAAGATTATTATTCTGACACAATCAGTTCTTATTTAGTAAATCAGTCTCAAAACAAGATCAAAAATATATATATATTTTTTGGCTGGATATAAGATTTTAAAACTTGATTAGACTGACATTTTTTGCAGTGTGTGAACTGATCAGGGCCTTAACCACAGTAAAGAGCATCACTCCCATCTGATGCCTAATGATGTGCCTGTTGCTTTGCCTAATTGTCAAACTCTACAGAGTGTAGAAACTCAAGAAAACATTTTTTTTGTTTTTTTTTCCTTAGAGACTGAAGGATGTCGCTGGAGAAGCTTATTATCCTCTACTGGAAGACGAGTAAACCCTCTCCCTCCTGAACTATCTGCCGTCATGCCTTCTTCCCTGTCACTGTTTTTCTCCCCCCATCACCCTGTCAGTTTTTTGGCACGAGTAACGTCACTTTCCCTTTTTTTTTGCTTCTCTTCCCTCCTCCAGACAGTCAAGTTTGCCGCAGTCCAACAGCAGCAACGAGCTGTCGGCCACCGTCACGCTGCCACTCATCATTCGGGAGAGGGACACAGAATACCAGCTCATCCGCATCATCCTCTTTGACAGGCTGCTCAAGGTCAGGGAGGCGTGCAGATTTGTGTGTATCAGGCTGCTGAAGTGGCACACCCACACGTGGAGGGAAAAACGCACGAGAGGCCCGGAGATTGTTTCGGCTTAAATGCTTTTTCCCATATTTGTAAAATAAATAAATGAAATAGGTTTGTCAGAATGCGTTTGAATAATATATCCTTGATTTGCGGTTTGGTTTTAGGCCTATCCTTACAAGAAGAACCTTGTGTGGAAAGAGGCTAGAGTGGATATCCCTCCTCTTGTTAGAGGGCTGGTGTGGGCAGCACTGCTGGGCATTGAGGTATTAAAATTAGGTTTTTTTTTTTTGTTGTTGCGGGGGAAAAACAAGTAACTATATCTATTTATTATTTTCCCAGGGTGACATTCAAGCCAAGTATGACAGCATAGATAAGGACACTCCCATTCCAACAGACAGACAGGTAGACATCAGTTTATAAACCCAGCTGTGGAGTTTTAGATTTTGAAATATTTTAATGGTCTTCAGCTTCACGGGTGTTTTTATGTGCACAGATTGAGGTGGACATTCCACGCTGCCACCAATACGATGAGCTGCTGTCGTCTCCTGAGGGCCACATTAAGTTCAGGCGGGTGCTGAAAGCCTGGGTGGTCTCCCACCTCGACCTGGTCTATTGGCAGGGTCAGTCATCAATCTCTTTTACTGCCTCGCTCCACGCTTGTCTTTTATTTCCTCTTTCTGTAACGTGCAGAACTGAGCACTAGATGGTGGTCATGTCACATTTTGCAAACGCTGACCTTTAACCTCAGGAATGTGATTTTGAGCTTAAAATAAATAATTTCATGTCCGTTTCAGGGTTGGATTCACTTTGTGCCCCATTCCTGTATTTGAATTTCAATAATGAAGGTAAGGATTGAGTTTTTCAAGCTGCTTATTGTCACTGAGAGCTGATTGTTTTTATCTCTACATTTTTCCTGTCTTTATGCTTCATATAGCCTTAGCGTATGCCTGCATGTCTGCCTTCATTCCCAAGTATCTGTACAACTTCTTCTTGAAGGACAACTCTCACGTCATCCAAGGTGAGCTAAAGAAGGAAAAGCATATGTTGCCTTAGAGGTGAAGCTTCTGAACACAAAGCTGCAGTTTTTAAACCGTACATACTGTGCCTTGAAAAACTTATCTGTACCACTTTGTAGGTTTTTTTTTTTACATTTCAGCTTCAAACTTCAAAGTATTTCACTGGGTTTTGATGTGATAGATCAACACAAAGTGGTCCATATTTGTGCAGTAGAAAGGAAATAATACAGATTCTCAGTCGGATTCCGTTCTAGCACACAATTATGCTTTGATTTAAACCCTTCCATCGTCATTCTGGCTGGATGTTTTAGGTCATTGTCCTGCTGGAAGGTGACCCTATGTCTGCAGTCACCAAGTGGGAGTTTCTTGGGTGTGGGCGTAGTTTCGGTAAGCCTTGACAGGTCAGATTGACATGTCAGCGTAGTTTGGGTAAAGCCATCTGGGAAGAAGTGTAACAATTCAGATACAATTTTTATAGATATTCAGTTTTGTCAAAACTCGAGACCGTAAACAAGACAAAATTTGAACGCCATACTCGTGGAAGGACATGTAACAATTTGTGTCAGTGAAAACAGTTCTAACATGTGCAGTATTAGTTTTCAGTGTTTTGTATTGAGGCCAAAAAGCTTAGTTTTGCTTCCTCACATTTGTTGTGTTTTCTATGGCTTGTTTAAAACTGCAAACACACTGCAAAAACTGTCCATCTAACCAAGTTTTAAAACCTTATTTCCAGCCAAAAAGTCTTTTTGATCTTATTTTGAGACTGATTTACTAAACAAGAACTGATTGTGTCAGAATATTAATGTTGTTTTCAGAATGTGTCAGATTATTTGTCTTGTTAGCCTGAAAGTTTGACTCAAATTAAGTCAAAAATTTCTGCCAGTGGAGTAAGAAAATTTTAATTGGTAAGATTCTTGAAATAAGAAAAAAATTGAGTCAAATCAAGTATTTCAAAAATCTTACCAAGTAAAATTTTCTTACTCTATTTGCAGAAATTTTTGACTTAATTTGAGTCAAATTTTCAGGCTTACAAGTTAAATAATCTTACACATTTTGAAAACAAGATTAATATTCTGAAACAATCAGTTCTTGTTTTGTAAATCAGCCTCAAAACAAGATCAAATAGATTTTTTTGGCTTGATATAAGATTTTAAAACTTGGTTAGAAAGACAGTTTTTGCAGTGCAGGACTTCTTATGACTTCTTTTAAACACAGCTTACTTCTTGCCACTCTTCTATAGAGGTCAGATTTGAGGAGTGTGTTATTGTCCTGCGAACAGAAAATCCCACTTGTGCTGTGGATCTCTGCAGCTCCTCCAGAAATACAATGTGGGCTGGTTGGTTGTTTCTCAGATTAATGCCCTCCCTGCTCGGCTTGTTGATTTAGGTGGTCCACGGAGGTCCATACTGTTTTCAGTTTTGGATGATGGATTGAACAACGCCCCAGGAAATGTGTAAAGCTTGAGATATTATTTACCTTAATCGCAGTTGAACTTCTTAACAACTTTACCCCAGACCTGTCTTCCTTGGTCTTCATGATTATGTTTGGTTACTAATGTTCTGTAACAAACCTCTGAGGCCACAATAGCTGAATTGAGCTGGGTAGTTATTAAGGCTGCACAATATATTACAAATATATCATCATTGCAATACCATTGTGTGCAATGGTCATATTGCAAAGGACTACTTGGAGTTCAAAGTTGTTAACAAATGTATTTGAAGAGTTTTAAAGTTGTATTTTTCATGCTAATGCAATATTTAGCCAGTTTAAGTAGAAAGAACTCACGCTAGACAGAAATGGCATTGCCAAAAAAAATATAAAAGTCACATGAAGTATGAAGTATAGATTAAAAGGTGAAGAAAGATAAAACCCAACATATATCACACCTGATATCATCATCACAATATTTACAAATATTATCACCATCGCAAGATTATCCAATATCATTCAGCCCTATAGTACTTATAAAATGTTTCAAAGATGCAAATCACTTTATTTTTTATTTTATGTTGGTTTATCACACAAAATCCTAGTAAGATACTTTAAAGTGTCAAAGTTCAAGGGATATGAATAGTTTTTTCTTGATTACAGTTGACATTTGACACGGCATCACCTTCCTGCTCCACCTGCTTTCACTTTTATGTAGTCAGCAGCCACTGCAAGATGAGTAATCACTAATAAACATGGTCTGAGACTTTAAGTTCAAAAACAAATTATCATTGGCTGGCACCGAGCATTGAGCTGTCAGCTTAATGTTGATTAAATTTTGGCTCAATGTTGCTCCTAAGGTGAAGAGAGAGGGGGAAAGAAAACTCATTTCAGACCATCTTAATGGGGTTTGCAGCTGAGCCACATCATTTAGAGATAGAGAAACAAAATGAAACTGCAAATGCCTGCAGAGAAATGTCACGATCAATTTCTGTGTGACTGATAAACAGCTGCTCCACACACCTCTTGAACTCTGCTGGAAATGCGGCTATTATCGTACGTTTCCATGGCTTGATGCACTGGAGAGAGAGCTGATGTATGTCCGTGTGGTCAGAGCTCTTTTGTGCATATTTATTGTGAAGAATTAGGGTTCATTCACTATTTACATAAATATTCTTCTAAGGTTTCACTGAGCAGTTCAAATGGAGCAATTAGGCTTTGAAATGTGAAAAAAACATAAATATCAATTTGGCAGTGAAATTTGTGTATGTTGAGGTTTTCTCTTTACTGGTCAAGCTCCTGTTTCTTGTACCTTAGTGGGCAGGTAGAATCTGAACTTTTGTTCTTTTGCTTTCTTTTTTTTCCAGAGTACTTGACTGTTTTCTCCCAAATGATTGCCTTCCACGACCCAGAGCTAAGCAACCATCTAAATGAGATAGGCTTCATCCCAGATGTAAGTTACCGAGGATGAAAGTCCTCTGACTGGCTGATGTCGAGAAATTTAACTTTAATGTGAATTCAAAGAGAGTAGAACATTTTTTTTTCTCTTATTTTCTGGCTCCTTGCCGAGGGCAAAAGAAATGACCATCCATAGATTTCTGTGTATGTATTTTCACTGTCAGTGACATTTTTTTTGTTCCTCAACCCCCTTGTTCCAGAATTTGTGGTCACGGTCAAGTTCTCCCCACGGTCTCAGGGATGATAATTTATACTGCAGCTGATGTCTGCCAGGGAACACTTAATGATTTCTCTCTGCTGGGCTTGTTTCTCTTATTATGTGCGGCTTCCTCCTGCCCTTTTGCTTTCCTCCTTACTGCTCTGCTCAGTGACAAGGTTAAAGTCTGCTCCGCCGGTCCATGGCTTCAGTTGTGTGCTGATGAATGTGTGTCATCTGTGGAGTGACCTTTGAGACGTCACCCACGGAAGAGTCAAGTCTCGCTTACAGAGAGTTTAGGACTTAATACTTCCTTCCAAGTTGGCAGCTCTGAGGTGGTTCCAAAATAACCATTTTGAACCACATGTCAATCAAACACGCAGAAACATATCAATTAGGGATACAAGGTATCGATTAATGGATTGATCTAAAGTTAATCGACTAACGATTAATTGATAAGCGGCAATTTTCCTAAAAACCTGACATTTCTCTTTAATCAAGGGTCTTGCTATTTTTTTACATGCTAAATAAAAAAGTACAGTTTTATTTTAACAATTCATTGTGCCAGCTGCGTGAGTAAACACTGATTGAATAAACAGAAAAGTGTGGATTTTTTTCACATTATTAAACTTGGACATATTTATAAAATATAACAAAACAGGAATCTGTTAAGTTGCTAGTTGAAAAAAAAAAAACTAAAACACTTAATTCACCCTGAAGATAAAAAAACCTATTATTTAAACACAGGGTAATATTTTAAGATTAACTCAAAAACAAACTAAGAACATAATAAAATATCTCTGAAAGACGTGAGATACAAATGTACTTGTACTTGTTTGTTCACATTCCCTCTGCTATCTTAGCTGGACTGCTGGAAATTATCTGACGCCAGTTACTGTTTATTAGATTGGTTTACTGGCCAGGTTATGTCACACAGATTAGATTAACTTAATATTTGTAGCCACTGTAACTTTTTTGTTTTTTTCTTTCGCACGAGTTAAACTCATCGAGAGGACGCTAATGTTAGCCACAGTTAGCTTACCGTTCTGTCGTCCTTCTCTCTTGTTTTAACCATCATGCTGCCAAATAGTTCGGTCCAGCCTTCGGTACTTTTCCTTCGGGTTTGGTATAGTCCGTTATTATTGTTGCGTCGCAAATAAAACTAAATAAGACTTGTGCATTTGAGGCCCCGCCCCACACCGAGAATGGCTCTGCTCAGTTGAACTGGGCCTGAGTAGAGCAGCAGCGCCCTCTTCTGGATGAAGTCAAAACTACACTGAAATAAGTTTTAAACGGATGTTTTCAATTAATCGAATGCAAGAAACTTTATTCTAATAAACCATTAATCGACAATTAATCGTAAATTGATTAATTGTTTGCATCCCTATTTTTAATTAAGTTCTGGAGTCATCCCGATTAAAGGAGGCCGCAGCAGCCAACCGATCTTATGAGACATAAAAAATGGCTACAACTCAGTTCTTCTTACAAGATGTTTAGCTAATATTTGCTGTGTTAGTAGCTGAGACTGATCCCAAACTCACAGGAAATTAATATTGGGTGTACTTGTACAATTGATTAACCTGTCCAGGCTGTGAAATTTAGCATTTTATTTCATTTATTTATTTAACATTTATTTATCCAGGTAAACTGTTTGAGTACCACTTCTCATTTGATGTATGGTGTGGTAGTAGTTGAGACTGATTCAACACATACGCCAACACAAAAGTCAAAATATTGGTTTAAAACTGTTGATGTCAACGCTGTTTGCAAAAACTCTTGAACCACTGGATGGGTTTTAATGAAACTCAGAATGTAATCACTGGTTGTACATTTACCACAGATTAATATTTGGCATCACCTCAATGCAAGAAGTATGTTGTAGCTATAATTAACATTAGCAAATACAAAGTGGCTACAGCTCAAAATTACGAGATTAATGTAAAATGTGATATGGTAAACAGCTATAACTGTTTTACTTCTCAGCATAAGGTGAGTTTTTAGTTTAAAACTGTGGCGTGAAAGTTGGTGAGCAACATGCCTTCCTTAAAGTTGTGCTTTAATTCAATTTTAATAAAGATGGTTTTTTCTTTTATCTTGAACAGATCAAATTTTTTGCTTCAACTGTATGTTGTAGGATTTTATTTTAATGGCTTGAAACTTATCCCATCTGTAATACTTCCAGCACTGACTTGCCTTTCAAAGAACACTGCTTGTTTTCGTTGTTAGGTCAGGATAATAAAGGAAAAACAATCTCTGTTGATGCAGCCTTTTTTTTTCCATTCCAAGTAATTAGACCATACAGACAATAAATCCCCTCTTCTTTGTGAGCTTCAGTGAACCCAGTGAACTTTTGGTTCCCTTTGACAAGAAATTCTGCCTCCCCTCCAAAACAGAAATATCTCTGCATTATTATACACCAAAGTGCAGCCTTATTTTTGTACAGCTGCGAGTCAATCTGTCCGAATACTGCAGTGTTAATGGTCTCTTTTCTAGTAAAAGCAACCAGCAGTGACTCCAATTACATGTAGCCACCGGTTTAAGTCAGGTCACTTTCAATTTGGCCTCATCTCCTCTCCAAGCGCTGCTGTTTGCACCTACATTAATGCAATCTGGCTGCACGGGCTGTTCTGCTGCAGAGCTGTTGGGACCGGGAGCAAAAAGCCTCTTTAGCTCATCTCTGTTGGGAACACGAGAGGTCCGCTTTACAGTCACCAGCTCCCTCGCAATTAGCTGTCTATTAAGTTTATGAGATAAGCTGCAGTTTTCCCTCTTCCAGACCTTTGGCTGCTGAATAGTACACAGACACAGTTGGGTAATGCTGGAATATTGGATGCTTTTTTAATTTTCAAAGGCATAAGATGAGTAGGATGAAGGCACAATATGACTGACGCAGTGACATTCATACATATTATTATTATTTTTTCCATTGTGGATTAATTCAGCCAACTGCTCTGTAAAGCTGCCTTTGTTTTTCTCCATCTGTAGACATCTGCAGCCACATGTGCTGCTTCTATCAAAGACCAAAATCTTTTCACTTAAAAACCAGTTAATTAATCATTAATCATTGTTTTTTCACATTTAAAACCTCAGACAAATTATCTAGTATAACTCCCTTTTGTCTTTTGTTTCATTTTTCCTCACAGCTTTATGCTATTCCCTGGTTCCTTACAATGTTTACTCGTAAGTATTTTTTTTTCTTTTGTCTCTGCTTTAAAGCAATAGTCTAGTTAATGTTGAAGTGATAATGTGTCAAGTAGCTATTAAAAAAGTTGTACTTTTTCAGTCATGAAATCAGTTGTATAGCATGGATTATTTAGAAAAGGACAGAAGTCTTCATGCAGAATAGTCAGCACCAACTCATTGCTCATGTTTACATCATCATGACAGTTATGATTGAAATATTTTACACAGAAAACATTGAGTACATTTATTATCATTCAAGTATAAAAATGATATTTAATGTCATTAACAGGTAAAGTGGGCCTATCCGGTTAGTACTGCTTCTTTTGAGGTTTTCAGTAGACAGCAGGATATTACAGGGTGTTCGTGGGAAAATATGTTACTCTTCACTGGTTTATTATTTACCCATTACATTTCACAAGTCTTCTAGCAGTAATACAGGACCACTTTGTCTCTGAATACTTGATCATATTTGCTGAAAGTTATTGAGTTTTATGTATTTGATTTGGCTCTTTAGTATGCATCTGTGAAGTCAAGTCTGTTAGTTTAGAACTAGCATGTTCAAAATCTAAATCTAAACAAATGGTTTCCAACTCTGGGCTCTCAGTGAATAAATATTGTTCAAACTGGTGTTGATATTTCCAGATTTCTGTTTTTTTTTTTTTTTAGACCCCTATTCATGTTTTTAAGCGTGTGTGTGTACACTTGATTTGCAGATTGTCAGTTCATTGCAGCATTCTGCTTTTATCTTTTCAAAAGAATTGATCCCTTAAATAGAGTTAACTTGAAATGTGATAAGAATATGAATAAAAGTTATCCAGGACATGATCCAGGCAGTCGTATCACACAGAACAAATGAATAACTGTGGTTTCTTTATTTAAACAGCGATAATTCAAACAGAAAAGTATCAGTGTGAAGATTCTTACAGACTCCTAATCGAGCCACATTTGTCCCATTACACTCGATGCAATTATCTATCTGAACCCCACGCTTGGCACTACAATACGTTTCTCTTCAATTAATCACACAAACACATTCTCAGAAACCAGCCACCCTTCTATCCATCTTCTTTCCACTAAGGCATCTTATAAGTCAAGTATTCAGGTTTGTCCTCACTGCTGATGTCCTCCATTTGATTTGATTTGATCCCCACACAGACGAGCTGACACTCACACACAAGCCTTTATGTGTTGGAGACCCTCTGAGGTGTTCTCTCAGCCCACCACTGTGGCATTCTGCCTTCACAAACATCCACTGCTGAGTTTACATCTGAACAGAAACACAGCTCTGGGTTATGTGCCAGCATGTCAGCCGAGGGAGGACATTCATGGCCAATGAAGGCAATGTGATCGAGATAACTGCAGTAGGACATGTTATTAGGATGCAGTTTTGTTTTGTTTGAAATCAGCTTCTAAGGTTTTTTTTTTTTTTAAAGCCCCACAGTTCACTGATGTTCTGTCTGTCGTGTTTTTACCCCACCACCCACCTGAAAACGTTTTCCCAGCAGCCTCCCACTTTAAATTAGCTTCCAGACAATCGTGCCAACACTCAGTTTTGCCTTTTGGGCATCTGATTTTATTCCATCCAGCTCTATTCAGTAAATGTGCTGGGCACAAAATGCAAATCATTGTTTTTGTTTCCAAAATGATAATAGGTATCTCATTGTGTGCAAGCTGCATACTATTGTCACACATGCTGCATCCCATTGTGCATATTTTGGTGGTATTTTTTATTTTTTTTAACAATTTATTTATTTAATAAAACATTATTTAATCGTGTCTGTTTTTCTCTGTTCCATGCAGATGTTTTCCCCCTGCACAAAATCTTCCACCTGTGGGACACGCTGCTGCTGGGCAACTCTTCGTTTCCTTTTTGCATCGGGGTCGCCATATTGCAGCAACTCAGAGACCGTCTCTTGGCTAATGGCTTCAATGAATGTATCCTGCTCTTCTCTGACCTGCCAGGTGAGAATGCCAGTCGGTTTGATGTCTGTTTATATGGGCTGTTTTTTTTTTGTAGCTATATTTATAATGCTTTCATTGCAGTACTCACTTGAAAAAGCCTTTAAATGTGCTATTAAATCAAAGCAACCATAACTAAAAACCAACTAACTCCAATAGACAGTGAAATAAATGTAATCATACTGTATAATTATGGACACAATGTTTGCACCATTTTGACAACTTTTGAAACCTGTCCACAGTACTCATGATCTTTTTAAAACAACCTGTCATTCACATGCAAATTATGTTTTAGAGTGGCACGGTGACTCAGTTGTTAGAGCTGTTGCAATTCAGTAAGAAGGTTGTTGGATGGAATCCCGACTGGGAACCTTTCTGGGTAGAGTTTGCGTTTTCTCTCTGTTGGGTTTTCCAAGTAGTCCTATTTCCACCCAAAGACCAAAAACATGACTGTTCGGTTAATTGGTAACTCTAAATTGACCCTAGGTGTGAATGAGCGAGTGAATGGTTTGTCTCATTTGTCTCTGTGTCCCTGTGATGGACTTGTGACCTGTCTAAAATTTTGTTAATTATGTTTAAAGCAAGAAAGACAATGTTGCCAATTAATTTACAAAAGTTTTTTGTCTTAAGTTCCAATGATAGAAATAACTGAAGGAAATATGATTTTAAATGTAAAACTGTGCATACTAAGCAAATGTGTATTCCAGTTTATGTAGTAAAATTATGGCACAGTTTGGATGACGATTTGAAAAAATGTTCTACTTTAAATCAATTTAAAATACTTTATAAGGAAAAAATTATTAAGTCTTAGCAGATTATATTTTTGATTTAATGTATGTGGCCATGAAAAATTAATTGTAATTATTGAGAAAGGAGCAGGTTTATACAAGGTTTTTCTTCTTCCTGCTCCCTTTTCACTCATGCATAGTATGTGTTAAAAGAAAATGTGTTTGTATGTTATAATGATGAACATTGTTGGATTGATTGATTGATTGAAGATGTGCACATAAAAATAAAGCACAAAGTTAGCCCAGAAGTGTTGAATTGCTTGTGAAAAGGTGGTCCGTTTAATTTCCACAAAACCTAAATTCTGAGTGTTGTCATTGTTGTACAAAAAATGACTAAGAAAAGGGAAAAAAAGGACAAAATTTTGATTTGTGCCTTCGGAAGGGTTAATAGAAACTGCAGCATTTAAAAGTGCACCCACTTTATTTATCCTTTTCACTTGCACAAAGCTGTTACTTCTGTAAGATATCGGTGACATAAAGTCCCACAACTTAATTTATGATGTATGTCTTCAAGGTGACTCAAACAATTTCCTTTCAAACGGTGCATCCATGTGCCGCTGAGCTGAGAGGCAGAACAACAATGGGACTTTAAAAGCAAAACACGGGGAAGATTTGTTCACAAGGGAAGGAGAAATGTTGTAAATGATGCCTCCCCTCTTGCTCACCTTTATTGTTGCCATACTTCACTGCGTTTTACTGCCTAAGACCAATAAATTCATATAATTGAGGCAGAAGGAAAAAAGGAGCTGGAGTTTTCCTTATAAAGGTAAAATATGTTGGCTGAGGGCTTCCGTCAGCTCCTCTGGCAGGATTTTCTTGGAGTGGCGCCTTCTGCCAACTTGTTTCTGTATATCATTGCCAGCTTCTTTTTCCAGCTTGTGTATACCTGGATAGTTACAGTGTAGTATTTGGCACTTTTCCTAACTATACCAAAAGTGGATTCGGGGCTTTAGAAAGACTAAGATGTGTTTACTTAAGCTTTCTGGCCAAGCTGGGGTCTGGTCCATGCTCTGGATAGTTTTATTTGTCTTGTTACAGACACAGCTGTTAACGTGCCACCCAGTTCAGCTCAATATTTATGACCTCCAGGACATTAGGGGTCTTACCACTTTGGACTTGTTGCCATTTTTAGTTAAACAAGCTGTGTGTCTGAGTTGTTGGTGTCAGTTTGTTTACATTTATTCAAATGTTTCAGCTTTTAACATCAAACTTTAGTTTAGATGACTCTTAATTAATTAAAGGAACGCATATCGCTGCCTTTCATGCTACTATTAAATAAAGATCATCCTTGTGATATTATTGTAAGATTTAATGAAATGTGTTTGTGTATGTGTTGAGTATGAGTCTCAGCTACTACCACACTGAATTTTGACTCAATATCTGTAAACCTTGTGTTATGTGGCTTTTTAATGGACTTGCAACAGCAAAGCAAAGACCAGAGTGGATTTTTACCATCTTAAAACCTTTCAGCTGCTTAAGTGAACGTCTTTTTTATTTTAATGTATATAAAGTTTTATAAGATAAGATAAGATAATCCTTTATTAGTCCCACAGGTGGGAAATTTAGGTTGTCACAGCAGGAAGCGGACAGTAGAGAAATCAGAGCAGCAGGTACAAAACAATGAAAAATAAAAGAAAAAAAACAACAGAAAAACAGCATAGTGAAAAAGCACCATGTTACATCACTTACATAGAATTCTGTATAAATAGTGCAACTATCCTAGTCAACATTTTTTGAGCAAATGCAGTGAAGTCCTGCTTCACCATAGGTGTGTTTACGAACACACACACACACACACACACACACACACACACACACACACACACACACACACACACACACACACACACAC
>JAUBOC010000127.1:7938724-7950340 GCA_032275365.1 Anablepsoides cearensis | reverse complement strand
CCTGCCCGCCTTCACATGGGATCTTATGAATGACCTGGGGGGGATTAAATCCGGACTGGTCTGTGCGGCAATAGCGCAGATTTGACTTATGAAAGGGGCTTTGGTGGATCAGGGGCGCATCAGAGGCGAGTAAAATTTATTCGCCTATCCGCCTTCGTGTTTTTTCTGAATGCTCGTTGGAGGACTGAACACGCATCAGGCCCGGACTGAGCAGTCTTATGAAAGGGGCATGCATGGTGGCGGAGGTATGCACTCTCTGAGTGCTTCTAGTTTTTATATGTAATTTTGGTATTTATTTGTTCAGTTACTAGCTAGTGAAGGTCTTTATTTGCTGCAATAAAAATACAATAAATAACATAATTAAATACAATAAATGCAGTCTCATACTGTCTTAAATGCATTATTTTTGTTTTAGACCTCTGCAATGCTTTGAAAATCCTCCCTAAAAATTGTCTGCATCTAAAAGAAAAAAAAAAAACATTTTTTCAGACTGTTATCCCACCTGTGGAGAAAAACCTTTCCAGCCCCTCCTTCATGATTGATGTCCACCCAGTTTTACGAACCTGCCCCCTCCTCTCATTTAGAGCAGTTAAATGGACTGATAACAGGAACGAGCCGGACCGGAGCGGCCTGTGCTTAAACCTGACACAGGTTAACTGCCTTGGCTGACCCCCACCTTTTATCTGTTACCTGTCTGAGGAGCAGGAACCTGATAGTGATCAGAGGACATTTCAGCTCCTTTTTACTTTAAAATGTAAAAAAAAAATCATTAAAAATAATTCACCATGAATGTTTTGCTTGTTTCAGTACCAAAAAGTGTGTTTTTATGACTAGATTTGTTTCTTGTTCCTAATAATCCCTCATCAGACCTACAAGCTGAGGAAAAGCCATGTTGTCGTACATGAGTTGCTCACAGATGGGAGTGGCAACACGCAGCTCAGCTTTCACGCCTGCGGATATATTAAGACAGGGACGCACCCACACAGGTTCTTCCATCTGAAGCCAGCTGTAGCCCCGGCGACGGACACTGACATCGGACCTCTCCTTTCAGCACCTCACAGCCGTACTGGCAGTTGGCCACAGCACAAGTGCGAGTGTCTGATGGGGGGAAAGAAAAAAAAACACATAATAACTCATGCATGTGCCACAAGGGAGCTTATTCTGCTCTCAGTCACA
Organism: Anablepsoides cearensis; assembly: GCA_032275365.1. Classification (NCBI taxonomy): domain Eukaryota; kingdom Metazoa; phylum Chordata; class Actinopteri; order Cyprinodontiformes; family Rivulidae; genus Anablepsoides; species Anablepsoides cearensis. The sequence continues at coordinate 7,949,164 of JAUBOC010000127.1, read as the reverse complement.
CTTTTCCTCCCCCCCCCCTCACATCTCTACACATGCTCTTTATCCTCCAGCCAATTTGTAGGAGCCAGGCCAATTCGCCTGCCTTTTCGGATATTAGCAAGCTTGACCCCGAGGCACCGGCGAGAGAACAGCGCACACACTGCCATTATTGGATTCCTCTGCTGCGCACTTGCTTTGTGCTCACACCTTCCGCTCGAGCGGTCCTCCTTCTACCTTTGTGACCCTTCCTCACACCCAGAGACTGATAATCCATCTGCAGCGTATCGACGGTGGCCGTGTGCAACTCCGCTGCTGTGAAGATCAAGATCCTCCAAAAATAATAATATAATGAAACAGATTTTGTTCGGCTTTTCTTTCTTTTTTTCTTTTTCTCCCCCTGATAAATTCCAAACCCTAAAAAGGAAATTAGAAGCAGGGCTCCTGCTGCTGCAGCTCTTTTCAGCTGCTGCGGTGCTCCCCGGAGTACAGTTTGATGACAGAGGCAGTCTGGGCTGATTAAATGCCACAGCGATCCATTGATCAAAGCAGAAGCAAGGGAGAGAGAAGAAGAGCAGCAAGGTGTTTAACACTATCATTACAAAAACAACACGCAGAATAAATTCAAATGGCCTCGAGAGGTGGGCGCAGTCCAGACTTTAAAAAAAGGGGAAGGATTTTTTCTTTTCTATCGGTGTAAAAAAGCGTTAATTAAAACAAGGTAGAAGGAGTTCCTCCATCCTCTAATGGAAATCTGCGGAGAAAACACTTATCAGGTGGGAAACAGAATTTACCGGGAGATGTGCTCAGGCAGCAGCTCACATTATATGAAATTACCTCGCCGCTTCCAATAAAACCTGCACACTCGCTGGAGGGCTGAAAGGACTTCTTTTAGATTTTTCATTTTAGCCCTGGAAGTGCTCTTCACAGGGGTCTTTCATACAGCAGAGCTGCCATAATGAAGCAGATCAACATGGGGCTTTAATCAAAACAGTCTATCAAAAGATTGCAAGGCTGCTGTCAGAGGTGCTCCTACAGGAGGCAAAATCTACTTAATGACAAGGAGGCAAAATGCCATCAATGTTTTCTTCTGAAATTGCCTCGTCTGCGTTCGTACTCAAGTCACAGTTCAAATGTTTTGAAGTGGAGGTTTGGTGGAAAAGTTGTGGACTGTTAAAATCTTCCTTGTTATACATCTACATTTCCAAAGACGATTTTGAAGTTGGTGTCAACAAGTTATTCAAAATAGGTCGGGACAGAGGCAAAGGCTGTAAAAGTTAAGTGGTACAAATAAGAAAAAACGCTGAAGTACACTGGCGTCACACACGCTTTTAGAAGACTGACTGCTGCGGGGTGACAATGTAAACAATGAATCATGAAGTAGAGAACTGCATATAAATAGTTTTTCATTGGTTAGCTTCTGCCTTTTAGAGACATCATTCATAGCAGATGTGTGCACACGTGTCAAGTTGTACGGATTCTCCGTAAATTACATGGATTTGTCCCCATGTTGCTTGTTCAAAGACGTATGGGTCAATCTTTCTGATTTTTTTTTCAAAACTTTGCTTCAAATTTATTTAAGTCTCATTTGAGTTATGTAATTTCCCTTTGGGATCAATAAAGTGCTTTTGAATTTGAATTGAGTTGAAGTCTTAGAGCCGGCCGGCTGCATAGAAATAAGTTTGCAACCTTCTCGACCTCTGCTCCTCTGCGCTGGAGATGCTGTTATTTCTGCTTCACGTTCTTGCTTTCCTTACGTCTGACAGTCCCTCCCCCCTCACACACACACACCACCCTCCCCCATCCCACTCCCCATTGTATCTTGTGCGAATACAACAGAAAATACGTCCAAAGGGTAAGTAAGAGGCGTTTTAGAGAGGCTGAATCTCTCAGAAGTATAGATGTGCAAAATTCACTAGTCTGCAAACAGCTGCGTCTAAACTTAATGGAATAGTTTTAAGATGATGTTTGTCAACGAGAATTTGGGAAGACTTTCAATATCTCAACACATACAGGTCATAACATCATCGAAAGATTTCCAGAGTCTGTAGAAATCTGAGGCCGAAGGCTGAAGGTCAGTACTAAATGGGCTGAGGTACAGTTTTGGGCCGACTAGCCGTTAGCTCATCAATCTGATCAGCTGTTTCTCCAAACTGAGGTTGTTCAAAGAGCAGTCTACAACAGCCATAATAAACAGTTCATACCCGTTCTAAAATAAATGTTAGTAATCGTTCTACAGAACCCCACTTCGAAGGATCTGAGCTATTCTTTTCAACAAACACCTCATGGTCGCACCTACACGTCGACAAAGCAGGGGAGAGAAAATAGCATCGAGAGAAAACAGATATTTTTACACTTCAGGCAATAATTCAAACAGTGTGAACAATCACAGCGTCGTGTGTGTGTGAGTGTGTTTGTCAGACTTACTTCCACATGTCCCATCAGGCATCAGCATGTAGCCGTTCAGGCAGTAGCACTTGTAACTCCCGTATGTGTTCATGCACCTGTGTTTACAGGGCCTCGGCTTCAGCCCACACTCATTCAGGTCTGCAGACACAGAGAGACGATGAAAGTGGACGGGAGGACATAAAGATAGGGGCCTCCTCGTTTACAGGGGTGAAATTAGTCAGGAGGGGTGGGCAAGGTCCTGAGGTCAACCTAACCGGTGTGTTTATGTGGATGGGTTAGACGTGTTAGTTTGTCTGTCTATGTGTGTGTTAATGAGTGTGTTTTAGAAGAATCTCAAAAGGAGGTAAGATGTTCAAACAGGTCCTGAACATCTTGCTTTGATGATAAACCAGGAAGCTGGTGTCAGCTGTCAACACTCCCTCCTCCTCCATTTTACTTTCCGACCCTCTACGACTTCATGAAGCTTCACCATGAACAACTCTCCAGCAGTCAATGATTTTATTTTATTTTATTTCATTTTTTTTGTATTTTATCCACTCACACAAGTGAAAAATTCTCCCCAACAGTCCGTGAAAATCAGATTTGGAACGCTGCTGTCTAAGTTCACAGCAGGAGAGGAATCATTGGATTTAAAAGAAAATGCTCTGAGTAGAACACCTGTCAGAATTTTTATGCTAATTCTAGCTGGTGCATTTCGCTCAGAGCAGACATTTAGATTAGTCAAACACAAGCGTAGCTTTAAAACATTATTAATGTCTACTTATTATTTATATGTTTAGAACCAGAGCCCTCATGTTGTTTATTTTGGGATTATTCACTGACTGTATACTCAATATAAATATGACAACACACATGTTTATTTGACTTAAGGACAAAAATGGGTTTGAACAACAAACATACTGAGTTTAGATTCATTTTTATTGGTTGTATATAAAACATAATGAATAGCAATCATGTGAAAGCAGGTAAAACGAAAATACAACCAGTTTTTAGAAAAATTGTGATTTATTTTATAATTATTATGTTTTAAAGTAATTGTATGCCTAATGTGATAGATTTACAGAACTAATTTTAATTTTTGTTTAAATTAATATAATTTTATTCCAAATCACACTGAACCAAATAAAGCCAGAGTAAAAAAACAATGATAATCAGAACTAAAACATTATGTTGACCCAACCCAGATGTCTGAAATTTCTGCAAAATGTTTCAGGTTTGATGTCCAAAACAAACCACCTGTGTGCTTCCTGACAAATCAGAAAATATACTTGTATATTTTTATTTGTTTCTTGTTGTATATCAGCTGATTAAAAAACTCAAAGCTAATCAACTGATTGCTAGATTTTTAGTTCCTCTGAACGCCAGATGCCAGAACTTGTGCCACATTTTCTGTTTTTAAATTTTATAGTAGCATAAAACAAAATAAAATAAAGCTAAAATCTTCCAAATAAAGCTAACATTTTGTGCTGGTGTCAAAGACAGAAGAAGGAGGGGGGGAAAAAAGAAAGTTGACATTTCAGAACTGCAAAAAGAACTTTGGAGATGAAACCAAACTACCATCATTAGCATCTATAATATGACCTCTATAAAACTGGTCAAACTGTATTTCAGGATCAGTTTTAATAGCTGAGTAAATGACTGCCTCTTAGCTCATAACGCAGGAAAAAAATAATGGCAGTGGGTTTAAGGGAATTATGCCAACAGTGGAGTCTGTTCAGATATTTATCAAACACAACTTATACATTTTCTTATTTACGTCTTCATTTTTTGAATGACACTTTAACTGCAGAGTGAGAAAAAAGTGAGGCCTCCAGTTTTTCTTGACCCTCCTGCTTTGACTAGAGGATTATTCAGCTAAAGTCAATTTCATTTCACACCTGCTCCAGCTTCTTCTGAAATGTGAGAAGCCTTGAAAAGTCAGGTGTGGTTCAGTTTGAAGACGATTTACCTTCCAGTCTCCTCCTTAATTCTTTGATAACCTGCATGAAATGCGGCACTATCCCCTTCCTGAGAAAACCAAATCTTAAACACTGCTCCAGGAGAAAAATAACTGAAATGAAACTCTTTCTGTCTGTATCATTTTTGTTACTGCAGGCTACTCTATAATACATCACTTTTTTTTTTTAAAGGGAGCCGACTTGATTTTATGAACTATTGAATTCACTCCATCGAGCCGAAAGCACAGCAGCACGTCTCATTCACAGCAATGGGAATAATTAGGTGCTCTCCAACCAAACCTACAGAGAGCGTCTGCACACTGGATATTTGACCTTTAGCATGAAAACACACAGCTGTAACTTGTAACAGGGTAATGTGTATTTTCGTCTACTGCACTTTGCTGCAAATGTAGGCGTTGGGTCATCAAGAAAACTGTTGGAGGAGGATGAGAAATCCCTCTGATCTTTATGTCTTTTAATTTTTTTATAACATTAGGCTAATATAGCTTCGAGTCATTTGCTGTTTGAAAAGTCAAGACTCTTAAATGTCAGAAATAATTTAAGGTCATATAAGCATAAAGGGCTTCTTGTTTTTAATATCTTGTTCATACTTTCAGATGACAGAGCTGAATAATTTTAGCATGTGTATTTAAAACGCTGGTTCTCATTACTGAGTTGGTATGCAGGTTGAAATAAAAGATGATCTTCAGAAATTGAATCAAAATTCATTGATTGCTAAAATGTAAAATGCATTACATTACAGTATATTTCTCATTTTGCATCATTGTGTCTGTTTTGTTGAGGGTCCTTGTACTATCGTGCTTTTATTTTGGTTACTAAACCAAGTGATGATTGGGGTCATGGAGACTGAATGGAGCAAAATAATCAAATTTACTGTACATGCAAATGTAATTACCAGTTTATGCAACTAAAACCATGTTAGTGTTGTAGAAAATGTGGTATTTTGTTACACAGACAACCTGAATTATTGAAATAATGTTTTAATATTGTTTTTTACTTTTTTCTGAAACAATTTTGACTGAATGCAGATCTTTAAAGTGCCTGTGACATCAAATTTTTGTAATAAATATGAATGTATTTTTGGAAATGGAACATTGGCAACATATTGCAAAACAAATTTCATGCAGCTGAGATGAACGGTTGTTGAGATATTCGCATGTGAAGTAACAGGAAATGATGTCAAAGGGGAATGTCTGCATGTGTACAGAGGACTGATACAAAGGCAGACAATACAGACTGTGGAGAAGATTCTGATGTTTCTTTAGATTACTTTGAGTCCCTATCAAAAAGAGACAAAGAAGAGTTAAAGTTTAAATAATTTTGTTTTAATAAACAAAAACCAGAGAGTTTGTTTTATTAACGAGTTCCCCTTTGATGTCACTTCCTGTTTCACTTTTGCTGAGCCAAATTTAAAAGAAAATCATCCAGTTATGTGACAAAACGGGTAAAATAGTCTGTACTATGCCAATTTTCTTAAGTATAAAGATGTTTTCTTTGACTTTTTGTATTTGAAGGATAGGCATGTCACAGGCACTTTAAGCTCATATTTAGTTGATACGTTCCCCTAATAAATCCTGTGTGGTTTTACACATGTGCTCCAGGCAGACACAAACATAAGAGAAGCATTGAGGGATTTTTGTTATAGTTATGAGTTTGTGGATATTTTGCACCTCTTAATAGGATGCTATCACTCCATGTGTTTTTTTATCCATTCTATCTGATTCTTGGTCATAAAGAGATGTGTAGTGCTTTAAACCTTTTTAATAAAATGACTTTTGCTTATTTAACATCCTCCCAGCTGATTGCTGTTTGGACTGGAGAGCTTGCTGCTAGTGATGTAAGCTACTGGCTAAACTACACAAATTAAACTGGCCAATTTAAAAACAAAAAAAAACTTTGCATTGTCAGTTTCATATTACATAGTTATTTACATATGCTTTTATGAGTATTTGCAAGTGTAACTAGAAGCAAAATGGAAAGCTGTGCAAAGTTTATACATTTGTTTGTTTGCATGAACTGATATATAATTTGAGACAGGAGTTGTAAGATGGCAGCAATCCACTTTTCCCTTGGCCACATTTGATCTAACCATTAACTCCTCGGTTTGATCAGAAGCTGAAACCCTTCAAAAAGATATCTACAAGTAAGATATCATTTGTTCATAAAGCTTTCCACAAGACTCCACTCCGCAAGATCTGAGCTAAAATCCCCCTACAACACTTGAATAACTTCAGATGCTCTAGGAAATGTCAAGATTATCTTTTGTTTATGCGACATAGTACAACCATAACAAAGAGACTTGATCCGACTGTATGTCACAAGTGGGTCCATCCCGGCTTAGCGACATTATAAATGGCGCCGCGTTTAGCTCTGTGAACACATGGTAGGGCGATAACTTTAAGAGCTCCATACCTCCTTGATTTAAAAGGCACCATGGTTTAATTTGGATGAAGGATGAAGCAGATGCACAGTCCGTATACTGTACCCAACTGAAGCCCCTCTTCTATTATTAGAAGCCGCTCTGATCTGCGATTGCCGCGCTGGCTGAGTGATCAGTGGATGGAACAAGGATGTGGAATGCTCGCCTGCTAAACCACATGACGTGCCATCACGCTCAGAGTTAAACAGGTTTCATCACTGTGAAGTACTGGAATTTATGAGAGCCGCTTTAGGAAAACCGCTTTTTACAACTTCTTTCACTGACTTCTTAATCAGAATAAGAAGAAGCAGAATTTTAACATAATGCAATAAAAATACAATTATATTTTTACTTTATATAGATATTTTAATCAAACAGGATGTCCTGTTAGAACATGTTCATTACTTTTGATCAGTTAAAATGATCTGAATTGTTCATTATGCAGGTTTAATTTAAAAAAATGTAATAGATGGTTCTTCCTGCAGAAATATATCACTTTAGTAAGTTTCCCAGAGTGCACTGGGAGTGCTACAGTCAGCTGCTGCTGTGATTAACAAATAAATAATATAAAATCAGCATAATTAACTATTTAATGCAAAACTGAAGCTATTAAACATATTCAAACTAGCCATCTGTTATTAACATGTAAGATATTAATTGTTCAGCCTTTTTCCACTTCAAAGGTTTGAACTATTCTTTTCTGTGAACGAATGAAGGAAATTGGTAGGAAATCAAGTCAAATTTTTCTCATTCTTAAGTCTTAGCTAAGCTAAATTATTCAGCTGTCACAGTTAAGAATAGGCCTACAACAGTTTCACCCTCCCACAGAATAATGTGTCCTCCACAGTCACATGTGCAGAAAAACACCCACATACCCACCGACCTCTCTTTAAATAAACAGAAAAAAAATGGGCAAAAAAATAAATAAAATAATAATCGAGTCATCAATCAATTTTTCATTGCTTGATTTCCACAGTAAACAACAGGCATTCTCATTATTGTAGCTGCATAAAACCATAGCAACGCTGTCCATTGCTGGCATATCAGAAAAAACAGGGTTGTACTTGTCTGTTGAATTGAAAACAAAAAAAAAACAGCTTACAGATGTAAATGAGGGATTGCATTCTCAGACAGTGGAAGCATTGTGAGCAATGAGCACAAGCCAAACATAAGACGGAGCCAGCCTGTCATCTTTATGGAAGAAAAAAAAAATGATATCAAAAGAGAGGACAGACAATACAGAGGAGACACAGATGGATGGAAAAACAGAGGGATATCAGACAGATATGAACACCAATTGGCTTTCTGAAAATGGCCGTAGGAGATAAGAAACTTTGACTAGAGAAGGGGTGGAAAGCCCTTTGGGGTAGTCGCTGTACGGTAAATGAACTGCTGAGACACATCTGAAGTGATGTAAAGTGGAGTGATTTATTGGGTCAGCTCTAAGGAGCCAAGCTATGCAACAATCTCAACACGCCTGTATCACTGGCCGCGAGCTTAACAGGAATTTCTGTTTTGGGGGGGATTCACTTGCGTTTAAAGATGATAACCCAGGTTTAAACTGATGGCCGTTTTTAGGCTGTATCGGTGGAGCCATGTTGAAAAAGTGAAGAAAAGTTCCAGGAGCTAAAAAAAAACAAACAAAAAAAAACTACAGCTGAAAACAAGAAAGAGAAGAAAGCGCAGCGACTAAGAGAATAATGTGAAAACTCCTCCTCTGAGAATCTGTTTTTAGGCTGAGAGGAGAGGAAATTACAGAGCGGTAACAACACATGCTCAGCATTCATTAGCATTTCGGCGGAGGAGCAGGTTTTGGTGGCGCCTCATCTGTGACAAACGACAGAAAGCAAGAAAAAACAGCTGGGAGTGACATTCACGCCTCCTCAGGTGCATATAGACTACACCATGCAGGATGCCAAAGGCACGGCAGAGACACTGCTGTGTGGAGGTTTAATCGAAGAATCTCACCCTCCGTCACTAATCCCACCGGCTGATGGTCCACGGGAAGAAAGACAGGATGACGACGGGCCCACACTGGTGGGGTTAAATAGTCCAGGACCTCTTCTTTTAAACAAAAGGGATATGGGTTAAAAGGGATGAGGGAGCAGGAGGGATGTGGGTGTTGGAGGTTTGAATGACATAAAGTGGTAAAGGGTGGACAAAGAGAGACAGAGACGCAGTGAGTACGGAAAGCAACAAACCAATGGATTAGAGTACATCTGACCACACCAAATACCTGGAAAGTAAAGAGGAACATTATGCAGCAAAGAGGATTACACTTGTGAGAATTGGACTGGAGCAGAGCATCAGAAATAAACATATAACATAAAATAACAATGAAGGCACATGGGAGAAATGGCAGAGTGGTTTTGTATCCCCTCTTGGCCTCTCTCCTCTCGTCTCGCATTGCCTTTTTTATTATAAGCGTTGAATAGGTTCTGAGAGAAATACAACATCTTACAGATTCATTCTCAGTTTGTGTCTGAAGCTTCAAAATGAGACAGGAGTTACCATGTGAAGCAGGAAAGCATTGCTGGACTACAAACACCTTTGCCTTAAGAATTTCAGCCCTTCCTCCTTTTGGTCTGAGACACATTTCCTCCGGCAGTCAGCTACCGACACCTATTGTTAGGTGATAGTGAGACCATACATTTAAACTAGTTCAAATGCTTGAAATCGTCTAAACTTTCAAGCAAGGTTTGAAGAAAAGTTTGATCTAGAATGCTATTTTTCTTCCAAAGGAAATATATAAAGACATACAATTGAATATCAAATATTTCTAAAAGAGACACATCACGTGTTTAAATCATTCTTTTTCACATTTAAATCATTCATTTGAAGTCTAAATTTCTCCTTATTGTAACTCCACAAGGCCCCTCTTGCACCCATTTTCTGAGGTGTCTCAGATCAACTCGTTTTGAGGCTGTCTCTTTAATGCCAAACAAGGCGCGTCACACCCCGCCCCCCTCCTGGCCTTCAGAACGATTCATTTTAATTTAATAGAGAGGTTTAGGACTACAAATGAATTAATTTAGCATTTCTGTCAGAAATAATGTGGCACATTAGCTCAGAAAACATAATAGAGAGTTTTTTGACCTAAACAGAATATTCACAACAAAATGCATTCATTGGCTAAAAAAAGTTTATTTAAAATATTATGGAAAACCTATGCATGAATTGTGGAGTCTAAAACTATGAGAATAATTAAAGCAGATCTAACTTATTAGAAAAGTGAAGAATCTTTTATGGGTTATTTGTGTATTTTTATGAAGGCAGCTATTCGAACAGCACTGCATCCAAAACTCCAATGGGGCAATAAATACAAGGTAATTATATGAATCATATCATATTATATTGTATTGTACACCAGTCAGATAAAACCCTAATATCAGATGAAAGTGGAAGACAAAACAACTTTATTAAAACCTGGCCCAAAGACAGATTCTACAGGATTATTTGATAGAATCTGGACAAAAGAACAGGAACACCCTGCAGGTGTTGATCTGATCAATGAACAATCCCTGTGCAGCTGAGATTTCAAGGCTAACATTCTGCTTTTTATCCATGAGACACAAAGGAAAAGAAGCAGCAACACATCTTGAATAGGGCTGCACGATATTAGGAAAACCTGCGATGTGCGATAACACTGCTTAATATTGCGATGACGATATGACTTGC
>JAUBOC010000127.1:7919587-7933935 GCA_032275365.1 Anablepsoides cearensis | reverse complement strand
GATATGAAGAAAAAGCCCTCAAGTTATCTTATTTCCCACCTAGAGTTGTTTCTAAATTTAAGAATACATCAACCCATTGTTCATCAGGAGTGTTGAACCTAAAATCAATGCTGCAGTAAAACCATTAAATTTAATCTCTAGAGTAATGGACTCAGTATCTAAGGGCCCCTAAAACAGAAGCCATTATTATCTTTTTTTATTCAGGCTGAAATGTCAGCTCTGCCACTTAAAGCAAGGTCAAATTTTAATCTTTACTCCCTAATAAAACAAATAAAATGTAGAGTTAACTGGGATGAAAGGCACTCAGAGACACTTGAAAATACAGTATCATATACAGTATTTTTAAAGGTCTTTGGATCGCTTCTGTAAAATAACTCTGACGGGTTGGGAGGAAGAGAAACAAAAAAAAGGGTGAAATGTAGCTGGATATGAGGTGCAGATCCATTTTCATCATCCTTTGTTGCAGGTTAGGACAAAGTCGAGCCATCTGGCCGGGCAGACAGGAGCCTCCTATAGCCTCAAAATGCAGGATGAGTCATTTGGAACATTCCGGAAAGGATTTTAACAACCCTTCCTCCTCCCCCACTGCCTTGTTTTTAATTACACACTATCCTATTCCTGTCTCAGGGTGAGAATTCCACAGGTAATTTAACGCCGCTTGGACGCACGTCAACCTACACCTCACCGGGAGCTTCGACCCTCTTAAACATGTCCGAACTGCCAACGTCCAAACACTCAGCACACACACACACACACACACACACAAGCAAACACATTTTAAACAGCATGTTGTCCGGCCAAGTTATCTCAGCTCAGTAATTGAGATGTTATCTGCACAGGAGGAGGATGCACTCAATGTGGCCCGTTTCCATTTTGAGTTGATTCAGCGATCTTTCTACACCTCCTCCCCTGTGATTAAAGCACCTCAGTCCTGTCAAACCTAAGGCGAACCAGCTCCGGCTGCAGCTTTAATACGCTGGAGATCTGGCCACAACACGCGGTGATTACTCTGCTGTTGCTCAGGGACGGGGTTCACCTTCACTTAGTTTCCTGGTGAAAAATGTTCGTGTCAGGGAGGTTGGTGCGAGGCTTACAGCAGGCGAGGGCCAGTCTGACCCTCCTGTTTGCTTTGCAGCGTGTGTGTGTGTGTGTTTGTGTGTGTGTGTGTGTGTGTGTTTGTGTGTGTGTGTGTGTGTGTGTGTGTGTGTGTGTTTTCCCCCCTGCACCCTGCAACAAATAAACCAAGTGAAAAATAACCTCGGAGTTATCTCAGTGTCCACAAGTTCCACGCGACAGCTCACCTTGATTGCAGGTCTTGCCGGTGAAGCCCGGATGGCACTTGCACTTATTGGGTCCCACGCAGTCTCCGTGCTTACAGCCGGGCTGGCACACAGCTGTGCAGAGGAAGGATTCAAACAGGAAGAGACAGATCAGAGCAGAGAACCCCAGCAGAGAACTTGTACCAGATCAGGATGGCAAAGCACCTAATCCTGCTTCTCAATTTCCTTAATCCTTTAGCTGCAAAAGGCTCTAACACTACAGCAGTAATAATACTCAATCATGCTTCTTTTACAGAGGAGTTACATTTGTTTGTTTCTCCTTTTGGGACTGTTGCTGTCGTTGGCTAATGAAAATGGTGAAGTCATTGTCGTGCTCGACACATTACACACGGCAGGTTTTCTCATTGTGCTGAACTGTGAAAGAGGGGAATAATTTCTGTTTAAATACACACACCAAGGGCATGAATGTCATTTTAATTTTGGGCTTTTAATGCTTTTTGTTAACCGTTCTTTTTTTCTCTCTGATCCACACATGGTCAAAATTATCTATACAGACTCAAACACACACACACTCATTTTTTTTAATAAGTAGTGTGATTTACGTCACGTTAGTGATTATGACTGACTGCAGCAGGCAGTGTAAAAATAAATTGTTTGACAGCACTCATTGGATTGTCCAGAACGCAGTGATATGGCTAAAAATATATCATGATCTAAGCCTTTAATATCAGTCAATATTGATAATTATTTATTTATGTTTTTGGGTTCACCTATTTAAAATAAGGGGCAGAAGAAAAAAGGCTGATTAATACTGCTTTATACTGTTTTATCCACAATTTCCTCTCAAGCTGTTACTTTGTGTTGTTTTTTATTTATTTTTTTTTTATTTTGAAGCAGTTATAAGGTATTATGGTGAACATGAAACTGCTTCTGTGCATGTTACTCAGCAGGTTGTTGCTAGCTAACCAAAGAGAGAGTGAGCTGATGCCACCAACCTTGCTTTAGCTGGTCTATAAGAGGTTGAGCAGCTTTTCCTCAGCCTACATCCCACATGCTCTGTGGTTCTGGATCAGAGTTCAGTGAAATCATCAACATTTTATCAATGTATTTTCTAATAAAATTGATCACGTGTCTACACGATATGTATAATTATTGTTTTATCGCCCAGCCCTATGCAGAACTTTGTAGAAACTCAAAGATCTCTATGGAGAACAGGAAATTGGTTAAGACGTTCAGGAACCATTGCGGCTCAAACCTGTTAGAACTTGAACCTGGTGAAACCCCAGTAGCACTGTCCACAGTGAAAACACTGTTTTACAACACCATGAGAGGGTGCTGACTGAAAAAAACCTGCTCCAAAAGTGACAGCTTCAAGCTCAACTGAAATGTGCAGCTGGCCACATGAGCAAACCAAAAACCTCCTGGAAAAAAAAAAATCAGTCAGATAAGACCATGGATTTAGCTTTTTGGCCAAGTTGTCTGGCGGAGTCACGGTGGGGCTTTTAAATATGGTACATTTAATTTAGACTCTGTGTGGATTAAGAAAATCTTTAAAAGATTCAAACTTGTGCACCATTTTCTTAAAAAGCACTTATGTTGTATGTTACATAACCATTTCACCAAATAAATGGTAATAAAACTAAAATAAAAACACCCAATTTATGACATTTATGCTAATGATGAGTTTATGTAAACCTCTGACTACAACAGCAATAAATGAGAAGTTTGACCTTTTTACCACCAAGTAAAGTTCTGATTTTCTTGGGATTTTATGATGCAGAGCTGAAATTTATACATACATAAAGTCAGGATCACAGTTTGAAATGAATTTTTCTCTGTGTGGCTGAAGCTGAAACAATTAAAGCAGCCAGACTGCAGCTTATAATTAGTACCTCTGTGAAGATATGCCCTCCAGATTTTACACTGAGCGTAGCTGGTGCTAATTTGAGTCTGAACAAAGATGAAGTGGCTGAGCGTCACTGACTCTGTGTTCTGTTTCAGTGAGTGGAGGCCTACCCTGCTTATCTGACTGCACTCACTGCAGCTTCCTGCTACGAATGTCCAAGTGGTACTAATTTTCATTAAAAGCTTCATTAATTATGTCATAAAAGAAAGCCATCAGAGGGTTTAATTGTCACTCTGATAGATGAGTCAGGATATGTTAATGTGTATGTGAGTGTGTGTGTGTGTGTGTGTGTGTGTGGGTGTGTGTGACTACTGATCTGGCTGTAAGATCTGCTGATGATTCCTTGCACACAAGCAGGAAATGAAATCAGTCAGGTATCTGTGTTTCTTTGTTTAGCAGTGGCAACAGAACAGATCTGGAATGGTCAAGGCGAGGCCAACCAAAGCATTGTGAGCACAGCACTTTATTTAAAATTATTTCACCTTGGGCACTTCAGTTATCAGAAAGTTAATCCCAAACACAAACTCCTGCATATTAGTGTGCATGTGTGTGTGTGTGTCTGCACCAATCAATGGGAGCCTGAAGTTGTTTTTTTAGCTTTCTCAACACGCCAATAGGCGGTTAAATTCTACACAAATCAGATCTGGAAGCTATCGCTGAATGGACACAGCTTCTTAATGAGTCCTAAAAACGATACAATTATTTTGAAGCGAGGTTCTGTGAAAAGGTTATGAACAATCAATATCTTACCTGTCTCATAAATACGCCTTTGAGCAGATTTGATTGGAAAAAATTGAGTTGAATTCTGACTAGATTTTAATGACAAGTTTAAATGGCAGCGAGTGGATTCTATTGTTATCTGCGAGCACAGATAGTGATGGCGGCAGCAGCTAGTGGTAGCACTTTCAGTGCAGCCTGAAGCACTTCCAGAAGGACATATGACTCTTCTGCTAGAATGCGTGTGTAATGTAAAACTGGTGATACTGTAACTGTGCTCTTTGTTAGTTAGTTTGTAGTCTTTTCCGTTTTATTATTAGGTTTATTAGTGTCTACAGAGAGTTTTACTCACTTGTGTTTTAATTTTTTTCAGTTTCTCTGCTTTCATTCATGCCAAATTGTACCTGCCCTCAATTAGTTGCCTGCTCCTCTGTGTTTTTCCACTCAACCTGCCACGCCCACTTCTCCTGTTCCTTATTCCAAATTAGAGTCATCTGTAGTCTAGTTTCTCCTTATTGAGAGTCCTGTCATCTCCACCTCATCTATGCATTGTTGGTTTAATGCCACAGCTTGCCCCTCATTGTTTACACTCCATGTGTTAATCCTCCTCAAGTCCATCTGCATTCTGAGTCCAATCCTGCTGCCTTAGATTACAGTTGTTTAAAATCACAGCAATCTACTTTAATACTGGCCCTGCCTGGACCAGCTGTTCGCTTCTCCTGCCGGTCAGAACTAATCTTCTCGTCTCCAAACTGAGGTTGTTCAAAGAAAATGAATATAATTTTTCATAACTTTTTCACAGAAACCCACTTTTTCAAAAGATCGGAACTAATTCTTGGACTCTCTGAACTCCAAATTATTAAGCTTGTTTTTCACTGGGCTGTGAAAGAAGTTTTCTAAATGCCTTAAATTATTCAAGAGGGTTTTCATTTCTGAGCAAATAGTTTTAGGACCTCGTTCTCGTAGTTCTTTTATTTTTTTAACATTTTCAAATGATTTGTGTGACCAATTTAGTCTCAAAATAGTCAGCTATGTGGGCATTTGGATTGTATTTAGTTTCCATGAATCAGAGAGAACAAAAAACGTGACAAATTTGGGAGAGTTTGGTTACCTACAAAATCCAATTCTGAATGATTAAATACAAAATTATGGTCAAATCATAGAGATATATTGAAAATTTTTTTTATAAATATAAATAATATATAATAATAGACAAAAAATATGCCATGGTATTCGCAGGAGTCTCTGAATTTTTCCACAGGTACAGACTGTAGTAAAAATCTGTTTGTGTATCCAACTAGTTGCTAACAGTCACAGCCCAGTGAGATACAAGCTTTATACCCTTTTAGCTGATTGATGCCTCTTTTCTATCGCCTCTTCATCAGTAAATAAAATCCCGGGGCTTTCCTCTGACAGCCTAACTGACACATCCTGCATTTATGCATATAGCTGGAAAAACCTCACTACTCCTTAAACATCTTTTCAGTCACAGAGAAACCAGCGCTGGCATTTCAAAACCATTTGCACAAGGACACCTTTCTTCCCTGCTCTGCCTTCTGCAACAAGCACGGAGCACAAAGCATCCTATATAAAAGCACCACTTAAAGTTTTCAGTGTAGAGCAGTGGTTCTCAATTCCAGTCCTCAACGACCACTATCCTACATGTTTAGTTGTTTCCCTGTTCTTTAGGAGGTCTTTAAGTTCTACAGAACCATGTCAATCAGTCATTCATTCAAATCAGGTGTGCCAAAGCAGGGAAACATCTAAAACAAGCAGGATAGTGGTCCTCGAGGACTGGAATTGAGAACCACTGGTGTAGAGGAAGCAGAGGAGCCTGGTACTGAAAACAACCAGCAGTCTTTATTGATGTTCGGCTTCACGGTTAGGATGACCAAACTCGCTGCAGGAAACGACATGTTTTAAAAGAGACAAACTGTTATTTTATCCAGTCAGCGTAACTCAAAAAGAGACAATTTACCAGTAAAACCTCCACATTCATCAACTTTGACACTATAAAGTCAAAATAGCAGCTCAGGCACTCGGTTTCTAATTAGCACACCTGCTTCTTGTTAGTCATCCAAGCGAGGTTCTCAGTTCTTTGCCAGTTTTTTTTCTTCATCTCTCAGTTCTTGCCATGTTTTGTGTTCAGTTCTTGATCATCCTGCTTTGTGGAGTGCCTTTGTTTTAAATTTGCAAAACAAAAAGAGTTTAATTCCATTACCTCCCTGCTGAGTCTACATTGGGGTCCTTGTTTAACCAGGGATTAAGACATATGAGGTTGGAAACGTGCCTGTTCTTGCTGTAAATCTGGACATTTATCTCTGCAGGGATCAACAGAAGCATGCTTTATGACCCTTGAGTAAAAGGGTCACCCCAGAAGCTGCAGTTTGGGCATTTAGATTCCCGTTAAAGTGTTTAGCTCTGCAGGTTGCTGAGATCCCAGTGAAAGGGGAAAACATGCTTCATGTAGTCCAATTTGGAATAAATCTGTTGTTTTTGACACTGAAGCAGAATAAAACACAGTAAACGGATAATGTAACAAAGTTTGCCAACACTGTGCTGTTGCTGTTTATTTAGCCTACAATCCTGCCATACTTTGTGGTCAGCTGAACACAACAAAGCTATAAATGGAAATAAAGAAAAGTATTTAGCGCACGCTGACAGACACCTACACTGATAGAACTGGAAGTGAAACATTGTAACTTTGTTCAAAGTGAATTCAAAGGCTCAGGGGGACGAGATGACTCCTTTAACTGGAGTAGATAACATCTCCAGACTCATTCAACTTTATTGGACTATGTAATCAAATAGAATGAAGGTATTGTACGCCCGCTTTGAGAGCTCAGATATGAGCCTGGATTTTTTTTTCTTTTTCTTTCTTTCTTAACACAAAGGGCACACAGACCTTGCTATCACCAAATTAAAATGGTCCAATTTGTTGAAGGAAATGAAAAGAGTTTTCTAAAAAAGCATGAGTTTGTCAGACCTTGACCTGATCAGGGAATTAAAGGCAGAGCAGCGACGGATGTTTTAGTTTAGGGAAAAATGGCACTATAGTGAAAGCTCTTTTTGTTCATTTGCATTTCCTTCGTGGAGGAGGACTTGATTAACTGGATCAGAGGGAAACATCGACAGGCTTTTACCTCTGAAGGCATTTTGAGCCTCCGTTCTGGCAAAGAGATCAGAGAGATGTCCGGTGCTCATTAACCACAGAAAAGGATGAGGAGGACTAAAAACTGGCCTCACCAGCTGCAAGACCAAACAGCACAGATGACCCCTGTTTCATGAGCTCCATCAAAACACAACTAATGACACACTTTCACTTTTTCAGTCAGTCCTTCAACAGACCAACGCTGTTGGCTGTTTTTAACTCCCTGATGGTAAAAACATAAAACTATTTAATTTATCCTCTAATTATGTTTATGTGATTGTAAACCATTGTTCAATCAACAAAAAAAACAAGCATTCTTACAGCTGATTGTAATGATTTTAATTATTTGTTGCTGATTTATTTCACTCTGTCAAACTGTGAAATAATTGATCCACAGGTAAAATTAACCACGATAAAAACAACAAAACATAAAAAATGATAATTAAAACCACTGCAACTTTGAAAGGCTCAGGTTGATATTCCAACAGGCAGAGCAGGAGGGCAGCTGAACATTAATAAGTTACTAAAGACAGCATAATTCATGTTAGACATGGTTGTAAGTTAAACTCAACCTACAGAGGGAAAGTTATTTGCATAGATTTTAGGCATGAAGGTAGACGCTAGCTGCTGCCAAGAGGAATGAGGTGTTACTCTGTGCTGTAAGGAGGGGGAGCTTTGGGCTATAAATAAATCGGTGAGCCCGGGATTCAGACGATGTGCCCCCAGCACAACATGTCTAGTCAGATTATTGCAAGATACATGAGAAGCTAACCTTGGGGTTGGCACCTTATCCCAGCTACTCTGTGAGTTAAGGCGAAGAGAGCTGCAAAACAAGTAGCCGTACAAACAAAGATGGAGGGGTAATGATTAGTGTTTGAGACAAAACAAACAAACAAACAGACAAAAAAATAAGGTTGGAGTGAATTCAACAAGCAAACATTCCTGAGAGGAAACATATATGCAAACATATTCTGAAATTCTGGAGTCACACGTGTTCTGTTTGGTCTCTTTAGACAAAGAGTAATGTTTCAATGCACTAATATGGGTATACGTTATGGTAAAAAAGGTAAAGATGTAAATTTAAGTGTACGCTCCTTTATATTTGAATATTTGACACAGCGTAGTAGTGCTGTCCCAATAACAATACTGGTGGGAAGCTACATACTGGTATACTGGATACTGGTATTGGTATCAGACCCAAGAAGGAGCGCATCCACCTTCACAGCAGTGATGTCCACCTTATACAGGCATCAATCGAGGCATTAAAAAGATATGAGCAACTTTATCACTGTTATTAGTCAGAATGCCCTGGTTATAGTCCGCTTCCTGCTTTTAGAGCGGTCTCCTCTCCGCTTGGCGTTCACACATCCAATCAAACTGTACAACAGTTGACTTTATCCCAACCGAGGCCTTGGTTTTCAGGCAGACTAGAGTTGGGTCAACATCAGGGTTCGATTACACATTCACACCTCCCCAAACAAAGCAGACTTTCTAGGCAGTTTGATTAAAGAGGACCAAACAGGGCTGGTATGATTGCACCCAGAGAGGCTGTAGGTCCATAAAGAAGGAGAGTCACATTGTTCTAAAAAAAAAGAGTGTAATGTTTAGTTTTTAACTCAGCAAGTACTCTGTATCAGTACTCGGTATCGACGAGTACCCCAACTGATGTCGTTGTACTCAAAGGTTTGTTCAAAAAGTAACACATCTGAAGTCAAATTCAGTTAATATGTACAGTAGTGATTTAATTTCTACAAGTGGCTCACAAAATGATGCTTTGTACTGTATGTTGTTCTTAAAACACTTTGGCTGTAGCTTCCTGTCAGTAAATCAGAAACATGTTTTTTTTATAGTCACACTTCTCTCAAGTAAGTGTGGATAAAAAAAAGCAACTCCCGACATAACCTGTTACTCCTCAAACGAGATATATTAATTATACCTGCCCCTTAAACTATGAAAGGCTGGGAGGACAGCCTGCAGAAATGGCCTCTGATAACTTAGACTTGCATATTTAGCTACTTCATTAATTCGGATACGGCAGACGGCAAAGCTCTAAATATTCTGAGAAGCTTTGAGGTTTATCACTACCTCCTTACATGATTCATGCAATGTTGAGTAAGGAATATTATTAATTATGAATTAATGTGTGTGTGAGCTTGTAGTAAATTTATGTCACATTTTATCACACATTTATTCTTTTATATCCCGTTTTAAGCTAAATAAGAGAGGCCTCTTACATGTTTGCTCCAATTTTCTGTTGAACATTAAATATTCTGCAGGTTGATATCTAAGATTTTTATTTTTCTCTTGGCTTCATTTCACATACATTGCTTTAAATACTGCTGAAAGTACATGTTTGAATAAATAAGAATAAAAAAACACTTGCAGAGGATTTCATTAGTTTAAATGATTTGTAGATTGCATTTAGACTAAATTGCATCTGTAGTCTTTTCTATAGGAATTAAAGAGTTTTTTTCTGTTGCTGAAACAAAATCAACCTCTCATTTCTGCATCACTTCCAGTTTTAACGACCAAACTCTCATAGTAGTGACTTTTCCAGTCCAGCGCTAATGAAAGCAAGGAGCACGGACGATCACGATAAGACAAAATTAAACTGAGGTTTCAATTCCCTCTTTTCATTGCTCACTTGTTAGCTCACATTACCAATTCAAAAGTCTGAACCTAATCCTGTCCGCAGCATGCAGAAGAAACAAAGCCTGCACTCAATCAAACTAATTCCTGGTCTCAGTGGATTTGTAAAATCCACCGGGACGTCTAGAGAAATTATAACGTGTGATCTATTTAATATGGAGATTATATTCAGCCCAGTTCCTTCACATCGCCGAGGAAATTAATACAGGTTTTATTTTAGTCTCGTGAAAAGTCCAAGTTAATAACAAATTCAGATTAAATGATTTATAGTTTGATGGCATTATAGTGGTTTCTCAACGATGTACAATAGGAGCTTTTTGTAATTTTTTATTTTATTTTATGTTTGATTTAATTTATAATTTTGGTATATTTTTCCTCTTTTTTGTAACTGACAGTAAAGTCTGGATCTTTCCATCAAACCATCTAAAGGTTGAGTGTGTGATCTCATTTGGGATGAGAGAATTTTCTTTATTGTGACTCTCTTACACTAAATTCTAGCTCACCATCTGTAATATCTGTAGCTGTCTCTTTTCAGAAACCTTTAAAAATTGTGCAGTAGTTCTTTAGATATTTTGCTAACACGAGCACACAGAGATGGTAATAAAAAAATATTATTACCATGATGTCACCTACATCGGCAGGCTATAAATCCCACATGAATTGCCTTAAGGAAGCTTAAACTATCAAACTTGTTCTTTTAAACTTGTTTCTATCAAGTCTAAACAATTACTCCAATAAAAACATTTCAAATCAACAATATCTTAAAATCTCAAATATGATGGATGTTTTGAAAGGCAGTGGTTTGGCAAATGCTGTGATTGAGGTATGATTAGGGCAAGGAAACCAAGATGCTTTATTAAATAAAAGCAGGAAAACAAAATGTCCAACTTTAGGATTCTTCCACTTTAAACAATATCCCATTCCAACAAGCCCTGAGGTCATTACTGTTGTAAATATGGGATCTAAATTGACAGCTGCTGTCAGCTCATTAAATCTGACAATAGACCAACTAAAGGTTCATGTGGCTGATAGTGGAGACAGTAACCTTTTAAATTAACAAAGGTTAGGTTGGAAGACAGTTAAATCAGGATATCAGCTGAAAGATACAAAACCTCTTACAAGACGCAACAAAAACAATGTTCAATCCTTTTTCCTGCCATTAAAGAAATATAATCAAAATGTGTTTCTAATTGTCTGTGTTATCCCAGGTGTTGTTATAACTAACAACATTCTAATCTCAAGTAAGAGAACCCAGATCTTTTTTTTCCCCCTTATTCTTTGTCAGGTCAGAACTTTAACAACTAATTTTCTATTTTCATACCAAAATATGTATAAAAGAACAAATAGGGTGAAGAAATGTATGATACCGTCAGATTGAAAACTACCCAGATGGGAGAGTATTCTCGCAGCTGCAGCTAATTGAAACCAGTTTCTCCAAACGCCACGTGGATTTGAAAAAAGGCAGATTTGTCTATTTTTGTCTCAACTCTGACATGAAGTGTTGGATCTGGACAGAATGGAGCTTTGAGGTGCAGACTTTTTCATGTAAAAAATGAAAACGCTAACACATTCATATTTAAACAGTAAATCCACTTTTCTAAGACCTACAGTCTTATTTATGAAAAAAAAACCTAAAGGGATAATTCAGATGTTTTTGAAGTGGAATTTTCCTGAAAGGTTGTGAGCAGTTAATATCTTACCTGCTGCAGACAGCGACCAACAACTTGTAACATGTTAATTGTTCATGAATTTTCTCTGGAATACCACTACTGTTTTGAAAGTTTTCTTTTAACCCATCATTTTACTTTTACTAAAAATAAAGGTTACAATTATGACTTGTTGAAAAGCTGACAAATCAATCAAAACAATTTCTGAGCAGTTCCTCTGAACATTTTTAGAGTTGGATATAATTTTCTTTAGAAGGAAGGGTCGATGTTTCAACTTGCACCGCTACATTGTCGTACTGTTTCCTTACACTACCTGTGTTTAGAACACAGGGTCTAACAATGGGGCCTTCTTTGCAGTGATGTAGTGCAGTCTCTGTGTGATCAAGGCTTTATTTTGCTTGTGTAAAATGGACTCAGATATGCAAATGTTAAAATGCTTGCTCTGACAGTTAAATGTGCCTGATGGGAGTCAGTTAGAGTACAGCTTTAACCGTGGCTTAGCCTGTCGAATGGGCTGTCAGAACAATATGAGTGAAGCTTTACTTTATGCCAGAGCTAAAACCTCCTGCTCCCTCCATCTGCCCGACGCTTTTTTTTTATCCACTTGTCTCCATTTCCTGGCATTTTTTTCCCTCCACTACAACAGCAATCATCTCTCAACGTCTAACCTCTAAACAATTTCCCTCACACCACAGGGTTTTTACTTCCAGCCCTCACTCTCCGCCACTCTTTCAATTCTAAGGGAGCTAAGGAAAAAACTCAGGGGTTGATCCATTAGGTTTTTCATTCTTGCAGATAAGTCCACCCCCATCACCCCTACCCAAAAAAGAAACCCTGATCCTTGTGATCTTCTGCAGAAAGCCACAATCCTATAGCTTCAATCTAATCTCTTTCATCTCCACTAAAACTTAGCGAGACCTGAAATGCATGGCGACCGCATCCTCTCGCACACACGCAGGCAAACACGCACACACGACCGTGATTACACTCGTTTTCCTTCCAATATCTGCCGCCTCGCTCCTCGAAGGTTTTAAATCAGCACCTTACGGGCCTGATGGAATGCTGATTGTGAGTGAATGGATTCCAGTTGTGCCGGGTGAGAAGCATTTGGAAGCATTAAGGTGAGCACTTATCGAGCAGTTCGACTTAAGTGTGCGTGTGTGTGTGCGTGCGGGGTGGGGTAGTGTTGTGGTTTAGCGCAAGATTACCTGATATTTTTTCTGCTCTACGTGGAACATGTGTGACTCCAGAGCAACCAGGAAAACATGCACACAC
This sequence comes from Anablepsoides cearensis, assembly GCA_032275365.1. NCBI lineage: Eukaryota > Metazoa > Chordata > Actinopteri > Cyprinodontiformes > Rivulidae > Anablepsoides > Anablepsoides cearensis. The sequence continues at coordinate 7,921,290 of JAUBOC010000127.1, read as the reverse complement.
ACTGCTGTTTGGCTGCTAATTAAGCAAACGTGACCTTTTTTTATTATTAATTAGCCTCCAATGTGCCATCTGCTTGACTTTCCTCAAGCAAAAAACAATTATGGGTTTTTCTTGTGTAGCCATAAACAGGCCTATTGTGCCCTGCAGCAACATTTTATTAATACCAGAGTGTTAAATATGAGAACATGACACCTTTCCTTCCTGCTAATCTACGCTGCTCTAAGGGGAAGAAAAAACAAAACAAAAAGACATCCTGCTTGTGCATCCTCAGCCAACGCAAACACTAAATCTATTCTAGCACAAATTTTCTAAATATGAGAAGCTGTGAAGGCAGAGAGCCCAGCGCATATCACTGTTTGGCTCTGGGCACTAAAATGACAGATTTGTGCCAGAATATCTGCTGAGTCTGGCCCAAACAGGGATGTTCTTACCCTTTTTGTCTCACACAGATTTCGGAGTTCAAAAGTCAAGTCCCCAGGATGAGGTTACTGAACCTGACTGAGTACTGTAATGAAAAATGAAAACATAAATCTTGGAAAAAAAAAGAAAATTCCCTCAAGCTACAAGTTGTGGTTTGTCCCAAAGCTATTAGCATAACTTGTTATTCTGTCTCCAAGAGTTTAGGTAGGAATAAGATTAACATAAATAGTTTTTAATAGACGTGTGCCAAGAGATGAGACATGCCTCACAAAGAGCTCGGGATAATCTGCCTGAAAGGAAGAAAAAAAAAAACCCAACTCTGAGGTCATGAACTCCAACATCCCTGTTTGTGTTCTCAAAATGATAAAAGAATGAAAAGATGGAGTCAAAACAATTCAATCTGGTGCAGACCAAATGAGCAGTGTGTGGCATATCTTTCACAATAAAATAAGGAAAATTGCAATAAGTTCAATTAAAAGGTCATGGCAGAATTAGCATCAGCACCTATGAAAATGAAAAAGAATATAATGATTTTTTTTTTAAAAAAGCACAAAAAAAATTACATTGTGTTGTCAGAGTCAACATGCAGATTTATAAACCAGTTTAGGGTTTTTCACGACAGGAACTTAACAACAAGATCTTCTGTGTTTTACAATTCAGTGGGAGTGTAAAAGAGGCAAAAGTTTTTAATTATGCAAAAAACAACAAGGTGTCTTTGTGTGGCAGAATATTAAACTGAAAATGCAGCTTTTTTAATTTTACTGGAATGTTTTAAAAGACGATACAAATATGTATATAAATGTGGACAGAAGTGGAAACTTACACCAGAAAGTGTAAAAGTTGTTATTAAATATCTATAAGAGTAGATTACTGTGGTAAAAACATAAAAGTGGTTAAACAGATTGATTAATTTCTGATTCTCATCAAGATCCATCTATTAGTACAAGAGATATTTTGCTAACTTCATAGACTAATGAACACACACACAGGCAAACACACCACCCTATATCCTATTTGTGTTCGATAGATTATTTCTTTGTTGCAGCAATGCTACTTGGCAATAAATCTTATACCAATTGAAACTCTGTTAAAATCCTGTTGAAATGGTGCCACATTTGTAAGGAATATGCATCTGTGAGAAGCAGTGGAGCTGGGTATTTGGGTGGCGCACATGAAAAATTGCTTGTTTTGTTGTTGATATTAGGACTGCAACTAACGATTATTTTAATAATCGATTAATCTGTCGATTATTTTTTCGATTAATCGATTAATCGGCCAAATTA
>JAUBOC010000127.1:7904894-7915043 GCA_032275365.1 Anablepsoides cearensis | reverse complement strand
TGATTGGCTGATTAGAAATTAAGTGTTAACGAGCAGTTGGACAGGTGTACCTAATAAAGTGGCCAGTGAGTGTATGTTAACTGTAAAACTGACTGAATTATAGCCACTTTGTGTTTTCTAAAGTCAAGTGGCCATAAAGGCCATCTTGAATTGATTGGCTCCCAAAGTAAAGTCAGATCTTGCACAATTTGTTAGTGTTCAGGTTAAGATTTTGAGACCAGACTCAGCTACACCAAACTTTATGTCAACACCTGTAAGATTTGACTAAAATACAGACATTTTTTGTGTTTTTAAAATCAGGTGTGTGTGGGCCTGGCACTGCTGGATGCCCAAGTGATTTGTCAACTGGATGTGGTGCCAGGTCTGGCCATGATGGCATTACACAACTGACCCAGCATTGGCTTGGTATATGTGGCACAAATCTGTCAGTGCCACAACTTTCCCAGTTGTTGATTGGTTTATGTGGGGCTCATGCATGGATCATCTCTGGCAAACTGCATCTTGGCCATCAAACGGTCATTTTTGCAGTATCTGGGCCGAGTGTATGAGCCAGAACTGGACCAGACAAGTCATAGTCATAAAAGCCATCTTTAATCAGGTTGGTTTGAAAATATGAACGAAGAATTTATTCTTTAATTTGATCAAATTAAAAACAATAAATGTATTTCAGCTTGTTCAGAACAGGTGTTGTTAAAACCAAGGGGACGGTTGTGTTGATGCACTTGCCTTTTGTGCACCGCTGTGAGAAAGTTTGGTTTTTGCTCAGTATTCAAGACACATTCATTGCCACTATTCCTGCCTGTTAGCATCTCTTTGCCAAGATGAGAAAATGCTAATGCTTGCCCCCGCTGCCAATCACCTCACTGGGAAGAAGAACGGAGGGAAAAAAAAGGAAAAGCAGATGGATGCTAAGTGAGAGTGGCAGATCCAGAGAAAATGTTTGCCTGCTGCCTGGCAAGCAGGAAGGCAGCCAGTCCAACACACTGAGGGGAGGAAAAGAAAAAAAAAAGAAAGACAGAAAGATAGAAAGAAAGACAAAGGGGGGGGGGCATAGAAAGGAAACAGAGCAAAATAAGGGAGGCAAATCAAATATAACAGTATGTAAATGAAACAACAAAAAATTAAAAAATTAAAAAGACCTGAACCAAAGCCAGGATTATCCTGTAACAACCTTCATAAACCTGTTGTGTGTCCTCACAATGAATTTCCTGTCAAAAAACAAGCTGGAACCTCTCTGACTGTTAGTAAAACATACCTCCTGTGGGGAACGGTGACACATTTCAGCAGGTTTGGAAGTGATGAGCGAAGACGGTTTGAACCTGATGTTTTTGAAAGCTTGTTAATTTATTCCTGGGTGTAAATAGGCTTAACACCACCTGGAATATGTTGTAACATTAAGTAGGACGGATTAGTGCGACTTGGGGGCACCTCTTCCTGCACAAAACCCACTTATCTTGTATTAGCTTGCAGGTTACAGAGTAATTATATCTTTTAATAACGCCCAATAAAGAGCTTTCCATGCAGCTTCAGACACGCCATCACGTTTATTAGGATTTCTTTTGATTGTTACACATTCAGAAGCAAATTTACATCTGCCTTTTGTATTTACTTTAATTGTGCTGCAACAAACATTACTGAACACCAAGGTCTACTCTAGAAAATCCTTACGGCATAAAATAAAAGTTAAATGGTCTGCTGCAGAGCACTAACCAATGTCATTTGGTGCCTCTTCTGCTTAAAGTGCCCCCACACCCACCTGATGTCTCTGCCTGGGTAACTCCAAGGAGAGAGTCCAGCTCCTCTGCAGGAGTTGGCTACCAGAGTCCAGGCTGTGTGTGAAGTGAGCCCAACTATATCTACAGTAGCTGGTGTCGCTCAACCTCAAACACAAGCTCCATCAAAATAAAAAAAAATCTAAATTATTTTAAAAAATCCTTTTGGTATTTGCATAACAACAATATTTTTCAATTTCATTACCTTTTCTCGTGCAAAACAGATTAATCGAGACCATACAATCAAAGCGGTCACTGATGAAAATAACTATTAGTTGCAGAAAATGCATGAGGGTAGTCAAAGAGTAAAGAGGTCAATGAAATGTGAAATTAGGAAAATGCAAATGGTAATAAGACCAAAAAAAAGATAGACAGATAGATAGACATAGAGGGAGCAGAGCTTGAAGTGGCTAAGATGTTAGGGAGATGTTTTTCGGTGTAAAGGGAAAAATAATAAAAACTTGTTGAGATTAAACAAGTCTTGAATGACTGAATCCAATAAATTTCTCAAACACTTTCCCTTGCACATTCACATAAACTTGTTTTTTTTCTGCATATCTTAAGGTATCTCGGCACGATTTGAACTTTAAACTGAAGATACTGACTCAGATTTATTGAGGTCAACTATACAATAATGTCAAATATGTGCTTTTATGAACATTTATGGGCTTAAACACTCAGAGACTTCACAATAATCAATGCAAACTGTTGTAGGACACTGCACAGCTTGTCCTTTGTGATATAAGTGAATGAAAAATCAGCATATCAACTGGATGTGAGCGTAATACCTGTATTTATTACCCTGAAGCCTGGAATACTGATCCTAAATTGCACAAAAGCATTGAGGGAACTCAACCAAATAATTATTACCCTTCACTGAATGCAGCGTGATGCCTTTTCTCAAGTACAAACTAAACGACAAGTTCCTTCAGAGAGAGCTTGATATCCACATCGCTTTATTGCTAATAGACGCATATCTGACTAATCTCTCTCTCCTGATAGTAAAAAGTTGTCAATCCATCGCTCACAAAGGAGATGGCATGTTGACAATAAGGACCATGAAAGTATTTGGATGGCATTCATGGCAATGGTGATCTAATCAGTCCATCATCCATCCATGAAACAAACTGAAGCATGCAAAGATTAGTTGAAATGGATTTTCCTTTTGTCCCCGCGCACACCCATACACATTTAGCACTGCATCTGTAGCATCTTGTTGAAGGAGACTTGCTCCAACCTGCCGAGCTCAGCTGAAGGCTGGCGGAGTCGTAATGTGTCGTGCCGTTTTTAATTAACCACCGCCAGATCTGCACGCAGGCTGCCAAGACCATCACATTAATACAAAGCACCATGTGGCCGTAATACAGACAATTACGGGCCAAAAGATTTATATTGGGTGATAAGATAGCTCGTGTGCAATGATTTTACAGTATATAGAGGGTGGAGGATGTTTGCTGAGTGAGAACCTTGTAAAAATGTTTTCTTGCATCTTCTGAAAAAAAAAATTATGGGCTGATTTGTTTCTTGGGCTGGTTTCAAGACAAATACAGAACTCATAAAGAAGCAAATGCTACTTCACAATGTACTGAATGATTTTCCAAAAGGATTCCCAACAAGTGTATAAAGAAAGTTCTTATGACAGCACAGCAAGTTTGTTACAGTAGAACTTGCTCACAGATCAAAATTTATCTGTCCCAGTTTTGGCCCACACAAGGCACTAACACTTTTAACACTCGGCCTAGATACTGCAAAGAATGACGGCCCTTTGGTGGACCTAATGTGGTTTTACAGAGGTGGTCCATGCGTGGACAAGCACCTGATAAACCAAACCACAACTGGGCCAGTTGTGGAATGCCATCTTAAAAACAGGACCATCATTGCAAGACCTGGCTCACCTCTTGTTGACAAACCACTTAGCAGTTAGCAGTTAGCCATCAGTGCCAGCTTGACACCAGATCTGGCCCGTACCTGTCTGTTATGTGGGTGTGAGGATTATTTGTATCTAAAAACTAATTCAACTGACAACTAAATCAAATCAGCTGCTATGATAATTTTAAACAAAATAACCTGTAGAAGGAAGATCTGCTCTGGCCCTGCTCCACAGCTCCGTGTTGCTCCTCATGAACAAACACACCCACAAAGTTCTAACCAATCACACGCTCCGAGCCGCAAGGTCCACATTGCAGAGTTCTGACTGGGAGCAATGTATACGACGGCTGTCACCGGGGGATAGCAGTAGGAGAGCAGACGTAACTTACACAGTTTTTTGTCACTTGGCAGGGGTAAACAATGTGAGACTCAAAGTATAAACCAGCCTTTACTGTTATCACTGGTATTTACAGTATGTTGTTTTTATAAATGCTAGAAATCAGACTCTGGTGCCCTGCTGACTGCCCTTTAAGGTATCTTAGTGTGTTGCAATAGAATTTATAAGTTGGTCTTCAAAATGTCTCAAGATTTAGACAAGAGTTCAGATTTTTTTTTCACATGAATTTTGAACATGTTTAAAAAAATTGTACAAGAAAATTTCTCTCAAAACAGTCAAAGTTGTAGTGGCCGTCTCAAACCCCTCTCAGTTTACTGTCTGAAATTCTACAGCATTAGTGGTATTTTCTTTTCACACCAAAACTTTCCTTATGACCAAACATTTGAAACTACAGCCATAAATATACAGGTCTAAAAACAGACCAATTCTAAATTGTATTTTTTTTTTTTAATTGTCCACATCTGACCATTTTAGGTTGTGAGTCAGGTAGACTCGGTTCAATTGGACCAGAATTGTAACGTTTGTGCTTCACATTCAGCACTGTGTCAAACAAACCAAACCCTGTGAACAACCTGCTCATCTCAAGCACCAAACCCCACTGAAGGAAACAACACAAAATACCTCTGAAGAAGACACTGAGCGCAACTTCCTACTTCACGAAATGTAAACAAACAGAGTGACGTCAGATTTTAGTGGTTGTAGGATTTCTTTTATGTTTCTGGAAAACATGCCAAACAAACACTCTTCAACGATTGGCTCAGCATGAGTAGAAGATGAGACAGAACCATTGAAAATTTTGTTTTTCACTGTATGAGGCAGCACTGCACTGACTAGGAGCGCATCCAGCTTCATAGCAGCAATGTCCACCTTATACAGATATTTATTACGTTATTACTATTAATACTTAGTATGTCTATTCCACTTTCTGCTTTTGAAGTGGTCTCTGGTACGCTTGACATTCATACACCCATTTGAACTGCACCAGTATTCAGTTTAATCGAACAGAGATTAGGTTTTCAGGCAGACCAAATTTGCTTTTTTGCTCCGCATCAGAGTTTGATTATGCATTCACATCTTTCTAGGCAAATAAACTACAGTTCGATTACAGCGGACTAAACTGGGCTGGTACACCCTTAGTTTCAGTAGGGTTAATAAGCGTAAATGTGAGGGAGGTTGCCAAGGTGGGTACACTGTAGTTGGAAATGGGTAATGAAATAATGGTGCACAGCCAAGAATGCACTCGTGAATCTGAAACTAGACTGTGATTTTCAAAAACTGTCCATTCAAATCACAACCACACGACTCATTGGTTGCAAACACTCACATTTCAGTCAGATTAATATAAAACTTTACAAATTTTCTCACAATTCTGAGTCACCAACTAGTCTCTAGAATTTGTAGCCCCATCAGATGATACCCTTTGGATCTACCTGTAGCTGTTTGACCAACATGAGGTTGTAGTATCGCAGTCTTTACCATCCACACTGCAACATCAACACAAGCACAGAGTCTTTAAAAACAGCAAATAGCAGCCTAATTACTAAGCCGTCAGATTAATTAGTTTGCCTTCACTTCTGAATATATTGGACAGACCTACAAACCTCTCCTCATAATAAACAGCTCAAACAGCAAGAGTGTCAGAGCAGCAACAAGAGCCGGAGCAGGAGGTCATCTGTTTCACAGAAATAACCTGAGAAAATTACTCGGTTGGCTTCCATTAACATCCGACACATTTTATTTGCTCATTGATTTGCTTAGATGTTTTTTTTCTTTTACATACAACAGTTATTCAGCAAGTTGACCCCCAACTGAGAGATCTCTTAATGACTTGTTCGGTTCCTGCCATCGTTTTCACCCCTTTTGAACTGTTTTCATGTTTCCCGTCATGCCTGAAAGCCCAAACGTGGGTGTGATACTGCACTCCAAACTTAACCTGGCACCTTTCCACAAGCTTCGGATTATGACCGAGGCCGTCTGGTATGTGCTGCTTGACTCTGTCGGACTTAACAATTTAATGACATCACCAGGCGAAGACTACCCTCTCGCTGTATGACTTTCACTTTCAGGTATTTTCTGTTATGACATGAAACTTGGCAGTTTTTTTTTTGGAGCCCCTGCCAGGAACAGAGCAGCGTTAGAAACACTGTTGCGGGTAAGCACATTATAAAGGAGAAGAGAATTATCTCAGCAGAGAGAGACGTCCGTGTGAAGGACCCTTCAGGGCCAGATGGATAAGCCTGTTAGGAATGCTCTCTAAAAAGGCAATAAGGGAACCGGACGAGGTGATAAATGTTTTTTTTTCTGCTTGTGCTCCGTCTCGGGGGATATTTTCCTCAATGAATTAATATTGAAGCAGAGACTCAAGCCTGAGCAAGTTTATACCCATAAAAATTGGCAAATTATGGCCGCGGTGACAAGCCACTCCATCAGCAGGAATGTTAATAATGCACCATATGCTGCTGCTAGGTTGAAATAAATGATTATTACACAAAAGGCAATGTGTGAAATAAAGTCCGAGCTGTGCAGTCCTGATGAGTACGGCCTTTCAAAGATATTAGGCAAGATGATTAGAAAGAAATACATCTGGCAAATGTTAATCTGTTTTCCCCTCGGTTTTATTCTCTGTCCTCTCCTTAGTTTTCTCTCTGAGACAAGAGCAGCTCTTCCTCCTGGCTTAAACCTTTGATCGTCTGATTACTTATTCTGGAATATGTTTGTTCACAGCAGAAGCAGCGCTGAAAGAGCAGGAGACGGAGGGGGGGAAAAATCTATACAAGTCCTCATGTCAGGATCTAATAACAGGTGGAATGACTGTCAGGGATTTCTGAATCTATGAATTATTCTAATAATCCTCTAAGAACTTCAAAGATTTTGTTTGCAAGACACCAATCCTGAGAAAATATTTTGTGGTGGAGTTCAGCCTGAATGCCAGAAATACATGAAAAAATAAAGACCTTGAATTTCTTGGAGGAATGCTCTCCGTTCACTAGTATTCATGCCAGGGCAGGGTTTTAGACTAAAATCATTTAATGCTGAAAATAACTGCATGCAATCTCATGCAAATTTACAAGGAGTATGTATTTGGAGGAATGACTCACACTGAGTTTTATCTGTAAAGTTCACTGAATTACAGTCATCTTGGAGTTATCTAAGGTCAGTTGCCTGTAGCAGCCATCTTGAATCAGACTGACACCAAACAATCAGTTGTAGACAAACATTCAGTGAATATTTTATGGAATTTTAATTAAAATTCATCTACAGATACATGAAATGTGGCGATAACCGATACAGTTGATGCGAAGAGTTTATGGCAAACTTCTTCTTGAGCAATTTGTTAAAGCTCAGCATATATGTTGGGGATCAGTCTCAGCTACACCACTTTTTCAGCTAAATATTTGTAAATTTGACTATATTAAAGCCATTTTCTGTGTATTTTGAAGTCGGTTGTCTCTGTCAGTCATCTTAAATCAAGTTGATGTCACACTTTAATCAGCTGTAAATGTTCATCCAGTTATTACTTTCTGAAATTTTCAATAAAATTAGGAGATATTTTGATAACAGACACGCTCTCACGCAAACACAGCAAATCATCATCCGCCTTCACCTCATGGTTTCTGCATTTTCTGAGGAAGCTATAGAAATTTTTTCAAAACAAAGTCTAACTTTTTCACTATTTGAACAGTCTTATTTTTCTTATATTAAAACTAAATCCATCTAAGATTAATTAAAATAGGAGCTGGGGAATAGTTTTGACTACTCTGCTGAAAAGTTTCCAGCTTAAAAGGAACTAAATACATAAACCTGTAAAATGTGACTGATGACAGTCAAAATAATGGATGATCCTTTCCATTTCCAAACAGGAATTCAGCATAAATGCAAAATAGCATGCACATGTGAAAAGATAATTAACAGATGAAATAAAAACAAACAGCTTCATCCATCAAGTTCAGCTCAGATGCTCCTGATGGGCAGATTGAGATCTCAGAGGAAAACGCGCACATTCTTTGGGTGTCTGGCGTCTCCAAACACACTTCACAGGATTCGTGTTTGAACATGAAGCCCCGGCTTTTTTCCTGCTGCTGCTGCTCTCCACATCACTTTCCATTCAGCCTCACATCAGCAGAAAACTACAAGCAAGAACCATTTCTCTGTGCAGAACGTAAACACAACAGAGTGCCTCCCGCAAAGCGCAGACACAGATCCATGACGCGTGCTTTCATGAGACTGAAAAGTAGAAGAGAAATGAACGCATTTGCTCCACCATACTAGCTTTGGTTAAAACAAGCAAACAAACCATTCCTTCTCTTTCACATACCTCCCATCGAAGTCCGCACTTGCTCCGAAGCAGCAGCAGCAGCAGCCCAACAACAACTTTATCCACAAATCCATGGTTTCTGGAGTTTTTGTTTTTTTACGCGCCCGGTTTGCTCGCTTGTACTCCGCGATTAAAAAAATAATAATGTGCGACCGAAAACAAAGCGGATAAAGAGAAAATAAAGAAGTTTATTCGTGCACGGGGTGGATTTGTTCCGTCAATCTGCTCATCCGAGATATCCAGGAGGAAAGCAAGGGAGAAATCAGCAGCGCGGTGCCTGAGAGCGGAGCTGCTGCTGCGTGTGTGTGTGTGTGGAGCGGGACGCACTCTGCCGGGAGGAAAGCAGAGCGCACAGCCTCCTTTTCCCTCCCTCTCCTCACAAGTTCAGGCAACAGGGCTCACTGAGCAGCGTTCACCCTGCAGGGCTAACCCTTAAATCGCCTCATCTGTGGTGGAAAAAAAAGGCCAGCAGTGTGGGAAAAAAATCCACTCAGCTGTTTGACTCTTTTCTGTTTTCACTCCTGCCAACAGGACAAACTGGCAGCACGTGGAGCTCCGCGCATGCTTTTTTTTTCCCAGGGGCTTTAATTAATGAGCACAACCTGCAGAGGCACGCAGGTAGGCGCTCCTCAGGCTGAGAGGGGGGCGGGGCTTAAAGCCACGCAGTGAAAATGAATGAGGCTGACAAAAACACGAGGAAAGTTTGAGAAACAGGTGGATGAACTTTAGATATTCAGGTATTTTGACGTGGGGATTTCATAGAAACATTCAGAACAATCAGTATCTTACCTGTTGTGGATAGCTCTTGGTTGGAGTGCTGTTAATCCAAACAGAACCAGTCTTCCAACAGTGTCAAGGCTTAAATGTTTGTTGATTTACACCCTTACATTGCTTTTATTTTGTATATTTTTTCTTCTTTGTTCGTACATTCTAATCCTAATTTGTAAAACAATTCTAGACCCATTGCCTCACATTATAGTTGATGATAAGAGAAGGCAGCAGGGCCTAGTTAATGGACAACTGCCATGTTTTGAATTAATAGGGCTTTAAGTCTCACCTGTTCAAAAACACAATTATGACCTTTTCTGTTGAGCATCACATAACTGATCAGTTAATTGTAAAACATTTAAGAAATAAATATGAATATCTGAAATACAAATGCTGAAATACCAAGGAAAGCCATGTGGACTTACAATCTTAAAATATTACAAAGAAAGAACATGATTTGACTGTTTAAAGCAGAGCTATTCAGTTGCCACAAAGAGGAAAACACTGCATAAAAGAACAATTATCATTTCTTATCTTTTATTTTTTTTTTGTTGCATTAATTCAAAAGTGACAACGGATTTAGAATTTAAAAATAAATTAGGTAAAATAATAATAATAATAATTTAGATGCACTCATTGGCAGGTTGGATGTGACCAGTGGGCTCCTCAATTTTTGTTTCTATTAACCATTTTCTCTCTGTTAATATTCCTTTTGTACATATTCAAAATTTAACAGCATTGTGGACAGAGTGAATTTAGGAGAAACAAAAAAAAAAAAAAAGGCAAAAAAACCCACCTTAGTGAAGACAAATTTATATTTGTTTCTAATGTACAAAGAAGTGGAGATATTTGAACAGGGCGTCTTCATCGTTTAAAAAAAAAACAACTCTGGATGTTGTGTCCACATGCATCTACCAAAAACAGTTTATAAAAATATTCACTTAAAAAAAAATGTGTTACTCTCACTAAAGCCTACATTTTTGTGTTGACAGGAGGTGCAAACTCAGCATAAAATCTCCATAAATATA
>JAUBOC010000127.1:7825340-7837948 GCA_032275365.1 Anablepsoides cearensis | reverse complement strand
TCTTCTACATGCTTTGCAAGTGGGAAAACCTGAAAAATCAACAGTGTATCAAATACTTGTTCTCCCCACTGTATGCTAATTTCCTCTCCTGTGCAGGAGCACCTGAATACATACAGGTGGCATTCATCATGTTTGCACTGCTCATTTACACACTTTTCCTGAAGTTAGAAGCATTTGCTGAATCTGACGTGGCATGTTCGTACGAACTCTTCGTACAAAAAAAGTACGAGAAATTTAAGATAAGAATACAATAAGATTCTTGCATGAGACCCATTAACAAGAAACAGTTCACTCCTGCTAGCCACAAATGCTGAATAAACTTCTGTAAGAAAATTGTTCAATAAACTGGAAGTCTGAATAAAATAGAAAACCAGTTGCTCTCTCCTAAAGACTCCAATGGCCTCTGATAGTGGAAGGCCTTGGACTTATGAGAACAAAAACAATAACACCCTCTCTAGCAGCTGACATTTGTTCCTGAACTAACAGAAGACTGCATTATGACTGATGATGACTCAACCTCAACGTGAGTATTTGAAACCTCAACACACCCCTGGAGGCGGTACCTACCATTTACTCAGAGCTTTAACCAACTTACTTTATACAGACAGAAGGAACGCATTGATAAGACACACTGACTCTGTTCCTCTGGTTAAAATATATGGCTGCACAAAGTGTGAAATACAAGACTGGGTCTTAAATTCAGTTAATCAGGCACAACATTTCCTTCAGCTCATGCACCATGTTTGCATGTGGTGTTTCTGGAACTCTATCCAGAAACGCAGCCATCTTCTTTGGGTCAAAGCCTATTTAAAACAGACAGACAAATTAGAAAATGGTCTGTTGTCAGTTAATTTTCATTTATTTTCTAATTTCTGAAAACTCTTAATGTTACTTTGTGCTAAAGAGAAGACATCCCACCTGCCCTGTTATCAGCTTACAGTTCACAAACCTCCCCCAGTAAAACATGGTGACATAAAATTCATAAATTCTTCAGAAATAAAATGGTGGTTTTTTAGTTTAAGCATTTCATATGTTTTTTTTTTTTTCATTGTAAACATTATGGTTTATAAGATTTGCAAATCATTGCATTCAGTTTGCAATTACATTTTAAACAAAGTCCCAACTTCTTTCAGGATTGGAGTTGTAAAAGGTGAGTAATAATTAAATCATAGAATTTTGATGTAACCATTTTTTTATTTAAATGGACATAGAATATTCTTCATAAATCATTGAAAATATACTTCATAAATCATTTCACAGATTCTCCAAGAATCACTTCACATGTTCAATTTTCTTCATGACTCTGTTACTTCATCGATTTAAACACTGGAATACAAAGAAAGTGCTCAGAATAGTGCACTATAGTTCATCTGATTATCCACATATATTCATTTACATTCAAACCAATTCATAGGTTAAATACCACTGGTAAGCTTTCTCATAAAATGTTCACAATAGCAGTTCTGATTAAAATCAACACGAGACAAGTGACATTTGCAAAGTGCAGAAAATACAAAGCAGACATTCATTTTACTAAAATTGTATAAAATAAAATAAAATAAAATAAAATAAAATAATTAAATATTGTTATTTTATGCATAGGACATTCTGCCAAGATAGTTGGCAGGGACGTATCCTTTTTGTCCGTTAGCCTCAGCCAACCACCACTCTTTGTTGCCCCCCAGGTCACAGAACTTGAGTATGCGGACATGCTGGTACTCCTGCAGGGACAGCTCCTGGTCACAGCGGGCTTGAAATGCGTACACGGCATAAAACTGTGGAAACAGACATATTTCAGATGGAACAAAAGGCAAACACCTTATAATTCACCAAGCATCGTCCTGTAAAGCCAGGAGGTGGCGCTGTTTACTAGCTTTCTACATGAACAAAGAATCACCTTTCTGCAGGTTATCTAGGCTATTTAAAAATAACAATCCATTGATAAAAAATTCTAATAGTTACAGACCTGCTGAGCATCTGTATCTACTGCATCCACCAGTTCCTCCCCGCTCTCCAGCTCCAGCTGCAGACTGGACAGGGACGAGCTGCTCTCGTTGGCGCTGAGGTTGATGCTGCGCAGGCTGCTGCTGCCGCTTCCTGACACGAACAGGCTGAGGTCATCAAAGTCCTCATCGTCCATGGCAGGCGGCTGCTGCTGCTGCTGCTGCTGCTGCTGCTGCTGCTGCTGCTGCTGCTGCTGCTCTTTGGCCCTCTGGCCTGACCTCTGGGAGTCCCTCAGGGGGTTGTACTGCTTCAGGAATGTGGAGTAGACGTAGCCTTGGGCTCCTAACAGAAAGCAAGAGGCATGATTTGTCACGCTGCTTAACATCTTTTTCATGCATTTTAAAGACTTTATCTTCATTTTGATAGAAATATATGAGTTTAGTGGCTTGACATGAAGACTGAATCGTAATGCATTGTGCTTCTGGTTCAACAAACCTGGAATATAGGTCAGATCTTTTTCAGAAACAAGTATAATCTAATTATTTAGATAATAAACAAAACAGTTTTCATTAAGTTAGTGTACAAGTGATCTCAAAGATGCACAGCAAAGCTCACGTGTAATTAAAAAAAGGTCTCTGATTTCTTAAACACAGGAGTCTGTGTCAAAAGGAATTTTCTATTTCAAATACTTCTAGTGCAACTTGAGGCACTTCTAACAAGAATATCGTATTTCTGGTGGAATAACTAGTAAAACTGTAAAGAAAGAAAAGGTTTTTTGGAAATTGTTATGAAAGTTTTAAGACAGGAGTGGTTTTAAAACAGCAGCAATCCACTTTGGGTTTGGCCCAGCTTGTATTAACTCTTATCTTATCAATCCAGTTAAAAATAAACGTTGTTTCTGCAAACTTGAATTCATTCAAAGAGCTATCTACAACAGGTAAGATATTTACTGTGCATATCCTCAAATGAGCTGAACAATCCCTTTGTTAATTTAAGTGAGCAACAAAACAATTCGTACTTTTTTCCTCCATCTTGTTAATTAACATGCTGACAGAAATCCATGAAATGAGCAACAATTTCAGAGATTAAAACTAAAGTCGATCCAGGATTGCAAGACTTGACATTGGGTATAGCTTACAAATCCAGATAGATTCAGCAACTGAAGAATGTGTAAAAACGAGGAAAGCATATTGCTGTTGCTATAGAGGAAAATGTATTCACCCAGAGAAAAAGACAAGAATATTGTTCTCCATATCAAGAAACAAAGTCAGGTGTGTTTTATATTTCACATCAAACAGAAGCTGTTATTGTGGAAGAACAGCAAGAAGCACCAGAGAAAACTCCCTGCACCGGGTTCTGAATACCCAGTGGGAAAAGCTTTGTTTTCAGAGTAACATCACAGCGTTCACTGGTTTGTTCCAAGAAGGCGCTGGTTATCAGCTGATCGTGGGAGAAGTAAAGTGGAGATGGAGACAAGTTGTAGAGTTGGCCTTGTTGTGGGGCAACCAACTCCAGAGGCGCCAGCAACCATGACGCTCCTGGACCTCCTGGGACCTCCATCCTGAATGCTGACTTGTCAGAAAATAAAGTTTGGTGTGTGAACAGAGCCTTCAGTCGTCGAAGAAATGCAGAGCTCACCCCAGAGGGCTAGGAGCTGCAGCAACCAGATCTGCAGGTGATCCAAGATGATCATTTATTGTGGAAATGCTGAGTCAGCATTGTTTTCCTTTTTATTATTTCTTCTGTACATTTTTACAGCCTAAATGACACTATGTAGTTTGTGCTATTTTTTACCTTTCAGCAGTGGGTGGGCAGCACAAATCTAAAAATTAGTTCCACTAGCCCTAAAACACTAACTCAAATATTTAGGTCCCCTAATTCTAAAGCACTAATGCAATGAAAATTTTAGCAAAAGCTAATTCTAAAGCCCTAAAATAACCCAATCAACCCATGAACATTCTTCAACAGACAACATGAGTCACACATTGCCATGTTGATCTCTTAAGTCTCATCATTGACATTCCACAGCCGTATTTGAGTTCATATGTTGTCACATAGTGGATAAGTGACACACATTTGAACAAAATATGCAACAGTGTTCACTGTCAGCTGTTAATATTAACATTGCCCAATAACATTTACAGACCTCAGTTAGTGCTTATAAATTTAGCTTATAAATTTAGCAAGTGCTAATCCACTAATAAGTTCTAAAATAAGAAAAAAAATTTAAAGCACTAACCAGGAAATTAGTTTCCCCATTAGGGCTTTAGGTGAACTGTGTCCACCACTGCCTTTAAAATATCAAAACATTCAACTTGATTAGGAATAGTTTGATGATGATTATTATTATTATTATTATTATTATTATTATTATTATTATTATTATTATAATGGCGACACGGTGGCTCAGTTGGTAGAGCCTGAACTTGACAAATACACACAGTTGCACACTTACCTCCAGTGTCCACCAGCCAGCGGCTGCTGCTGCCTAAAGGGTCTGTGTCCTCCAACAGGGCCACCAGCTCTCCCTCCAGCAGGCTGAGGTCCTGCTCCTGGCAGCCGTTGCACTTCCTCTTCAGCTGGTACAGACGGCTCAGAGGGTATTCTGACAGCAGCCAGGCGCGCTGTTCCTCCGTCTGATGCTGCACCTCCGGCACCTGGCAGACACACCACAGCACAAAGCAGTGTTGGTGTAAATATTTAAGACGGGTATGGTGTGATACCAGGGTGTGTTTTCAGTAATCAGTGCAGGAGGGAGGTGAGAAGGACATACTGGGGAGGGTGGGGTGTTACAGATGAATACGCTCAAAGTGTGGGCGTGTCAGAAAAACACTAAAAGTAAAAGATTTTCAACATTGTTTTTTTACACTGGTGTTTGTTTCAGGTAAACATGTTTTGTTTATTTTTGTCAGCCAGCAGAAATACTACATTCTTTAAAAATCAGTTTGCTGAATAAATTTAAACATACACGTTACATTGATTGTAATAATTCAAGCTGTCCAAACATTTCAAATGTCTTGTTTTTAACAACATTAATTTTATTTGGTTAATGACCACATGGAAACTCCATTTACAACCAAACTAAAAAGTTTCCTAAATTGCCTAAATTTAAAAAAGATTGTGTTTGTACATAATTTTAAACATAAATAATTTGGTCAAATTGAACACATATTTTGAAGATGAGCACAAATATATATTTACAGGTAAATCTTTTGTTCTCTGCAGCATTGAGTTCAGTTCAATATCTCCCAAAAGATCTACGCATTCTTTTACAGTAAAAGTCTGTTGCAAAGTCATTCAAATATTCACACTTTGTACTCCTCATTTTCAGTCTGCTCTAGGTGTCTTCAAGATCAAAATGCTGTAATAAACAAGGGAGCTACACCTGAGGAGATGCTGTCTGCAGTGAGAAAAAAACTGTCCAGTTGAACAAACTGTATTATAACATGTAATGAAATATATGTGAGTAATTGTCTGTCCTGTTGTTGCTGCATTTTCTTCAGAGATTTAAAATAAGTTTTTTTTTTCTCCTTTGACTTACTGCTGTTTTCTTGTCTCGTCTCTCAAAGCTGACTTTTCTCTCAATCAGCTTCTGTGCGTTGTCCTTGACAAACATCAGGTTGTTCAGCTCATCCATGATGCTGTTCTGCACTTCAGCGATGTTGGACAGTGGAGGCTGAAAAGACAAACCATGGCAGAGTTAAGTTTTCATTAAAAAAAAACATTTTTCTAAAGGAGAAATGTTAAGTGCTGATTGACAGCTGAAGTTTAATTAAAACAAACTGAGTTGGCAAAGCTAAAATTAGCAGAACACTAAAAGCTAAAAGTTACAAATACTAGCTAAAAGCCAAGGGAAACAAAGTGGAATCTAAAAGTGTCAAAATGAGCTAAAATTCCGAAATAAGGCTAGTTAAAAAAGCAAAATATTAGCTAAAAGCTAAAGGTAACATAACTAAAAGTAAAAGAAGCATGAGGCTAGCAAAAGCTTAAAGTAGCAAAACACTTACTAACAACTAAAAGCAATAAAAGACTAAAAGCTAAAAAATTAATAAAAGGCCAGATAGAAACTAGCAAAAAGTTAGTTAAAAGCTAAAAGTAACAAGAGGCTTAATTAATAACAGAATGGGGAAAATATTTCAAAGAGAACGTTGTTTTTGAAGAAATGGAAATGATCTCAATGTATTTCTATGGAGCACATATTGGATTTTTTTTTTAAATATTAATACAAAAGTTAAATATATTGAAAATGTTAAAGGTTACAAAAGTCAAAATTCAAAGCACCCATCCCCTGAATTAGCTGAACACTTTGATTGTTGAATTATTAAAGTAGCACATATAAAAAGAAATTTGAACACAAATGTAATTGCTGACTCAGCACTCATGCACTCAACATTATATTTTACATGTTGAAGACTCACTGGTAGTTGCTGGGCAGATGGAGCACCAATCAAAGCATTACCCATAAGCCCCCTGAGAAGAGCTACCAGACACATCAAACAGTTAGTCAGGATCAGGTGAGCCGCCATGTTGAACCTCTGCAGCTCCTCCACTAGCAAAGCATTCAGAGCTTCATAGTCCCTCTTGGCAAGACCAGGAGGAACTTCTGACGCCAGCGAAGAGGAGGACGATGAGGGAGATGAGGAAGATGAATTAGAGGACGAGCGCTCGAGGCGGCTGCAGTAATCCAGCAGTTTGTCGTAGCGCTTCTGGATGAGTTTCTGTGGGGCTGTGAACATGCCCTGCAGGCAGGACAGCGGGGCCAAGACCAAACGCTCCATTCTGTCTTTCTACAGGGGAAGAGTCAAGACGCAAAGCATGAAAAATACGGTCTGCATGTTTCTTAGAAAATTTAAACATTTAAAACATGAAAACAAGTGGTTTGACATTGTTTAAAACTTCTCAAAGAGGGGGTTAAATTATTACAATTCCCAAACATGGGTATTATTAAAGAAAGAAAGCCTGTTGTTGACAGGAGCATTTGGCAGGGCTACAAGATCTAAAGGACTGATTCAGGGTCAGAAAAATATTACTATGTTGGAAGTAAGACAGGTAGCTGTTGGCAAAGTGACAGATGACACCAAGTTGGAGAGAAGGAAAGATAAAAGAGTAAAGCAAGGACAGACATAAAATTAAGATGGTTAATGGAGATTAAGGAAGACAAGGAGGCTGAGCATTAAATTAACTTACACACTAAAGTAAAATGATGGTGCAGCCTGCAACTAAATATGTACTTACAAGGTACTTGTACGGATCGTTGCTGTTGTTGTGTGATGAACCATTCAGGTCATTTTTGCTGTGATCTTTGATGATGTTTTCCATTTCCTTCACATTGTGAACAGCCACAGACACCATCTCCTGCACAGACGTTGGTCAAAAGAATATCAGATTTTACAGAATATATAAAATCAATAAAAGTGTTTATTCTATTATTTATTTTACTTGAGAACCATATCAAAGTAATATTGCCTGTTTCACGAAGTTTATGCACATCTTTAGGCAGAACATTTTCATTGTTGACCAATTGGGAAAATGAAAAAGCACTTTGAACTGGCAGCATAAAGATTAAACCTTAATTAGCATACATGCTCAGCAGGTTTTTACTTGATTTAACATTTAATTTAATCTGTTAACCATAAACTCTAAATAATTAGTTTCTAATTAGGCTCACATTTAATTTAATAGGACATGGTTTGAGTTTTAGTCCTGTTAAACAGATGGATGAGTTCAATGGACAGATAGGACTGGTATTACATTTATGATATTGGATTGTCCAAATAAAATGATTTCTGTTCCGGAGGTTTTCTCTCCATCCATGCTTGTATATCTCAAAGGCATTTTAGTAAGGCTTGAATGTAAGGATGGCTGGAACAGTGAAATAGATCTGAAAGTCATCAGCAAAATAGTGAAAGATGGCATTTTGCTTTTTGACTATGAACCCCAAGGAAATCATGCGAATAGGGCCTAAAATGGAGCCTTGGGGAACATCAAATTTAAGAGGAGTCACAGCTAAAAACACTTTCCATCTAAGGCCAGACATGCACATAAATTGCTGGTAATGAAGTTGAGAATACTCAACCCTTTTGCTTAAAGGTAAAACTTGATATCCTTAAATAAAACCTTGGTTTTACTGGATACCAACAATAAAATCTTAATTGACAGACGTGTTTAAAGAGCCCACCTGAATATGTTGCATGTAGCAGTGGACATTCTTGACCAGTTGTCTCACAGCTTTCTCCAAACTCCTGAACAGTTTCTCTTCTCTGTCAAACACTTCATCTCTCACCTGCAGAATACATGATAGTTCAGGTTGGTTCAACTTCAAATAGGGTTCATTTTTTTATGTAACCAATCATTTTGATCACTGATTGGTAGATGTATACAACTCATTATAGCTGTATTTTACCTGTGGTTCAACTCCAGTGAGAATCTTTAGATAACCAGCAAACCTGTCTGATTTCTTCCGAATGGAATGGATGTTAAGCTTGTTTAGTTTGCCTCTCAGCGTTCCTTCATCTTCTGACCTCTTGTACTTCATAACTGATGCACAACAGTAACAATACAACAAATTAAAAAGTCGGTTGAAACATTTGATGGAGAAACATCATGAAAACGAAGTCGCACCGATATCCTTTCTCCTCTTGAACTCATTGATGTTCACATTTATGATCTTAGCGGCCGTCAAGGCCTCCTGCAGCGGCAAATAGTCCGGGTGGTCTTCTGGGGTTGCCTGCCACAGTTCACCGAGCAGCAGCGGGTACTTCATGATCCGTTGGACGGGTTTGATGATCAGTGAGCCCATGTCCAACAAATTAGGCTTTCCTCTTTGGACAAAAAGGATTCAGTTTAGTGAATGATGGAAACATGGATAAGAAAAACACAGCAAAAAAAAAGCTTACTCACTCTTGGTCATAGATTTTTCTGCAATAAAATAGCCACAAGAAGGATTATAAGTAGACATTATTATATGTTTTGTTTTTTAAGATTTAAACAATGTAGATTTTTTTAAGATTATGGCACAACTTACTTCAGAGCTAATACACACGCAATGAAATGTTGCTTTATTTGTTCTTCCTTCTCGTAGGATTTGAGCGATGAGTTTGCATCGTCATGATGATAACAGTAAATCTTATACACGTCTTCTAAAGCTGCCTTTGCCTGGATGAACACATCACCTTTAAATGAAACCAAAAGTCATAAGAATCTTTTGTTGACCTTTAAAGAGAAAGCCAACAAGTGCAAAAAGTAGACGAGGTTCAAACAGCCGAACCTATGACAACTGCTTCTGGATCAGGCTCGTCTATGGCCTCGTTCAGTCTGTGGAGAAGCGCTGCCGACACCTCACACAGCGTCTCCATGTTGGTGAAGAGTCGATCCACGTCTACCATCTGGAAAAAGCAAAATGAAACATTAAATCTGAGTTTTATGCATACAGCCAATTAGTGAATCAAGCTTAATAATAAAACTAAAGTTTGTCAGGTTGGTTCAACAAGAGAAACGTTTGATCAATAAGGGTTCAGCGTTCACGTTGGGCTTTATTGTTTGATCTATTTCATCATGTTTGCTGCAGACGTCTTCTCCGAACCTACCTGCAGATTACGTAAAGGGTGAACCACTTCTCTGATGCACAACTCCAAGTCAGTGAGGTAGTCCTTTTCAGTCTGAACAAGCTCCTTTATCACTTTCGCCCTGTGCTTCATCTTCCTCGCACGGAGCTCCTCTGGGTCCAGTATGGGAGAGGGGAGGGTTGACAGGTTGTGTGGCATCAGTTTTTCTAAAAAAAAAAAAAAAAAAAAAAATGGGGGAAAATATTCAAATGAGTCTAAATTTTGAGTTTAGATTCTTTTTAGATTTAATCACATTACCAACAGCCATCTATAAATTGCAGTACATAATGTATGTAGCCTATTTTCTAAATTCCAACTATAGGTTATAGTTTTGCTCTGTGGAATGAAGCTTTACAAAAACACCCAATCTTTTTCACCATCTGCTTGACATCTGAGTAAAACTCTGCATTTCACCCTGATCTAATTATTTTCAACCCAATGCCAAAAGGCTTCACTAAACATGCCAGTCAGGCTCGCTTTTTTTTTTTTTTTTTAACGCTGCCTAATCAGACCAAGGCTGCTCTGTGCTTTGCATGGCAGCCAGGAGTGTCTGTTCAAGGAAGAGCGATGCTTCCTCGCTGCCTAATCGATGCCAAGCACCACTTCCTCCTCCAGAGGGAGAGGGAGCAATAAAGGGCCGAGGCAGAGGTGAGGAGAGGCAGACAGAAGGCTGCCAGCCTCGTGTCAGGTTACGAAACTAATCGTGCTGCTGATGTAATTCTTCTGCGTGCTCAGGCATCCCATCTGCTCAGACTGTGTGTGTTTGTGTGTGTTTGAGAGATGGGGGCACAAACACACACTCATACAAATGTAAAGACACTCGTTCACACTGATTCACTGTGAGAGAAAAGACACACACACACACAGAGTCACGCGTGCACATGCAAACAAAATTCAACCCCTGCCTCCAGTTACACATTTTACAAAACACACAAACACACAAATACACACACACAAACACACACACACACACACACACACACACACAAACACAGGCACAACTTTATACAAAAGATCCAACCTGAAAAAGTCTAACTTCCTCCCAGCTCCTAAAAATCATCAAATTTTCTTTATCCAGTGAATATGATCAATCATTTGTCCGGTCTTGCTCTTCCTGTTTGAACTCAATAATCAGAGAATGATTTCGACCGTGTTTTGTTAGCAAAATATCTCATAAACTATTGGGCAAATGAATAACTTTCAGAGTCAGCTCAATTCAAGATGACAGTCCATCTCTCACAAAACTTTGTCACAAAACTGACTGCACCTCAATGGATTTTTACAAATATTTTACAGATATTGAGCTAAAATTTGGCATGGTAACAGCTCACAGTCATGCACAGCACATACTATAGCACTAACAGATGATGTGAGACCATATGTATGGTTGTACAACATGTTTAACTCTGTCCCTCTTTATAGCAAATTAAAATTAGGTCAAAATTCTGGTATGAAATGTGTATTCTTTTAGAATTAATGCACAGCGGATGTGGCGTTTACATACTGTAGCTCTGCATTTTCATTCTTTTTATGGTGATAGGACTGAAATCAAATGACAACTGCAGCTCATGTAAAGGTAGAAAACACCTCTGGATGTGCTTTGCTGAGGCTCAACATGAACGGATCGAGTGATTCTGGTCAGTAGACTTCTGATGAAAATGAGCACAATGCAGCCTGTGTTCATGAGGAACTGATCTCCCACTTCCTGCAACAGTTAAAACTCACTTTTTTCACTTTCCAATACAGTGAAAACGACCTTAGCAATACCCTTTGTTTTTTTATCCTTTAACTTAAAGCTCATAATGATTAAAGTCATTAACTGAAATGCACTTACTACAAATGAACCATTCAGTTTTAGGATTTATTTGGTTTTGCAGACCTAAGACAGTGGGTTAAATCTGACACTTGTTAAGCTCTGATTTGTTCAAACTTAACATAAATGTTTTGCACACACCAATATAGTTATTCATGCTTTAAAAAGAAATACATTCTTGCAGTTTAAAGGTTGCTGGTTTCTTATTGTGAAGAGTTAAGCAAATCATAGCCTCTCATTGGAAGTGTTGCAGCTAATAAAGGTCATTTATAGCCATTATTTCATTTTATTTTTTCACTTTTCTTTCATTTTTTTTTTAAACTTGCTAACATGTTTGAAATCCTGTTTTGAGATATATATAAATATATATAAATTTTCTAAGAAAAACAGAGCAGAAATTAGATAAACCTTGTGTTCATACCTTTAATCAGTTCCACTGTAGATCATGAGGTCTGATCTAGAACAAATATTCTCTTCTAGAAGCTGTCCTGTTCTGATGTTTAGAGCTTTTTAACAAAACCTTGCTTTCAGTCGTCATTCTGCCAAAATAACAATCTTTGTGCCTCAGACTGCAGCACAAGGTCAAAACGGGATCATTCAACCCACATTCTTATCTATTGGAGAGAGGTTGTTTAAATATACCTTTGTTCACTGCTGTTAAAACCCCTTCACCATTCTGACCAAAATCATATAAAATTATTTTCCTTTTTCTATAATATCTGGAGGTCATATTTTTAGACATATAGTGCAACGATGATCCGAAGGGTTCGTTCAAATCTTTTAAAATTGGATTGTATGGAAAAATTGTGATCAATTACTCACTTACCTAATCTTTAAATGACATCAATTTTAAAATATGAAGTTTTTATTCTGACCGGATTGGTGAGCTAATGGTCCAAATTGAGGGAGGCCCAATTACAAATATAAACAGCAGAAACAACAACTTGTTTTTTTCTGTTGAAATGTATTTTCTTCTCACTGTGCTACAGAGGTGTTCAGGAGAGCTTATATCTGCCTGTTAATGGAAACATGTTTGAGTATGAGGGCATTTTGAGAATTGCATCATCATGTCAAAATGACTGCAATTAACCCTTTTTCTAAAATGATTCCTATAACACAAACCTTAGTTGGCGTCTATTGGTATGAATGACAAAAGATATATGTTAAACATTTGTCAGTTTGTTCACTTTTGACTAACATGCCATACTGTAATATCTAACCAACCAGTGCCTCATAAATATACGTAT
>JAUBOC010000127.1:7814086-7824871 GCA_032275365.1 Anablepsoides cearensis | reverse complement strand
AAGATTTTCTAAAAGTGTCAGTATCATGTGTCAACATTGGCCATCACTGTGTGAAATGACCCCTTAAAAAAATAAACACATGGAAAACAACAACAACAACAATCCTCTTAACTCATACACTTTGTGATATTATTTTCTTAAGAGTCAGCAGCAGATCTGACTGATTCTTTCACTAGAGTTATGTTTTGGTGTGGTTACCAGCGCTGAAGTTCCCATGAAAGTGGATACAAGGCTTTTCACTGTTCAGCCCAGCAAAAAGGATCTGACAGACTTCCCCAGAAACAATACAAGCATTGTGTATCGTGTAGCACCATCAGGAAAAACAATATGTTGGGGTGTTTTGCCACACAGCAATAGGAAATCATCAGTCAGAATACTGCTTAAATACTCCTAATAAAATATCTAGTATTATTTTCAAAATACTGTATATTTGTAATTAATTTACTTACATAGTTATACACAATCTAACTCCATATTACAAAATCTTGCACAATACCTTAGCACTCCAAGCACGTGTTCTGGGTGACTCTCAACTACTACGTCATCCAATTATAGTTCTATAGCTACAGTATATAATTTAGTGAGTTATAGCCATTTTTTGTGTTGATAAGGTTGTTAAGCTATATGAGTTTGTTACTTAGATGTAATTTATATGACTTTCATTAAAATTTGACTAGTGATTAACTTGATATTTTGCTGACAGATATTTTGCTGGCATCTGTTGTAATCTGGCGTCTATAGTTATTGGCAATTCTGGGAAGTTTTTAAAAGTTTTAGCTCACTATCTGTAAATAAACTAAATCATTATCATTTATGTGTTTGTCAAGATCACTTAGCTGTGGCAGCTATTGGGCTGATCGTTAAAGGTAATTCATAAATATGCAACCAATGAAACTTTCAGACAAATTAAATAAAGACACATAATGTTCATGAGATCCGTATGTTGCTGCAGACACATGCACACACACACTGACTGAAGCAAAAACATTGTTGCCCACATTTTACCTTTTGTTAACATATGATTAAAACTGCTTCAAAAGTTTTTGATCTTTTGACCTAAGTTAAACAAGAATAGGTCTTAAAATTAAAAACTACAAGGTGACTTGTGTTTTGAGTGATGTGTGGCTAAATATGTCTTTTTATGTGTGTAATGTGCTGGTAAATCATTATCTGAACTGTTTTATATTTGAGCTGCAGTAAATATTAGACGGACTGATGTCATGTTGCTATGGTTCTATGACTTGGAAAAAAAACCTGTTTGACAAGCAGATGAGAACAGACCATCTGGGACAACAACTCATATGTTTCCTCTTTCAGTGAAGTCATCGTTGTGACAATATTTGCATTGGTAATACCAGTGTAAATATGTAATGCAGCTCATCAGAGGAGAGGCTGGCGTCATGACGAGGGTTGTGGACAGTTTACTGAAAACAGCTGTGTGTGTTTTTTGACAACTCCTTGTGCCCGCCGTGATGCAGGCGGGACAAGAAAATAGAAAGTGCCCAAGGAGCAGAGAGAGTGGCTCTTTTTCATTAAACTTCCACATTCAGTAAGAATTTGTTTTTGTTTTTTTGGTGACTTTTACACTTTTTAAAATACTTAACTTTACTTACAAAGGCTTTTTTCTGTAAAAATGCATGATGATCTTTTTCATTCTTTCAAATGCATTTTGTAACTTTTAGCCTTTATTATTCTGCTACTTTTAGCTGTTGTCTGTTAGCTTTTAGACAGCTTTGTGCTCTTTAGTTTTTAACTGAACTTTTGCTCCTTTTGGCATTTAGCTACTAAGTGAAAGTAGGAAAGTAGAACATAGTTCTTATGGCTAAATAATCCGTCCAGATTTGTTATTCTTAGCTCTTAGCTAGTTATTTGCTACTTTTACCTTCTCCATAGCCATTTGCTACTTTTGGGGTTTAGACAGTCTTTTTATTTTATTTAAACTCTAGCTAAATTTTTGATGATTTAAGCTATTTTTTCTACATTAGCTTTTAGCTAGTCTCTAGCTACTTTTAGTATTTAGCTTATGTTTTGCAACTTTTAGCTAGCATATTGCTTGTTTTAGCAACATTTTTCCCACTTTTATTTGGCTTTTTGATGCTTTTGGGATTTTAGCATCTTTCAAGCCTTTTGTTATTTTAGGCTTTAAGCCAATATATTTTATTTATTTTGCCTCCAGCTATACTTTTGATGACTTTAGCTAGCTTTTTTCTACTTTGGCCTTTACCGTATCTTTTGCTGCTTTTGGCTAGCCTTTTTGATATTTCAGTTTTAAGCCGCTGTTCTGCTTCTTTAAGCTTTAGCTATTGCATCATAAGCAGTTTTCAGCAAAACAATTCAGGATTCACAGTGCTTGCAGCTACTGTAATACATGTGACGTGTATTGTTTGAGGAAACTGAGGAACAGGTGGCACAGGAAAGCCAGCATACTCACAGCTTTCATACTTTAAAAGTAACCCCCTCCCTTCCCCCACTGATGACATCTGATGTCATTTTGCCTGAACGGCAGCATTCCCAGGCAGGGACTGAGTGCACTCTAGGACGGGACAAGTGGAGCCTGTTTCCCAGGCGTATGAATGTGGGTTCAAATTAAAAGACTGTGTCAGCAATTATTGAGTGTGTTTTTAAAGCCCATTTTTTATATAATTACTTCCTACTTTACTGATTTCACACTTTCATTTTTTTTTATGTATGTTTCAAGTCACTGAGAAACAAACTGGGAGACCAGTTCTTCCACTTTTTCCTATAAAACTGGGCAACAAAGACAAAATGTTCTCACATTCTTTTTTTTTTTCCATTTCTGCTGTCTAAGTTTTGTTTACCTGCTGGTCTGGAACAATTTTGCCGGCCACTCCTCTGTGCCCGAGTTTGGGGCACAGTTTGCATATGTGGCTTCATCCCCTGAGGGAGTATCCAGCTCGGCACATAGTAACACAACAGGTGCCCAGTACAGAGACACACACACTTATTATGAGCGTGAGTGTGAAAGTTTGCCCCTGAAGACACGCGGATGCAGCACTTACAGCCCATCAGTTGTTACCTGTTAGGCTATAAGTTCCCATTGTGTTGGAAATGATTATTTATTATTTAAATTGAAAGTTGGCTCACGTGTGTTTAAATTGTTGCCATAGTTTTGACCTCTGGGAACATCATTAGGTGTTGTACCTTTAAGTTTGGCGCTGTACTCCGTCTTATCAGACTGACTCCTCCTCACCAGCGTCCCCAGGTTAATGTCACCGTTGGCCATGTCATCGGCTACTATAGTGTCCGTCTTCCTCCTCTCCAGGTAACGAATAAACATGGGACGGTTCCTCCTTTTGATCACTTTCTCCTTCTCCTTTTCCTTCTCAGTACCGCTGCCCTCCTTGGGATCCATGGTGAGTTTTCGAATCCTCCTGTGCTCTCAGGTTGGTAGAGGAGAAAAAGAAGGGAAGAAAGAGAGAGAAGAGGAGAGAGGGAGAGGGAGAGAGCCTGGGAAGTGCAACAGGTGTACTATTCAATGTACCCTGACTGCCAGCTCTGCACAGGTAGCACAGCTCCTCCCTGTGTCTACCTGTCACGAGGGCCACTCCTCCCCACCTGCTCTGCTCTGCTTCCTTTCCTTTAGGCCATCTCACCTATCCAGAAAACGGAAGTGATGCCCTTAGATTTATGAAGTCTGAAGTCAGGCACTCCTTGCTTCTTAAACGAAATAAAATGTCCCGAGAGACAAAGAGGTGCTCGCGAGCGTACAGCCTGACAAGGAAGTAAAAGTAGGTAGTCATGCAAATGGCCTAACCAACACAGACAGCAATGAATGAGTGCATTTATGAACATTTCTCACTGATATGCCATAAACAGGTTCACCAAGATACATACTAACTAAACAGGTAAATCAATAAAAAGAAAAGGTTGGATCCGGTTGGACCATCACAAATATGTGAACATAACTTCTAGCCATAACAATCACATAGTTTGTAACACAAAAATAATGAATGGGGGTATTGAGAGTGGTTATTTTAACCCTCCTGGGAAGGTCTCTTTTAAATTTTGGATGCTGGTTTCTTGTGAAAACTGAAACTATGAGGTGCAGTCAGAGACCTGGGGTCTCTAAATGGTTATCTAACTATACTGTAGCTGACTTTGTAGGCAAATACATTGATTGTTTCTGCTCTAAAGGTTACTGATAAGATTGTCAAATCACATTTTGGCTGAAAAATGGTTGTTACTGACACAAATACAGTGAAAAATGTTACAATTGTAAAATTTAAACTCGAAGGTACAGCTTATAAAGTTGAGGTTACCTGCATCTCCTTTAACTGAAGACATATGTTGGATAAAAAACAAAGTATTTTAACAAACAATAAACCATCAAGAAGATCTGACTCAAATTAAACTGCCTATTTATTGACAGCTGAAAGTAAAAGATTCTAACAAAAGATAAAATACAAATGATCAGAACTTATTTAATCATGAAGCAATTATTATTAGTTTTCCACGTTCAGGTATATGTCTCATCTTCCCACCTCAAAGGACCACATTTGCACCTCTGTGAACTTTGACCCAATCTACTCTATTAAACCAGTTGAATATTTTCTCATCAACACACTCCTACAATGCAATTAATTATAACATACGGATGAAGTAAGCAGCATAAAGGCTTTTTGGCAACAATATCAAAGAGTCGTGTGCTCTTAAAAGTTTTGATAAAGCAGCTTTTTATGGCAGCTGTTGGCTGCTATGTTCCATGTTTGTTTGAACAGAGACTAACACTTAAAAAGGCACATCAAGGTGTGTAGGATGGGTGTTTGCTTAGGATATAACAAATACGCACGGACTTTGATCTCACAATGTATTGAAGAGATTACAGGGGGGAAAAGGAACACTTAAGCAAGAAAAATCCTTTTTGGAGCTCTTAAATCCATCATAAGTTGTGGCTTTAAAAGTGGAAAAGCCTGCTATATTATAATTTATATTTCTATTTTTGTTAATAGAACAAAACGTAACACTAATTACTGACACATCCAGAGGCAAAACTGTAAAAGTTCAGTGGGCAAATTCAATTTTATTTAGAGTAATAAAACCCTAAGCTTTTTCCTGCAGTTGTTTTATGGAAGGTGGGAAATAATATTAACTAAAATATGAAAACTGGTTAAAGCAAAGTATTGTCAAAATTCAAATTGAACCTGGAAGGAAATATTGAAATGAGTCAAAAGTTTTGTTTGCAAAGTGAAAGATTTAAAACATACCCGGTTAAAATGTGGTTCTTGAAACCACTAAAGCAACACAGTCAGGATATTTTCCTGAATATTTGGCACCACAGACATTTTAAAGCCAGAGCTCTGCTGACTGCATCAAATGTTGTCACTTGTATGCAAATTTGGCAGCATGCCTCAACTACACAGGAAAGACTGGATATAGACAAATATGTACGTATGACTCACTTCCTGGATGTTCAAGTATCACAAGATCACATGCCTGTTGACAATTATTTGAGGCTTTCAAATTGTTTAATAGCAACCATTGCCACGGTTGTTATGTGGGTCAGAAGTTGAAAAGTTTGACAATTATGTCAGAAAAACGGTCAACATGCAAATAAATATTTTATTTTCCATTTATTTGTCAGCAGTTGTATTATATTTGGTGAGCCACCCACTTCCGTCAAGCCCACCTGTATACTCATTTATGGGTATACGCCACTGTTAGTAATGGTACCTGAATGCCTCCAACTGCCATCTTCCATAACTTTTGCTTTTACAAATGTATTTGTATTGTTGCAAGTTAATGAAGGGCACTTAGTTGGCAGCACATGACTGCAAACTACATTTATGATTTGTATGGGAGCAATCTTTAGGCTTTTTTGTTTCTGTTGCATTTCGGCTTAGTTCTTGTTAAATAAATATTAATTCATCATAAAATGTCATGTGATGTTGATCATCTGACTGTAAAGCCTGTATGAGTGGGTACTTAACATGACTATGTGTATCCTTATTTTTGTTTTTAATGTATATAATGTTTCAATACAAGCATTTTTTTTAAATATTTTAAACATCATATGTCTGCAATTTACACACTAAAAATACTTTTCAAGTCAAAGCACATAGCGTTTTATTACTATTATGTTGTATTTCTAACATGATTCTAATGGGGGGGGGGGGGGGAGATGGTATTCAAGTGTTAACATATGTAACGCTTTTACTTTGAAAATCCCAGACCAGAAGTTTTGGATCGCGGACCGGAAGCAAGAAGTGACAGAGAAGAAAAGTGTGTAGAATGAGACCTCAGTTGCTTCGCTCGTCGCTGAGCTGCTTGGTGCCATTTTTGAGTCCGTTTTCTGCTTCTTGTAATAACGTTTTTGCACAAGCAGCAGCTGTACCACATTTGTATTATTTCAGAAAAATGATGCACTATGAAACGGAGCAGAGAGGACGTCCGAATTCCCCCGACTATCGCCTTTATTTTAGTAAGTTAAGTATTATGGTGACGCTGGAGAGAACGTGTGTTTGTTCTTTATTATAATGTTTAATTTAAGTTGTCATATCATGATCGGCTGGTCTCTCAGACAGGTGAACACGAACACAGCTGCTAGTAGTCAGTGTGAATGTTTGACCTTTTGTGTTGTAGTTTGTTGCCGCAATATTTTAGTGTCGAGTATAAAAAAATGCCATCCTGCAAGTTTTAAGTGAGTAAAAGACAAAACTAATTTACTATGAAAGAATGAAGTGGTACAAGTGCTACTTCCGCATTTGGAGTCACGTGGGACAATGTAACGCAAATATTATAAAATAAACAAATGTGGGAATATTTCATTCTAGTCATTTAATCCGTTTTATTGAGCTTTGGTAGAAGCTGACTAGTTTTCAAAGCCCTTTATTTTCTTATAGATTGTTTTTTTATTTATTTAAGATTTCTAAGCAATAGATCCAATATATACACACACATTCTTTTAAGCAGCAGATTACGATTCAGTGTAATTATTTGCTTTTAACAATCTTTTTAAGATTTGTGTTTATCATTTTATTTCAGAAACCTCTGATGGAAAATATATTTCACCGTTCCATGATATTCCATTGATAGCAGAGTCAGACCTGGTAAGTCTTGAACAGTTTTTACCAAAACATAAGGTACAAGTTAGGAAATCTGTATAATGATTTTTTTTGTCCTAATAGAAGGATGATGTTCCAGCTAAAAAACCCAAGAATGAAAATGAGGTACCAATTGATTCAAAGCCTATTTGATCTCCGAAAAATACTCTTGTCAGCATTTTTGACTTATTTGGTGATCCTCTTTATTTTCAGGTTCTTTATAACATGGTGGTGGAAGTACCTCGGTGGTCAAATGCTAAAATGGAGGTAAGTAAAAATCCCGTATATTCATCTGTATTACGAATTTATATTATATATATTTCTCTTTTTTGGAATTCTTTGCTTTTTTCCAGATTTAAACATCCAGTGGTAACTTTCTGCAAATCTTGTTAAAATATGTCCAGTGGTTCATGAAACATTGTTAACAGGCAGACTTACACAGGCAACACTCATTAAATTATAGCTTTCTTCAACGAGGGTAATAATTGGAATTGAACTGAATATTGTAGATTGTCTCAATGTACAGTACAAGGTAAATCTTATCGCAATAGGGTGGTGCATCCTAACTTGTAGAAAAGTGTTGTTCAAAATGGAAGTCTGACTAATAGCAGGAACCCACTTGGATTTCTTCTATTCTCATCTCTGACTCCAATCGGTTTCACAGCAGTACACAGTACGCACTGGCAGGCCTCAGAGAAAAAAGGCCTTCATCGTCTCTGAAACCCAAACAAAGCACAGCAGTCCAGACTGTTCCAAGCTCTAAACAGAGACTCTACAAAACTAACAACATCTTTTCATATCATAAAGATTCAACATTTAACCTCTTCAGGCCTGGTTTCAACCCTGGAGGTGGTAACTTTTACGTCAGAGAGAACAAAACCAGCTTTTGTAAATGCTAGTGAGAGAACACGTGATACAACAACTCTCATTCTCTGCTTTAAACTTAAGGCTGCAACGATCAGAACATATAAATATACAAGACTGGATCTACCTTCAGTTATTCACTAACTTTAAAAATAAATGTTACATAGGTTTTATTTTCTATTGTCATGCAAGTCCCAAACTTTTTCTTTTTAAATCCGATACTGAAAATGACCCGTAAATCCCTAAATCTTTCTTACCAGATTGCTACAAAGGAACCGTTGAATCCTATCAAACAAGATGTGAAGAAAGGGAAGCTCCGATATGTTGCCAACATTTTTCCACATAAAGGTTACATCTGGAACTATGGAGCGCTCCCACAGGTGAGGGAGGGACACGTTGCAACCTTTTAATTAAGATGTGTATTTAGTACTGCACATTCAGGACCACAGCCTCGTAAAGCTGAGGCTGCAGGTTCAAGCCCAGGTTGCATCAGGAATGAAATCTGGTGTAAAAGATTTGCCAAATCCATTTTTTTATCCCCCACAACAGTTTTAATTTCTCATCTGCTTTTGAACTCTTCCTTGATAAAGACCTGGGAGGACCCAAACCATGAAGACCAAGAGACAAACTGCTGTGGTGATAATGACCCTATTGATGTTTGTGACATCGGCACACAGGTGGGGATCACTCAGAGTGGTCAGGCAGTGTACTCCATTTGTATTTATAGCTGTCACTTTTTTTATTTGATCTTCAGGTGTGCTCTCCAGGTCAAGTTATCCAAGTCAAAGTTCTGGGCATCTTGGCAATGATTGATGAGGGGGAAATGGACTGGAAGGTCATCGCCATCAATGCAAAAGACCCAGATGCTGCAAACCTGAACTGTGGGTGTTAAAAAAGCAAATTATAGCATCTTGAATCTGACGGAACATTTTCCATTTCTTAGTTGACACAGGTTTTTTTTTGGAAATATTTAATTGATAAACATTAAATAATAATGACATAAAATAAGAAACCAAAGCAAATAGGAAAAATATATGAATTAAATGTTAGACTGACTTAATACAATTGCCCTACAATAAACATCCAGTGGAGTTTTTATTGTCAACATGGTTTTGTTTTTATTCACTGAACTTCACCCTGTTTTTTTCCCTCTTTGTGGTTATTTCTTAGTATTTTGAATCTGAAATTGTTTACCCTAAACTGTCTGTTTGCTGCTTTTAGATGTTTTATATGTCAAGTGTAAATATATTTATTTAAAAAAAAAATTAAGTCTTTAGCTTCTTACCTCTAAATAATACTTTTTTTTCCCCCTGTCAGGTATAGAGGACGTCCGGCAGAGCCGACCAGGTCATTTAGAGGCAACCGTTGACTGGTTCAGAAAATATAAGGTGCCTGATGGAAAACCTGAGAATCAGTTTGGGTTTGGTGGAGAATTCAAAGACAAGGTCAGTTCCCTGAGATAAATATGTGTGTGTTTAGAATGTGTAAGAGAGCACTGCACAGTTCCCTTTATTTGGTTGAAAGCATTCCAACCAAATATTTTAAAGTGGTCTCTTATTTTTATATATATACACTCTTACACACATTGGGTCTCTTTTACCATATTGCTGTCTTTATGTGATTTGAATATGGAATGAACTTAATTTATTCATAAAATAAATCAGTTTCTCTCTGTTTTTAGGACTTTGCGGTGGAGATCATTAAATCCACCCACGAGCACTGGCAGGCACTTGTACAGAAGCAAAAAAACTCTGGAGGGATAGAGTGGTAAGCGAAAGCTAAAAACACCAGTTGCATGTTTTTTTTATTTGATAAACATGTAAGTAGAAAGAAGACCAGCTTGCTTTGTCATTCAGCCAGAACCTGTCCTGCTGTGGCAGCCCTTTCAAATGCGACGACGACGAGGCCAGAGGAGTTGTCCAGTCGGTCAGAACGTTTTAACACGATAAGTGAACAAAATTCTGATTTATATGATTAAAGCCTTTACTAATTTCTTGTTTGATTGTCCCAGGCTCCTGTGTTTGGCACTGCACAGCCTGTGTCTTCAGAAGGTAAGCATATATTGAAATGATGGTGAGTGTCAGCGTTCGCATATATTAATGCTTTTCTAAATTTCACAGTTGACAAGTGGCATTTTGTGTGAAGCTGTTTTCCTGTCAAAACACCTTGACGTCCGATGAAATGCTCCATTTGTGCTGCGTATTTTTGGATGTAGGTGGATTTTTTTTTAAATAAACGGTGTACAATGTATGAAGTGCCATCTACATTTAATAATGTAATAAAAATATCTGATACACTGAAAGTGTCAGCCAGTACCTATATCCAGTATTACAAGTTAAAGGTGTTTTGGGTCACATTTCAAACTTAAGCTTGAATTTATTGGTTTATAATTTAGAGAATATTCTTTTTTTTATTCATTGGTTTGTATATACATTACTGTATCACTGGTGCTAACATCTCTGTTGAACCTTGTGGCCCTGACACTAAGGCTGTAATCTGACTCTACACATAAAATAGCTGTTTAATCCTGCAGCTACAAACAATTTGTATCCAACGTCTTTCTACTGTTTGTTTAAATAAAACATTTTGAATGCGTTCTGTCCAGTTTTCTTTTGTAAAAATGTCTCCAATATTATTTCCATGTCCTCAACCATCTTGTAGAGGATCAATTAGGTGGAGGTTGCTGGTAAATGTTTGTACTGCCTCCATAGAATCAGGCTATGGGACTGATGATAAACTTCAGTATATACAGGTCCTTCTCAAAAAATTAGCATATTGTGATGAAGTTCATTATTTTCTGTAATGTACTGATAAACAATAAACTTTCATATATTTTAGATTCATTACACACCAACTGAAG
>JAUBOC010000127.1:7803471-7813986 GCA_032275365.1 Anablepsoides cearensis | reverse complement strand
AGTCTAATGTTTATCAGTACATTACAGAAAATAATGAACTTTATCACAATATGCTAATTTTTTGAGAAGGACCTGTAGATTACTTGGATATTGACAGAAAATAACAAGTGAATTTGCTTTAAATAAATATAAGTTTTATTTAAAAAAAAAACAACACCCACATATCAGCAACATCAGGAATGATACAATAAACAGTTTTCAAATAACCTGCATCCAGTACATTACAATACTTACAGTATTAACACCCATCCTTAATTCTTTTTTTAGCCTACCAAACAGAGAAGTTGAAAAGCCCTAAAAAGAAAAAAATGGCAAAAAAGTTGCACTTATTTTTTTTATATAACTTTAGTGTCTAAATGCAAAATGACCAAGTGTGTATGAGCTTAACCTTTGAGCTGAGTGCATGAAATGCACAAGTTAAGCCAGGGAGAGTCATTCAAGTAACGCTGAAACACACTGAAGCATCTTCAAGTATGGCTATGCTTTTAACCTGCTTCTGGCATCTTGGCTTTCTCAACGACAACCTGCTACTGTAGCTGGGTCCTGTACAAGGAAATTCAACATTTTCATATTATGTAGGTGTATTTTACAAAAACAAAGGTAAAAAAAGAAAAACACTAGATCTAATGACTGAGCTACCATATTTCTAGAACTGTAAACATTGTCGTGACAGTGTGATATTTACAAAATCTTTCCAGATAATTCAGCCATTGTCACTGTGAACATGGTAAACTCCAGTTTTTATTTTCCAAAGACAACAAATGAGAAGCCATGGGCCAATATAAGAGTCTAACATGAATATCAAAGGATGAGTTATACTCCTGCAATACAAATTCTTGGTATGTACAATGTAACATAATTTATAATTTTTAAAAACATATTTTTTAAATAAAACCTTTTGCTATTTTTTAGTTACAAACTTCTTTACCTTAAAAGAACTGAAGTGCTTTCAGAAAGTTAATATGTGGAGAAAATATGGTGAGTTGTTACAATAATTTGACTAATTACATTGTTTCAATTAAATGGAATAGAAAGAGAAGAAATAATTGCTTAGTAGTTATAAATAATTTGTCTATACACAGGCACACAGACATACAGCTACAGTAATCGCTGCCCTTGCCATGACTCACAAGTTCATATATCATTCCCTTTAGTTAACTCAGTGCATATTTGTTCCAATTAGATTTGAAAGTCTATCCTTAAAGAGAACTTTGTTAGATCGCACCTTTTTTAACTCCACAAAAATCACATTTTCCTGCATGAACTGTAAGAAACAAGAATGGGATTCAGGATGCAAAGAGGAGTCCCTGAATGTGAAAAAAAAAAGACAACGATGAATACAGGTTTAAAAGATGAACATTAAATTAGTTTTAAAAAATGTCCCTGATTTTACAGTAATATCGAAGTTCAAGTAGTACTTTCTTTGCAAATTGAAAGTAAATATGTGAACTTTTATGCCTTTTGGTGGCCGAAGCTTCAACTGTTATTATTTTGAAAGTAATTTCCAAAAGCTGAAAGATATGAAAAAATAAAATAAAATAAAAATTCTATTGCCCATGTAGTTTTGAGGTATATGATATGTTTGTACTGTACATTATTTAAAAACCTTCTCACTGCCTAAAGAGTTTTTTATTGTACATTTCTATCTAGTAGGCTGAATAGCACCCCATGAAATAATCAGCTGAAACTCAAAAAAATCACAATGTTGACTACAACATAAAATCTCTAAATCCATCATGGGAATTAATTTACTGTACAAATCTCACCTCTTTATATCTGCTAGATTAAATGAGCAAAATATCCCACAACAAGCCAGCTGCCCTCTGAACCTGACACTGAGATTACCCTGTTTTGTGTCCCTCAGTGTATTATAAGCACATTTACTGAGCACCACAGACATACAATTATGTGTAATAATCACAAGGCAGGGTGTTCTGAAAACCTGCTAGAAGGAACATTAAAAACAGTTGTTGACAACCAGGTCAAATGAAATGAAAAATGTTATTTTTTTTTGTCTTAAAAGGTTTAAAAATGCACCATACAAATGGCTCAATTTTACAGTAAAACAGCATCCGTAAGTGATAAAAGCACCAACATAATGACAGTTTTAAAAAAAATGTTTTGTGTATTTAAAATAGCATCGAGGATTGCAAATACAAAACTTTTATAAATTCATGGATAACCTTTTTTATGTATTACAAAACATATATTCCTACTGATCCAAAAGTGCTTTAAGAAACACTGATTTTTCAAAAACTGATGCTCGTGATTTGACAGGCATGATACTGTCAGTGTCCCATTCACAGAAGGTTAATGAGTGTCACTTGTAGAGTGTATTGTGGTTTTAGTGTAAAGGCATTTGAACTGAAATAAAAGGTAAAAGCATAGACTTTAGCACCATGACCGTTGTTTACAAAGTCAGTGTTTTGTTTTTGCAAAATCTCCAAAGTTTTGTAAGAAAAAGAAAACTCACAAAAAATGAAACTTTGTTTCCAGCTAAAATAGATTCTCATCTATCAAACTGAAAGCACCACAGATTTTGTGTATGTTGCAAAAATTGCTAATTTGAAAAAAAAAAAAAAAAACATCCTTGTGTAGGTTTAACAAAGGTTGGTTGTGAAAAAAGTGAAAAACCTGATGTAAAAGTCTATATCCCATCACAGCTACATGTTTGTCCATGTAAGATCGGGCAGTTGATAGGTCTCTGTCTGTGCCCAGGATAATCTGTTGTTTTCTACACAAACTGGTTGTAAGGCCCTGTGACCTTGGTGAATGCATATGGGGTTGTCATGGCGTATGTGTTAGTTGTGCATGATGAGGATCCTTCCATTAGTGCCTTAATAAAACGCTTGTATGGAGGTTCCCCAGTGGTCTCTGATGAGTCCGAATGCTCACGCTTCGCCCCCTTTTTGTTGCCCTTGCTGGGTGTCCCCTCACCACCATTCCTTTCCGCCTCTTCCTCTTTCTCTCGAGCCTTGTCTGCCATCTTAGCTTCCCACATCGCCAACCCGTGCTTTGCTTCATTCAGATTCTTATGCTGGTAGAACACTAAGGAGATGCGAGTTGGGTGGTTTCGATCTGGATTTTTGAGGGGAGTTGTGGCATGGAGCTCCCGTTTCGCACATTCAATGAGGACTGAGCCATGACTTGGTGCCACTGCAACACCTCCAATGTCAGGATCTAAGAAATTGTGTTCGTTGTCTGACCACAGCTCAGGTTTTTGTGGAGTTGTAGGTGTTTGTGGAGTTCCAGGCTCCTGCTTAATATTTGAGCTCAAAACACCCCCATTAGGTCGACCCAGACCGGATTGCGTTTCAGGGTTTAAACACCCAGCACTAAGCTGAGCTGCAAAGATTTGTGGGCCTGGCATACCCGGCTCTGTCTTGATTTGCATATGGAAAGGATCTTGACCTGGAGGTAGGACATGTGGGCTCTGAGGCAGATATGGATTTGAGTATTCTCCAAACTGATTGCCTTTGCCTAAAGCAATGCCTGCAGGGGCAGAGGGGGCTCTTAAGAGGGGGTCAATAAACTGAGTCCTGTTAGGACCATAGGGGCCATAATGAGTCATGGGCTGAGTTGGTTGTATGGCATTGTAACCATTGACTTGTAAACCTGCTTCACTGTATCTTTGTGGATAATTGACATTAAAACGATGTACACCATACTGCTGCTCTGCGTAAAGTGTTGCCCGCTGTTGTCCGTACATGTCCGAGTGCTTTTGGCTTGAAGCATAGAGTG
Source organism: Anablepsoides cearensis (assembly GCA_032275365.1). NCBI lineage: Eukaryota > Metazoa > Chordata > Actinopteri > Cyprinodontiformes > Rivulidae > Anablepsoides > Anablepsoides cearensis. The sequence goes on along the minus strand of JAUBOC010000127.1, from coordinate 7,810,245 downwards.
GATGGTAGTTGTCAATGGGCAATCCTCCATTACACTGATGACTTTGGTATGGACGATTTGACCCATTCATATAAGAGTTTGGTACATGAAACGTAGAAAGATAAGGGCTAGCTGGTGAAGGTGGCTGAGGGGTAAACATGCTGCCTGGCTTGGAAGTGCTTGGAAAAGGCCCATGATGGTTGGAGAACCTTGCGACTGCAGCATTTGTTGGGACAGGGTAAGGAGAAAATACACTCTGGTGCTGTTGTTGCTGTATTTGTTGTGGGTGGGCCCCAAGAGGGTATGATGGATGACCCGACTGTAGAGTTGCTCCCACAGCACCTACAATACAAAACACAGTCATTTACCATTCTTTACCAATTTATTGTTCTTATTTATGTTTTGTCATAGGTCCTTACAAACACAATTTGTAAAACACATCTTTATAAAAGTTACTCTACCTGCCAGTAGAGCGCTCTGAACAGTATTCTCATAAGTGCCTGCTTTTAACTTGGTCTGGAGGGCTTTTTCTGCCTTATCATTAGAGCTTTCCAGCATGGCGTTCTTGTTGGCAGCTGCCTTTTTTGCATCTAGTTTCTTCTGCCGGCAAGACTTGGCAGGCTCTGCAAGCATGCGCACCTGGCGGCGGAAGGCACTGAGGACTTGGATGGCCCCTGCCTTTATTTTTTCCTGCTGGCCCTCCTCACTTCCAAATTCATCAGTGTTAGAAGGCTTATAAAGAGGTAAGACGTGAAGCTGCTCATCCTCTGGTATCTTTCCAATTTCTCGATTATCTTGTCTTGTTAATGTACAAACCTGGAATGAGGGGTATATACAGTTTAAAAAAGTAGGGTTGATAGTAAAACCAAGTCTACATTTTTATACCATTTTGTTAATTTTGTTTAATATGCTGCTGTGCAATTTGACAGACAGAATCAGAAAAATGCTAATTTACAATGTTTAGCTTACCACAGTGCTGCCACCCTGCATGTTGTGGAGGTCTCTATGAGCATGGGCACAAAAGTCCATACAAGCAGTGACCCCAGAGAAGGGGCGACCCTCTGCGTGTCCCAAACGACAATCTGGTGCTCTATGTTCATATTCTACCTGCGACCAGAAAAAAATGTAGGTAAACAAACTGAAAAGTTTACTAAATGGCACACAATCTCAGTGTCTACACTTTTAGAAAAGAAACATCTAAGTGTATTTGTCATTTCAACACCTTTGAAATTATTTACATAGGAATTTGATCTGAAGACAAAAAAGCCTTTGATAAAATGAGTCCATTCTATGATGTGTTTAATATCGAACAAATACTTATATTTCAGAGAGCATAATATAACATCCAAATAGACGCACCTGGTTTCCATAGGCTTCAGGTGCCATAGTTTTATACAAAGGGGCCAGTAAGGTTGCTAAATTTTGAAAATTTCTCTCAATTTTTTCTTCCTGAAAACACACAAACAAAAAAAATTAACATTACCCAACATTACATTGTGACCATGAAGCAACACTTGATATACAATTTTTAGTTAGCATGAAGTACCTCTCTGGCATCATCTACTAATAGCTTAAACCTTCTAGGAATTTTGCTTCGGGCAAACTTGCAGCCATTGTAGTACATGCTCCAGGAGCAGCCAAAAGAGAAAGATGCTCCACAGGCTTCAGGGTTTAATCCCTGGCATGCACAGGTCCTCCTGAAAATCCACATAAAGTTAAAACATTTGACTCTTGCCCAAGTTGTTTAGTAATAAGCAAACTACTAGTCATAGATCAAACAAGGAAATAAAATTGAAAAACCTCAACAGTTCAACATTGTACTTTGTAATTTTCATTTTATACATTTATTGCATGTATATTGGTTCATTCACAATTTGCCAGAGAAGCAATGCAGTTATGTGTTGCTGTCTCTTACTCTTCATTAAAAGCACAGCGTCTCTGGGTGAGGGCTCCATGTTTTCTTAGAGTTTCACTCAGCTCGAGGTAGAGGTGGTCAGCCAGACTGGGCTGGATGCCTTCCCAGACCATGATTACGACTATGATGCAGGCAGTGTCACATCTGTGACCTGTACGTTCACGCACCAAGACCAATAGTTTTTCTTCTGCACTGGATCGACGTATCACCTGAAATGTATACATTTAAATGTAAGAGTGTGCACACAAAGACATAAGATGGATATTCACAAACAGTTGATTCATCTATAGTTAAAAAGTGCAATAAATGTTCGTACCCATTTGGCTATGGGACAACCTTGTGTGCTTTTTCCTTCTTTGCCGGTGTAGATGACTTTTTCAATCCTGATGGCACGACCAGTTAGGCCCGACCTTTAACAGAGGAAAGGCATTAAAATACACAAAAAGCACATATTACTGAACTTCTGTCCTTCAGTAACTGCATTTCAAATTTGTGGCCAACCTTTTCTCCATCTCTCCTCGTATGCCAGCAACGGTAGGTGCTGAGCCCAGGTGAGTGTAATATGGGCCTTCATCCTTCTCAATAATTTGATCTAAATTCAATAAAAGCAAAATGTGTTAATATTCATGTTTTGACAAATCAATTATTTCTCATTACCTACAATATGAGACTCACCAACACAGTGGCACGATGGAATTTCATACTGTGTTTTCATGGGAGTATCCAAAAGATTCTTTATAGGTGTATCCAATAGCTTGATGGGAGAGTCTATGAAACTTTTGAGTAATTCCTTCTTAGGAGTGGAATCAAGCATTTTTTTCTGACCTACAGAGGATGAGGTCCCTGCTGATGAGTCTATTCCATTCATGTGTGTGTTGGTTGACAGGATTGTAACAGGCCCTGAGGACTCCACCTTGACTTTATTCAACGAGTTGAACACAACAGGTTTTTTCTCAGACACAGGTGAAAACTGGTACTGCCTCAGACTTTGCTCCATAGATGACAGGATGCTTCCCTGATTCTTGTTTTGAACACACAGAAACTGTTGATTTTCCTGCTTGATGTGAATTCCACCCATGCCTGGTTCTCTCATTTGCAGCAGCTGTTCCTGCTGCCGTGAAGCAGGCAGCTCAAATCTGGGCCCGTTTTCTATTTTCACACCTCTAGGGACTTGTTTGGGATCAATAGAGACTTGAAGGGGATGAGGGGAACTGTGACGGTCCTGCTTTTGTAATAGGTGTAGACGCAGAGCTTGCCTCTTGGAGTCTCCATGGGGACCCACTGGTCCCAGAGGTAGTCGAGGTCCCATTTGGAACTGAGTGCAAGAAGCCTTCATCTGCTGTTCCGATTTGAGATACATCTGTGATGTCACCTGCTGGTTCACCAGACCTTGTGGTAAGTGCGGTTGAGACTGTGTAAAGGTCTGGGGAAAGTCCACTTGGTTGGTCTCGTGGCAGTGGTTGTTAGACTGCTGTGGTTGAAATTGGTTGAGGTTCTTGCTGCTTGAGTCTGTAAAGTACTGCTTTTGAGGTTGTGGTCGTTGCAGCTCTGTTGTGTTGTTGTAAGTGAATGTTTGTTGGCCGGTGGGATGGATGTCTTGGTTGTTGGGTTGAGCTGAATTGTTTCTAAGAGGCTGGTCTGTTTGAAGCTGTGAACCTGGTGGGGGCTGACTGTGAGGTCTGTAATTGGGAGACTTAAGTTGTTGCCCTTCAAATTGTGGTGGATGAGACAGTGGACGTTGAAGACAGAGCTGCTGATCTTTTTGCTGCTGCTGTGTTGTTACAAAACCTGCTGACAATATGTCTTGCAATTCATTATTCTCACAAAAGTGCTCTGGTTCCCTCTGGGATTGGTAACAGTTTTCTGCTTGCTGATTTTGAGGGAAGTTTCTTTGCTCAGGAATTTTCTGGAGCAAAGTTTGCTGCATATGAGGTGTTTTAAGATTCAACTGCTGCCACTCAGGGGCAGCATTGTGCTGCATTGAAGCACCCTGCCTTTGTGATGGTAGACAGTCTTGCTGTTTTTGTTGTGAACTGTTAGGCCTTTGGCTGCTATCTGTGAAAACTCCCTGTGTTTGTGTTCCCCTGTATTGCTGCACTGAGTTTGGCTCTAATAACTGACTGCAAACTTGGGGACTTTCTGTCTGCCTTTCTGGCTGAGGCTTACCAGGGAAGCCCCTCCACATGTTTTGTTCTTGTGTATGAGATGATGGGCCACTTGTTGGTTGTTGATGGGATCGCAAAGGACTGTTATCTATCCAACCTGTCTGGGTGGGAGTTGAACATGATATATTAGCCCTCTGTTGAGTGTTGTCCATACCATTTTCCTTCCTAATGTGGTGTGGCTGTTTGAGACCAGGGCCCATGTGACCCACATCAGCTCGGTGTGGTTTTCCAACATTTTCTTGAAAGTTCTGAGTCTGACTCTCACATGGTTGCAGAGTTTGACCAGTTCCAGATTTTTTGCTTTGTTTATTCTCCTGTATCCCGGAGTTGTGAAAGGATTCATATCCACCTGCCTCTGTTGTATGAAGAGGTTTACTGTGCTTCACAAAAGAGCTGGGGTTAAACTCCTGGTGGGCTCCTGTATAGTTCCCTTGAGGGTTTGTGTCATTTGGAAAACACAGTTCACCATTGGGATGTTGTGAGCTATTGGCATTATGTAAAGGTGGAACCATGTCTGGCAGTGGCCCCAAATCTAACTCCTGACCAGAGTAAGATTGTGGTTGCTGCAGATGATGGTGTTGCTGCTGCTGGCGCTCTACTTCAAAGTTGTGGGAATATCCATTCACTGAATAATTGACAGAGTTATATCTGTTGCCACCTTCAGCATTTGTAGCTGATCCAGACTGCTGTTGCTGGGACTCAGTCGTGTGGGATGAGTTGGTTTGAAATCCTGAGGTTAAAGCAGTTGGCTGAGCACCTTCACTGGACAACTGATTGGTCAGTGATTCATTCACAGTGTCCAACTGTGACCCAGATGTCTGTGGTGCAATTGACACTTGTTCAGGGTAATACTGAGACAGTGTTTTTTCCAACAGAGCACCTGGGGTGCTTTCTATGGTTGAGGAAGATGACACAGCACCATTTGAAACTTGTTTATTTCGTGGTAAACAAAAAATATCTCCATTAGGAATATGACAGTTCCTTTTATCAAAACTGGCCTCGGTCCATTGGGAACTGCTTTCCGATTCAGAAAAGTTATTCATCAAATTATAACTTGTTTCAACATTATCTCTATTTTCAACATCAACTTTCATTTTCTTGGGCTGGTGGACCAATAAGGACTGCTCAGTGTGTGCGTGATTCAACTCTCCATTTGTCAAATCTCCATTCATCTTGCACAAGCGCTGTTCTGATGCACGTATGTCGCAGTTCTCCCTGTATCTCTTTACAGAGCTGATGCCTTTGTTAGGTTTGTAATGTGCTGAGTGTGTAATCCAATTTGTGTCTTCAGTGATCTGCAGAGAATCTTCTTCTGAAGACTTAGCTCCATTCTGGAGTTTAGGAGAAAAGTCACAAGTCCCAAATTGTCCTAACATCAGATTTTCTTCCGTCTCATGTTTGGCCTGTTCTGTTTCCATCTGGCTTGCTCAGAGTCCATACACAAGGCTGCCCTTTTTCCCTCCTAGAAGGCAAAAAAACACAAATATTCAGTTTATTTACAGTTTTAAATAGTTTTATAAATTTTATTTTAAATGCAGTTAGGCATATTATATAAAGCCTTAGCTTACTAGCAGCATTAGTGGCAAGTAAATATAGATTTTTTTTTCTGTGCTGCTCTCAATTAATAATGCATGTCAAAGCTGCAGCATCTGCAAAATCATTGAAAGTCTTTGAAATACTCTGGCAGAAAGAGCAATCATAAATCTGGGTGAGTTGTTTGCAAGTGTTTGAAAATTAGTTAGCTGATGAGTGCCAAAAGAAATAATTTTTAAATATTGAGTAAAATGATGAGTGGTGGATATAAAAGCTTCGCCTTTACAGAAAGAAAATGACTGAATCATCTGTACGTAATATACAAAAGTAAAACCAAATAAATAAAATTATTCATTATATACTATCTGAACCTCAACTCACTCATTTGCAAATTGCTTTTTGCATGGTTTTTAGAAGGCAAAATATTATATGTCCCCCAAGTGAAACACTACTCAACATTATTTTTAGGGAAGATTCTTGTGTATTTTGCTACACAAATCATCCATTCATTCAATTTTGTAACCAGCTTCTTCCTGTTGTTTCTACCAAGATTTTACACTGTCAATAGACTTAAACACACCACATACTTTTATGCTTTGATACGAAGAGTCAGAAGTTTGACATTATAAAGCACAAATGCCAGCTGTTTGTATTCACGAGGTTACCCTTTAAACACACTAAAAACAAATCAAAAATACTATTTAAAACTTCTTAAACTAAATTGGATCCAGCTCTGAATTGCACACAAGCTGTTCTGTTAACATAAACCTACATCACAGGGTCAGTATAGGTTTGTGTAAAGCACTGCAGCAGATCTCATTTGACCTGATTATCACATCTGGAGCATGTTAGAGCTGCTTATGGTTCAGGCAGAGCAGTGGTTTTCTGCAAAAAATTTGCCTTACTCAACGTTTGTTGAATTCTTTCGGGAAAATCTTTGTGTAATAAAAATTTCCACCGTTGCAAAATATAATACTAAAAATGGTCATAAATAAATACATTTCTAAACCGGCCAAATGGTTTGTTTTTTAAATGTATTAGTTTAAAAGTACCATTTTTGAGTGACTTTACAAAATAATTGTTCAGGGATGCTAGATCTGAATGCAAAACAAAAATATTATTATTATTATTATTATTATTATTATTATTATTATTATTATTATTATTATTATTATTATTATT
>JAUBOC010000127.1:7781180-7793208 GCA_032275365.1 Anablepsoides cearensis | reverse complement strand
CTTTTTAAATGGAATTACTGAAATAAATCTACTTTTTCATGATATTCTAATTTTATGACCAGCACCTGTATATCTGAGCAACTTGATGAACTGTGCATGAGGCAAAGTTTTTTTTTTTTTTTCTGAGGGCACAGTAGCCACAGCAACCATCTTATGAGTGCTTTAAAACCCATCTGGTCTAAACATTACCCCAGCAAGGCTGACTCCATCATAGGCTCTTTTCTTACGGAGTGCACATGTGCTTTATGCATTGATTGTTGTAGCAGCTAGAAACTGTGATAGAGGAATTCAATTTTAGGGAGGGTAACATTAATTAATACATGTGATAAATCTAATTTAAATGTTAATTTGTCAACATATGTGACACCAATGAAATATGGAAATAGAGTCATCCAAATAGTAAACCTTAGATGTAAGCAAATATAGATGTTTTTGGTAGTGGTAGGTATTGGTGTGTAATCAGCCTGACCTAAGCTGCTGTTGCTGTTAAGCTCAGTCTTTCCCTCCAGTGAGTAAGAAGCACGTGACACTCATTGAACAGAAATCACAAATTCTCAGAGTGAGAGGTATTTTAGTGAGTCATTCCCTTTGCATAATAAGCTACTGAAATCCTTCTTTTGATCCGACAAATGTCAGAAACTGAACATAAACCATTTTTAAAAACTTGTATGTTATTCCATCCATGAGCATCTGTTTATCAAGCGCTAGTCAGACTAAATAAGTTTGTATGTGGATGTGTTTGTATTCTGAGATGCACAGTTTGAAAATGGAAACATATTCTGTCTTTATGACAAACTCCAGACTATGTACTTTAAAGGTTTGATAATACAACCTTACAGTGACCCCGAGTAGATACTGATGTCATTCAAGGCATTTATATGTTATGCTTCTGAAGGACCATCCAGATCAGCTGTCTAAGCTTCCTTTTGTAGACAACAGTGTTCTACAAGGTCTAAGCTTTTTAGAGACAGTTCCTACCAGTAAAACAGTTCACAGCCATTTGAAACTGAAGTGTTTTTGGATAGCTTTGGACTCCTTATAATTTGTGATAGATCATGATTGAGGAATTAACTTTAGAAAGGATTGTAAAAGTATTCAGAACAAGATTGGACATGTTATATATTGTCTTGAACTCAAAATATTTTTTTTCTGAATGTTTAAGGTTGCACCTCTTGGCACTCTTATCACTGCAGCTGATTTAATTTACCTGGAACTGATTAGTTGATAAACACTTTGGGAGTAAAGTTTTAGGGTCACATGTGTTTCAGTCACTTTAAAAAAACTTGTGTAGTTGGCCCATATACTGTCTGAATAAGTGACACATTAAAACAGTTTGTAACATTCCTTTTTTGAGAAGCAATGCAAAGTGGCCAATCACTGTCTTGAATTTGGACATACATTTTATAAGGTCTCTATCAAAAGGTTCATACTGTGCAAACATTTTAAACCATTTTCACTTCCTGAAAGAGGTCCTGATTAAGATTTTAGACTTTCTGAAGGTCTATTCATTTCATTAAAAAAAAGTTTTATTCATTTCATTAAAAACAACAATTTTATATACAAGGAAAAATATAAAAGAAAAAGAAGAGAAAATATATATATATATATGTATATCAAAAACTTAAATAAAATGAAATGAAAGGCAGCAGAAAGAAGAAAAAAAAATCTTAAAATTAAATATTAAAGGTATATTTGGACTTTTTCCTCTTGTTTTGCAGAATATGTTTGTGACTGTTACAGCAAATTGTGCAATAAAAAATGGACAGGTTCAGGAATAAAAAGTTGTTTTTGGTATAATAAAAATATTTATTTCAGCAGATGAACTGTATTTGAATGTTATGTTTTTTAAGAAATAGGAAAAAATGTAGCAAAGACCCAACAAGACCTGAGAAATGAAACTGCTTTCACACCATGTTAATAGCTCTTTAGGAATCACCTTGTTGGTTCTAAAACTACGTTTTATGTGTCAAACCAGTTTATCTTTAATGTTTTTCATAGAATCAGCTGAGTAAAATGGAAACAAATTGTGTCTTTATGACAAACTCCTTATAATAAAGTCCCTAAAGATTTAGTTCAAAAGTGTCTCTTTGCAAAATGTTTTTTTATGTGTCAATACAAGACTGGTTCATCCTTTGAGCTCTGAATCTTTCAGGCTTTAAAGGCTTCTAAACTCAGAGTTGCACAAGTGGCAAACAAGCAAGAAAATTCCTCTGAAAATGGTCAGCTAGTAGACTGAAAATAAGGGAAAAAAACTATGAAAGATCATCAACAAGCCTGAAGATATAAAAAAATGTCAAATGATTACGAAAATGTCTGGGTCCTGTACATATATTCAAAAAGCATGTTTCTTCAGTTTAAGTGCAACATTGCAATGAAAAAACAATAATAAACTAAACATTTTATACTTTTAGATGAATGTGCCCTCCCGATAATGCACAATATCAGGCAAATATTTAAAATTAGATTTCTGGGGAAACAAACGTCAAAACTAAAAGTATTTTTATTAAACATGTAAATGCATTTTAAGCTCCTAACCTACAGCTGTTAAAACTTCAACCAAGATATGCATGGAAAACCAATAAAACAAGACCTACTCAGAGTCCTGCCACATTGGTGTGCAAAGTCGGTGCTATGACTGTGGTCGTATATTCCTTTTTAGATTCTTAGCTTCTGCTAGCGTAAAAGACGAAAATAGAAGTCAACAAAAATTGACCTAGCGTAGGAGGAGCAGCTCGGCGAGAAGCAGGAAGAGATGCTATTGGTTTTACAACAGTTACGCAACATCTCACTTGCCTCTCTCGCAGCGGAATGCCAGGATACTGTTTGTAAACAGAAAAGCCATGTGTGAATCCTCACGTGGAGGAAGCTTTTGAGTCGCTGCCCTTGCTGTCTCACCCCTGAGGTAAACCCTGACATCGATACATGCTCACAGAGCCAATAACACTTCCTCTAGTCCTGCGCGTCGCAGACAAGCCCTTATCGTTCTCAGTCCATAATCACGACTCAGCTCGACTAACATTGGACGACATCGTGGAACAGGATGACCACGAGTCACAGTCGGGATTCACTGTACATTGAGGTCCTACTTTGTCGATGACGCTGATTAAACCATGGTTTACAACAAGCTTGGGCATGTAAATTAGTGATAATGATAACGGGTTTTGTGCAGTTTTGCTTCTGTTAAAAGGCATTTCTTTCAACACTTGAAGTTTTTGAACTCATAATAAGCCCATTAAACAATGATGAAATTATAAACATCTTTAAAATGTTTTGTTACATTCTGCTTGCTTTGTATCTAAAAAACCCAATAAATGGCAAAGTTGATGTAAGGTTCTCACGACTGCACTGTTTTTAGTAAAGTTTGTAAAAATGCATCTAAACTGTATTACAGCACAGTGATGCCTTTGCGTTAGATTTTGGCTTCCTGCTTTTCTCTAGATCACCATAGAAAACAATGCGCCCATCCCTCCTGATAGCAGGCAACAGGGAAATCAATATACAGAAATTAATACAGCTCTCTGCATCTCACCATTTTGTCTTGCAATCTAAAAGTAGGGCAATCTAAAATGTCTAACCATTCACTGCGCTTGTTTTTGTTCCGTTTTTGCAACAGGCTACTGGGCGGAAAAATGACACTTGAGCTGGACGGAGCGGGGTCAGAGGTGAAGGCTTGGGTAAGGGCCTGGGCTTTGTAAGTGGACAACATTGTTGTGGAACGCTATGGCAACTGGACATTCTTCCCAAAGGTGATATTGTCTTTGCCCCAGGAGTGACTTAAAGGGAGCTTACAGCCACGATGAAGGAGCAATCCAACCGCGCAGCTTTATCTGTAGGTGTGGATAGATGAGAGCAGCTCTGTGCGTGTGATTGATTTACATGGCCCTTCCCCCTTTCTGCCCTCAGTAACCCCATTAAAGCTGGGTGCCTTTTCAGCTACTGATGTCAGCCGTGCAGAGATCCATGGAAATATATCTTCAAAGACTGCAGGGTTATTGTTTCAGGTCAGGGCTAGCATTTTAAAATCCTGCATATATTGCAGCTGAATGTAAAAGAAAACAAAAACTACAGCAGCACAGTTACTATTGCTAATATGATTTCCCATCACCAAGTCATGTGGGTTAGACTGAGGCAGTTATACTCTTTTGTTTAGCACATGGGATGTTCTCTGCAATATTTTAGCATGACTATGGGGCAGTGGTATTGACACAATTATGTACCAAATCATGGATCACCTGAACTCAGGCAGTCACAACAAGAACCCATCTTATTCACTTGTGTTGACACTCTACAGTCAACGACCATGTTTGCAATATCAAAACAATGAAAATCTTTTGTATCAGGTGAGTGCACTACAAAAAGCTGGGTGTTTCCATGTTCACAGACAACTTGTTTGGTGCTATGGTGACATGTCAAACTGCTGTCTTTATTTTTACTTGCCTGGTCTTTTTTCTTCTTCTTTAAAAACCCATTTAACTCCAGAGTCCCAAGGATCCTCTCTGCTAGGTGAAGGTTTCTGATTATTTAAAACTGTGGAGCTCTTTGTTGCTCCTGCAAACATATTACACTGCTAAAGGTCAGTCATTACTCACCGCATTTCAGGCTTACTTTTACTTTACTCTGTGACCTGAGGCCATAATGTAGGCAACATGATGACAGTGGTCAGCAGAATACACAGGCCAAACACACAAAACCAGAGGGAGATCTCTTGTATTCAAATAGACCATTCAGATGTTAATCATGGTCTTTGTGAATTAGAAAAAACAACTAACAAATAAACGTTTGCTAATTGAAATGAGGCAGAAAATCCAATGTGTTGTTGTCACATGTATTATAGGTGCTTACCTCACCGCTCTATTAATGCAAACTAAAGTGTGTTTTTATTCATTCGTTATTGTTCACACATAGAAAGTCACTGACCTTTTCTATCAGAAACACATTCATTATTAGCTCTATTTTCAGGAGCACATCAGACATATTATATTTGTAAAGCTTGTAAACCATAAAGTATGATTGAATCTACTTTTTAATTTAATTTAGCTAAATTATTATGTCATATTTAACCACAAATAGTATTTAGTACAACAGATTTTTATTGGTTTGGATAAATTTTTAGTTTTAATTTTAGTGTTTAGTTCATTTTTATTGCAATCATGGTGTTTTTTTGTCTATAACCCATTCTATTTTTTTTTTATTATTTTTCTTACTAATTACTGTGTTGTTTACTTAAATAAATGAATCTACTTCATCTAATAAATATTTTTGATGAAACATTTTTTTGTTCTCAAACATAAACCAATTGTTTAGCTTTAAAAAAAAATGTAGATAATAAAAAAAAACATTTTTGTTTTTCTCACTTAATGGGGGCAGAAAGGTTGTCTTTCATTTTCCCTCAGAGCTCTCTGACCTTGTCTGTCCAACTAAAAATTCCTGCCACCTCAAGTCTCCTCTCGTTTGCTTTTGCCTGAGCCTTGCCTTTGTGTCTTTGTGTCATTTAGTGGTGAAAACGATCAAAGCTGATTCACAGAGATACACAAACCCAGAAGCTATTTCTGTTCTACCGTTGTGCACTGTTCATTCAGTACTATGCTTGTCCAGGTTGGACTTTTACTCTGACACACGATACTGGACAGACTACATTCATAGTAATAAATATGAAAATGAGGGGAAGAGAATACGATCTGTAGCTAAAAACATGTAAGTATTGTTTTATAACTATTTAAATACACATATATCAAAAATTGTGCCAAATAGTACACAATTCATTTATATATTAGCACGTAAAATTATAGAACGTTTAAATATATATATATATATATATATTATTTGCCTAAAATAGCGAGGTTGTAATGTGAAAAGAGAGCATGGCACAGGTATTTAAATTATACCAGACAAAAAACTCCTGATCAAGCAGTGTAAGCTCACCATTTTCATTATGCCTTTAAAATCAGCAAGAATATGGAGAGAATGCAGCAATAAAAAGAAAAGTGTTTTTTTATTCCTGCTTGGCAAAAACAAAAAGATAATTGTCAGCCATGTTGGAGTAGCTTTATCTAATATCCTCTTTTATTATGCTGGTTCTTGCTTTGTACCGTGAGGGACATCTACTATGCTTCACTTGATTATAAAAAAACACTACAAATACTCTGAAGGTTACAAGAGGAAAAGGTCAACAGAGGATTAACATACTAAGCACAATCTCACCTTCTTTTTATGTCCCTCCACTTTGTAGAAATTCCAACAAACCGTCTGGATCGCCTCTTTAACAAATCCTAAAGGGCAGCCATCTTGCCTCCTTCTGTTCTATGAAACAGTCTATCCTCCACATCAATATTCATGGAAACCAGCCTGACGTTGGCTCTCATCGTCAGGAGCAGCCCGGGTGTCGCTGTTTTGCCGGCCTGAGAAGAAGTACACTCATATGTCACTCTGTGGTGAGGCAGCTCTGGCACATGAAGCAAACAAATGTAGCTGCAGCCGTAAGAGGCTAGAAGAGTTTGGGGACAAACTCAAAAAAGAAAAAACAAAAATCACTTTCTTGCTGAGTTCTTTTCACACAAAGAGACAGGTTTTCTTTCCCCCCTCAGCTCCCTCTTTTTTTTTCTCCTTCCCTCAGCCAGCCGTACACAATAGTGAACACTATGATGGCTGCACTGAAGCACTGGAGTGGATTCTGTGAAGAAAGCAGGACTCCACCCCCAGTGAACTTTGTGTTAAATATTGCACAGGTCTAAACGGACTGAAACAAGAGCAGAAACTGCCTCCACCCCCTTCCTGTTCTCAGACAGGAAGCCAAGTGACTCAGGGTTTTTCCCTCCCTTTTCTGTTGGTCTAGCTTGACTTCTTTTTTTTGCTGGAGGTTGAAAAACCTCCCTTTAGGTGTAAAAGTGCCTTTTTATGAGAAGACGACAGTTAACAATCACAAGCAGCCAGGTTTAGCCTTATCACAAACAACTGCTTCTTATATCGGCACACGTCTGTGGGCTGGGCTGGTTCATTTTTAAAGTGAGGAGTAAGACAACTGTGCAGCCTGAAGCATACGTTATGTCTGCCAAGATCCACCTCCTGTTGACACTGGCCACGTGGGCTTAAAGCTGCATGTGAGATAAAGTAGCTGATGGTGACTAAAAAAAACTAATTCAGCCCTGATAACAGAACTAAAAATGTTCTATGATGAGGGAAACATGAACACTTCTGTTATTTTTATGTAGGTTTTATGCAGAACTCCAAGACAAAAGTTCTGCTTTTGATGTGTTTTTATATTTGTATCTTTGATGTCGTGTTCAGAATCTAAAATGTCAAAGCTCTAATTGAAGTCGGCATGTCACACTTTCATTTTGCTATTAAATTCCTCCATCAGGAACAAGTGTGTCTCCTCTAAAAATAATCTGCTTTTAGCTGCGTTTCAGGCTTAAAAGCAGACCCCACCTCTTTCCCAGAAGCCCCTGCCTGGCTGCAGTGACATTTGTTGACTCAATACTTTCAGAGCAGAAAAGGAGATTTGTTTTTACACAGATGGGGGAGGGGAGGAGGCAGAAAGGAAGGAGGAGTCATGTCTAGACTCCAACACAGATCCTTCAAAGGTGGAATTACTCTTCCACATTGTGCTACTTAGGAGAAGAAAAACTGGTTTACCATATTGATAACATTGATAAAAAAAATAAATATCCTAGTGAAAATAGTGTGAATAGATTATTCTACAAAACATGACAGAAATGTCTAAAATATTTGAGCAAGCAATAAATTTGAGAGAGATAAAAATACAAAAGAAGAGTTGGAATAATGGCTTTTCCCCCCTTTTTATTGCTCTTATTTGAATTGGCTTAGTGTGAACCACAGCTTGCTCCAGCTAATAATTAGAAAACTAGTCCCAAAATGAGCAAACGGTTGAAGAGACCATCTTTAACTGCCATCAAAGCCGCCCCAAGCTAGGCTATAAACCTGCCACTGCCACCACTTTACAAAGTGTACCTCTGATCAGCACTGCAAGGCTTTTTGTTGTTGTTTGGACGGGTCTGTGTCCTTCCATCCGCTTGTTTCCCCAGGCTGAAAACAAGAAAGGAAGGTCAGTCAGCATTTAGTCTTGGTTTACAACAAAGACAATGAACCAAAAACTGGATGTTCTGTATATTTCTTATGTTGCAGTAATGCTCTTATACGACATACAGGTTTATCTTTCATTCAGTGATTAAATCTGATTATCAACCACATAAAATTAATAAACTTTTCTTTAAAAAAAAATTGACGTTACACCAAATTGATTAGCAGTTAGCATTGTTCCATACATTTTCCAGTTTTATTTTCTGGTTATTTAAGATGCAAAAAGCAGAAAGTACTATTTGACACATTGAGCCGATAAACACAGATACAGCAATGATGTCAGTATCAAACGGAGGCAGGGCAGTTGTCATGGCAACTCAATCTGGTCACATCTAGTTTGTGTGCTGATATGATTGACTGATGTGCTTTTATCACCCCATTTGTTTATTTGTTGCCTTCAATAAATCTAGAAAGAAAAAATTATTACCCTGACCTGCCTAATTCACTGCGTGAGTGCCCGTTTTTCAATCACTAAAAAATAATGTGTTCAGTAATTCTTTGCAAGTTGTTCATTTCACCCTCAAGAAAGTAAAAGTTTCAGCATAGAGAATTAGCATAATTAGCAGTCCAGTCAGCCTCTTGCTGAGCTGCTTCCTCTGACAGCTACTGTAACCTGTAAATCACTCATTATCTCGTCATTTACTCTCAACTTGTTACATTTCAAAGGAAAGCAGGCGTGTGCCATTGCCTCATGTGTAAACACAGAGCCGTGACCCCACGCTGACCCCAGGGCAATCAAAATTTAGGCACACTTATCACTTGTTTGCTTTCACACCTAAACTGGCATTAGTATACGACTTTGACTGTATTAACTGTTATTGATTTACACCGAACCCAACTAAAATCTATGCTTCTGTTTCGAGATCTGTGAGCCTCTAAAAGTTAGAAATATTAAAAGTGTTTTGCTACTTTCTGAACAAGCTTTTTTGGTTTTTTTAACAGAGGGGCTGCAAAGCCTGCAGAAAGTTAACCAATGAAACTAATTGGTAACATCAATATTGTTATTAAATAAATACAAAAGGGTCTGCTTGGTGGTCATTGTTGTGGTCTAGTAATATTGAGGCTGCAGGTTTGAGTCCAGGCTACATCAGGAAGGGCAATCGGAGTAAAATAATTACCAAATATTTCATGCTTGTTGACTTGAGCAGTTGAAAAAATAACAATATTAAATCAAAATAAGTTGTTTTTGCCAAAAAAGTTATTTCTGACTGAAAATGTATATATTTTCTACATCCTGTAGACACGTTGAAGGTTTTTTTATATATATTTGCTGTGAACCATTTAGACCCTAATGAGGTAAAGACTTTCACTGAAGACAGATTTGTGATGCATCTGCTGATTTACTGCCGTCTTTACTTTGGGTTTCAAAGAGGGGGTGGGTAAGGCTGGTCTGAGAGCAGACAGGGCTCACTGTGAAGCTGAGAAAAACAGCACCTCTCACAATCACGTGTGATACTCCACACATCTCACCTGGGGCAATCTAAACACACAAGTCTTTATGTAGGGTATTCCTCTGCTTGAGCCAATACACAAAACGTGACCCCCCTCTCCCCAACTCCCTAACAAGATGCCATCCAGCACTGCCCCTCCTTCTGTAGTTATCAAGGGAGAGTCGTTAGTGAGGGGTCTCACATAGCCTAGTTGTTTAAGCCCCAGCAGGGAATGTGGTCCAGACAGGTTGGGGGTGGGTGGAAGAGAATGACGGAAAATCTATTCATTTATATTATTTATGCATGATCTACAAGCAAATTCGAGGAAGTTTTGCACTAATACATACATTGTAGTTTTGTAAGACTGGATCCTGTTTTACAAATATCCTGTGTCCATAGATGTGTGAGAGTGATTCACAGATTGACTGAGTTCCTCCCTGGGCACAGCAGGGTTGAACAGAACCAGCTCATATCCCACTGTTATTCCAGAGGAAACCAACTGCTTCTGAGTGTTTAAAGAATTGGTTCCCGCATTCACGGTCTAAAAGCCTCCATCCTGGCCCTTCCACCAGTCCCAGCTGAAGGCTGTTTATGGTATTTTAACTCCAACAGTCAACTCAAACCAAAAGCATATGGACATTTAAAACATTTATGCACTGCTTTTCATGCTCAGCAGCAGAAATGTAAGCATATCTTACTAAATCATATCATTGATAAAAAGCACAATTTAGAGTTTTGCATTCTTAAAGTTGATATACAACCACATGTATGGTTCCAAAGGATTCTGACTGAAACACATCAAGGAGCAGAGGTTGACCCCTGCTGGTCATGCAAGATAATCTAAAAAGCATTTAATCCCTCCTTAAGGTGACAACATATTTTAACTAGGGCTTCAAAAAATATCGCAATAACAGCTTGTGAATTGTGCATATCGCAAAAAACTCTATTCTATAAATTGCAATAAATGGTTGGCTTTAATGTTTGCATTTATGTGTTTTGTCAGCATCAGTATGATAAACAAAATGGACCAGAGATACCACATCAAATCATACTCACTCAACCATGTTGTAAAGGAAATGATGCATTAGTTTTGTTTTGTTTTTTTGTTCTGAACCCAGAGCAGAAAGACATCAACACTGCATACTTAAGTATTTCTTCATTTATTGCAAATCATTGCAATAGTAAGCGTTATTATCACACATCGCAGGTTTTTCTGATATTTCCAGCCCTAATTTTAACAATCTATTTCCATCGTTTAGTTTAAGTAAAGAGTAAAAAAGGTGAATTATAAATTTTGAATGTAGTGATAAAGTTGCTGAAGTGAAAAAAAAAATAAAATAGGTATTTCTTTGCAATACTTTTTAATACAAATTTGTTTTATGTAAGATAAATAGCAGTTTTCAACGTTTTAAAAGTGATTGTTTCTGTTGTGGAAACCACAGATTCCTTCCACTGTGTATTTTAATGTCTGAATAGTTGACCTTTTAATATCTTTTTTTTTTCTCTAAATTTAAAGTGAACATTTTTTGTTTTACTTAATCATCCTTTTTTGATGCATTTGTAATTTCAATACCGAAACTACTTATTAAAACATGCTACTCTTTTCATTAACTTCTCTGTATTCCAGCTGAAAGGGCAATAATGTTTTTTCCTGTTTGTGTGAGTGTGCTTGTGTGTCTATTTGTCATGTTATTCAAATATGTCATTAAATATTGGACAGTTTAATGAAATTCTAACAAAGTAATCAATGGATGGACATCTACTATGTGACTTTTAAAGTCAATCTAATTCAAGATGGCCACCAAAGCTAAGCATCCTAAAAAACACACATACACAAACATGGCTATAACTGTAAATTTACAGATACTGAGCTTAAATTGGGTTAAAAGCTGAGACTGATACTAAACTCAGATGATTATTAAGTTCTGTTCTTAAAACCTTTGCCATATGTCAGTCTGTCTGTTTGCAAAATATCTCATGAACCAATGAATGAATTAAAATTAAAATTTCAAAAATGAATTAATGCATGCACATACAACTGATTAAATTTTGGAGTTAAATTCAATTTGGCCACCAGATATACACAACTTCAGCCAACACAAAAATAGCTATAACTCAGTAAATTTACAGATGTGAACAGAAATGTACAGAGTAAAGGCCTTTAATTACACATAGAAAATGCAGATTTTGAAGTAGGATATATCCGTTAATGGGTAAACATTAAAAAAGGGAACATCTGTGTTTAAATCTGGTGAAAAGATTTCACATTCCTCCCTTTGTTACAGGAACAGATTTTATTCAGAATTCTAAGCATGTGGCCTCAGCTTGTTTTTTATATGACTGTCAAACTATATTATTGTTCCATTGCTTATTATTAATAACAAAAGCTTTTTCCTTCCCCATTTTAGTCAAATTTGTGCAATCTCAACCACCAATAAATGTACTGTGACACTAGTAGCTGCAAAACTTACTTGAAGATCTTGGGGGGGGGGGGGGGGGGG
>JAUBOC010000127.1:7749236-7760747 GCA_032275365.1 Anablepsoides cearensis | reverse complement strand
CTCTCTCTCTCTCTCTCTCTCTCTCTCTCTCTCTCTCTCTCTCTCTCTCTCTCTCTCTCTCTCCCTCTCTCTCTCTTCCTCCTCCTCCTCCTCCTCTCCTCTCTGTCTCTCTCCAGCTCCAAGTATTGAACATTTCTGTCTCTCGAAACTTTGTTTACAGGCGGAAAAAATCAATGTCCGTGACTTGATTGCCTTTGGGCTGCGTATTCCGCTCCAGGGGTGAATTGATTAAGTAATAATGACCCTGAGGAGGGCCGATCATTAAGCCAAGGAGGTTTTGTTTACGGGTGGCTGCTGGTTGTTTTGGATACCACATCCACACTGAGCCTCCAAGTCTGAAATGTGGAAGTGTGCATTGACACTTTGGATCAGATTTGTGCTCACATTTTTGTTTTCTTTTGGAGATATATACACTTATGGGGACTTAACACCAGCTCCATGTAAATTTCACCATCGAAATGCTTTAGAAACAGATAAGCTTTGGCAATTAAAAGAGAAAGCCCAGAAAGAGAGAGAGAGAACAAAACAAGGTAATGGAAGCAGGGAGAGATGAGTCTAATGGGCTTTTATCTGTGGAAACCAAATCCAGACAGGCTATAGTGGAGAGACAGAGAGAGGAAATGGACACACACACACACACGTCCTATCCTGAGGCAGCTGACACTGTGGTCGGTCTGGTCCATGATCTGGTTGTAAATTCACCGGTGGCTATCACTGAGGGTTGTCACTGTAATAGAGGCCATGAATGAGCACCAGGTGCAGCTCAGAGACAGGACAGAGTCTTGTTTACACGATCGGACGACCTCTGCCGCCGCCGTTTTACAGGAAGATAGGATCAATATATTTCACCGTATCTGACAACGTTCCCCTCTCTCCTGTCTGGACGTGAATAATTTCAAATGCCAATATCGCAGGAGATGAGGTGAATTACTGTTGTGCTGTCATCGTTTTCAACATTGGCAGAGCTCGCCTCCAACTTGAGCTGAGATTCTCAGTTGAATATATCTTACCATCTGTTCTGATCAAACTTATTGTTTAAAAAAAGCTCATTAGACTGTCTTGAAAAGATGCGCTGACGTTTTCCTCCTTTATTATGATAATGCCATGTTGGTCTGTCAAACCTAATGTGTTCCTGCCACCAGTTCTGTTTTTAATAGTGCCACGAAGTAAACAAAGCTCCCAGAGGAGGAGCTGAAGAAGAGAAACCAAAAACTGATTTGAATGAAATCCTCTCCCTTTTATATGTAACTGTTTTTCTTTCTTCTCGTTTTCTGCTTTTAGCGCTGAAGAGGACATACCAGGATGGTGACACATTGTTCGTAACCTGCTTCCGTTTGACAAAGGCCACTGCAACCTCTCGCTCTCCTCCAAAACACAGTGACTGTACCCCTCAGCCATGTCTAACATAAACAATGCGCTTTGCATAGAGAACGGACAGAATGCAGATGTGTCGCTCTTACAAAAGGATAACCTTCAGGATGGTGGATTAAGCCAGCTTTTGGATTATAACGCCGAAATGGAAAGGTACAGGTCTTTTGCAAACTTTTATAAAACCAATGGGGCATTTCCGCAGACTGCTAAAATTGCCCGCATCACAACGCCCATTTTTCCCAGTGCCAGAATTGGTATGTCCCCTTGGAACTGTGATAACGCCATGCTCTGGGGAAGGAAATCAGCAGCAATAAACCCTAATAGGACCAGCATGCATAGAAATGACTCCCAGAGGCCGGGGAAGCCTGGCGTGCCGCCAGAAACGCTGCAAATGGCAAATAATAATTTCCTCTCTACCTTATCCCCCGAACACTGCAGACCTTTAGCAGGAGAATGCATGAACAAGCTGAAATGCGGCGCTGCTGAAGCAGAGATAATGAATCTCCCAGAACGCGTTGGAACTTTTTCCGCTATTCCGGCTTTAGGGGGCATCTCATTACCTCCCGGGGTCATCGTCATGACAGCCCTTCACTCCCCCGCAGCCTCAGCAGCCGTTACAGACAGTGCGTTTCAAATTGCCAATCTGGCAGACTGCCCACAGAATAATTCCTCAGCATCCAGTGGAAACCCAGCGAAGAAGAAAAGGAAAAGGTGTGGGGTGTGCGCGCCCTGCAGGCGGCTAATCAACTGTGGTGTTTGCAGCAGTTGTCGGAACCGCAAAACAGGCCACCAGATCTGCAAATTTAGGAAATGTGAAGAGCTGAAGAAGAAGCCAGGCTCATCCCTGGAGGTGAGAACTGGAGCTCTGCTTCCCCTTCTTTTGTTATTATCCCCTTGCAACCCAAAGCATTAACCTTTTCATCCAGTCACGTTCTAAGCCCTTGAAAATTGTTTCCATGCCCACCCATGCCTGAACATCCCCCTGCTTTCTCAAATCTGCCTACCCGCCTAGCCTAATTGGCAGTAATTAGGGGTGTTTGTGCGGAGCACAAGCTGAGCTTGGCTCAGACACCCCTAATTGCTGCCAGTCAGGCTGTGGCTGGAACGCATCCGAACAAGCCCGAGCTTGGCTCTGCTCCAAGCAGGGCTGGGAAATGGTTTTCAGCAGAGAGCCATCTCTCTCTGCACCCGGTCATTTTAACCAATTATGGAAACCGTCTCTGGATAGGGAGAATCAATATCCCACAAAGCCTCAGCCGCTGACCACCACGAGATGGTGAGAGTGATGGCAGAGCTGCTGATGTCGTCTCTCCCAACACCCTCTGAGTTTTGTGTGTCTGTGTGTGTGTGTTTGAGTAGTTAGGCGCATGAACTGATCTTTTTCCGCAGATCTGAACTGATGATGCACACACAGCGTTTGGTGTTCTGTGTGTGTGTGTGTGTGTGTGCATGCAAAAGCATTCTGGGGCATGAAGCATCTCAGGAGGGGAGCAAAATGTAAATAAGTTTATTTCAAATGATTAATTTAGGAGTTGATGTTTGTTTTTCAAGGGCAAAGGTGAAATTTGAATAATCAGTGAGATATCTGTGTGCCTTTAGCCTGAGAGTTTGAACTCGCTCACCGGCCTACATGAGCCTGTGAGGAAGTGTTTCCAACAAATGCAACCTGAGGCCCAGATAATATGCTCATTAATTAAGTGATTACCCAGAGAGAGAGAGAGAGAAAAAATGGGTTAATTATAACATATTACCTAATCTACATCTGGGAAAACACCATGTATGAACCCCCCTTTTTACTATGAATTCAAGATGTCACTTTGTCAGATGATTGTCTTAATCTGGATTCATTTTTCATCTGAATGACTAGTTAAAAGTGTGTGTTTTGGTGGTTGTTTTGTTTTAAGTGATCCGAATGGGTAGAAAGAGTTCAAAGTGGATTAAAATTGCACCTAAACACAAATGCAGGTGCAGTTTCACTGTAGGTATATTTCAGAAGGTCATTGTGACCAGACAGATTAAAAAATGTGAATATTTATGTCCCATCAAACATGAATTGAGTTGTTTTTATTATTTCTGTCCTGGTGTGATGGCATTTATTTCAAACTATTACATTTTTAGAAAGTTTTTTATATTTTTTTATCAGAAACTATTTTTTTTTACTTTCAAAAGAAAAAACTCAAACCTGAAGTCTAAGAGTTTAGACATGGAAAGGCTGCTTTTTCAAAGCAAATTTATTTGTTGTTGATTTTAAAAATATCCTCGTAAACACAATGCTATTTTTTTTAAATAAATGTTTTTACACACAGAAACACAAAAACACAACTGAAAAAGCTGTAGCGACTATACCAGAACTGTATGTGGCGCTGCAACAAAAATACACCAGAAACAGGAAACAATAAGGAACTGAGGAGGATGTTGGACACTTCAATAAAGGGATGAAAACCTTTTCATCCTTAGATTGTTTGGAGTAATAATACGTTTTTTTTGTTTTTTTGTTTTTGCTTTAAGGCTGTTATTGTTCATCAGCCCTGTCTGCTCATTGAAGTAAAACAGAAAAGAAAGATTTTGCTGTAGTTGATCTGCAACCCAAACACAGGCATGTAGTCTGTCATGATTGTTGCTTCACCTGTCATATAGGGTCATAGGCTAAGCAGGAGGTTGGGGGTATGACATCATTGTTTTCACAAGGTTGTGTCTCATGGTTTAGACCAGTGGTTCCCAAACTTTTCAGCTTTTGACGCACAAATAGCAGCAGCAGAGACCTGTGACCCCAGCGGTTGTTGGTTGATAAACACTGTTTTCACCTCAAATAAACAAGAGCACAGTAACATTATTTATTATGCTTTTTTGTCCATTTAAAGTACAATACCTTTACTCTTGTAACAACAAAGGCAACAAAAAATTATTGGTAGTTGTAATTTTTTTGTGTAATTAATTCAGAAAATCTTTTCAGGACCCCACCTTGATGTTCTGGGACCCCATTTTGGGTCCCGACCCCAACTTTGGGAACCACTGGTCTAGACAATAGCACAAAAATTAAGTTTCAAGATTTTTTTATTTTAAGGAACCCTATTTCAAAACTTATCATTTAGGGGTTCCTAAAATATTGCTTTCATGTAGATGCAAGGTTAAAATGATTAAAAAAAGCAGATTCTCAAAAATCATGTTCCTATATATGATCCTACATTTGATTTGTTTCAATCTTAAAATTGTAGGAAAAAATGATTGTGAATGAATGTTTTGTAGTCAAACCCACCAAGTTTCACTTTAAATTCTAGTAAAATTATAAATTATCAATTTGTTCGAATGAATTGTTTCTATTTATTACCTAACATTTTTATGTTAGCTCTTTTGTTTCAAACAAATCTTCTAAACACAACAATCTGCCAGAGGTGCATAAAATAACTATGCAAAAGTAAAAATTCACTGACAGAAAAAGACTTTGGTAAAAATGAATTTCATTTATAAGAAAAGTACTTAAGTAAAAGTCATAAAACTACAAAAAAAGGACTTTTACACACTTTAAGGGATGAAGTGTTGAATTTACTTAACCAAACTGGTTCCACATGTTTTACACATTGCTTTACATCAGCTCAGTTTAGTGGAACCAGTGACATAACTTAGTGAAATAAATCCAACTCATTTTCATTTTTTAAGGTGCATAAAAATCTCCTTTCATAATGAGTTCCAATCATATTTAAATTTGTATTGAGTAAATAGGTGTTAAATTTTAAAGTAAAGAAGTGAAAGTATCCTTTTATGTTTTGATTTTAAATAAAATCGAAAGTAATGATTAAAAAAATACTTGGTAAAATTATTAATCCTCCAAAAATTTAAACAAAGTACTATACTTATAGTTACTATTTCACCTCTACAATCTGTCAGTAGCTCAGCTCAGACCTGTTTGAAGTGAAATTTACTTTTGTAATCTATTTTCAAAAAAAAAAAATGGCTTCCTTTGGACAAAACTAATATTCCCAAGACAATAAAAGTTGTTCCATTTTCAAAGTCTATTTTTACAACATGCATACCTTCACACTGGAGCTATTTGTTTTCCTTTCAAACTATTGTTTTATATATTCAGCGCAGGCATCAAATCTAAATGCTTAAATATTTGAAATAACCTAGCCTGCTGTGTTGAACTTCATGGCACAACATTTTTGGGACGATTGGACGTTAACTGGATGGTTGAGGTTTGTTCTGAATGCTCCTGGTGTATCAGATTCATACTTCAACAGGTGTCCCAAACAGGTGCCAATGAAGCTGAACTCACATTATAACTCACAGGTACAGTCACTTTTGGAAAACATCCATTTGCAATGAAGGGTAAAATTACCAAGGGTGTGTGAAGCCCCCAAACAAATCCACACTTGCTTTTAAAAAGCTCCTTCACTGACTTCAGTCATTTATAGGATGAACTTTTTTCCTGCAGTAATTGTTGTTTTTGGGGCTCCATCGCTCGTAATTACAGGTGCACCCTCTGCTGCGGAAATGCGTGTTGAGTTCAGAGGTAGTTTCAGAAGTGTGAGGCTCATGCGTTCATCAACAGGAGGTTACATATTCTGAGCCTCTGTCAGTGATGGAAACGTGTTTCTGTGCACCGTGTGGATGGCTGCTTAAACTGCACCGGGATTTAATTGAGAAGTGTGAAGAATCAGGTGCTGCGGTTCCCTCTGAGGGAGAATTTACAGCATACGTGCAAATTCACATGTGAACAGCAGGCGCACAAAGTCTCACAGCTTTTCTCCATCACACACACACACACACACACACACACACACACATACACAGCCAGCTGCACACACCAAACATGAGCTGAGCGTACCTTCTGCCTTGCAAGAGATGATAAGCTACTGGCTGCCAGTTAGATTTGCCTGTCAATGTTTTCCACATGGGAATCACCCTGAACTAATTATATCTTAAGCAGCAGTGGAAAATGCAAATCAGAATTTTACTCACACCCCTGAAATCGGAGAGCCAATTTAATCTAATACCCCCTTTAATTTAGCGCGCTAATGCGAGGCCCTAGAGAATTGCCCCGTGTCACCGCTGCGCTGCTCTGCAGCAGATTTCTGCTCTGTCTCTCTGCTGCTCTCAGGCTCCAGGATGGATTAGTCTGGCAGATGAATCTCATCTAACCTAACATTTCCCGAGCAGTTACCTTTGCTTATAGCTCCGGCTCAGGCGGCTCAAAAGGTCCTGCATTAACATTCAAATGCAATTTGAGGCCAAGGTGGAGCTTCTCCCTTGTTTACTTCACCTATTTACCACAAATTAACTTTTATTTTATAGGAACGGCTTCTAGAGAAAAGGATGCATAAAATAGGGTCAGTAAAAAAACTCATGCTTATTCAGAAAAATACAAATAAATAAGCTGGTTTGTGAGTGCAGTGTTGTTTTCTAAAGCAGTATTTTTGAAGCTTTAGACCTCATTTAATGAAGCAATATCTGCTTATTTATAATGAAGACTATTGTCACATTGTCACATAGGATTAACATACTTTTTTGTATTTCTTTGGTCTTTTCTTTCTCTCTTTGCTCAGTAACAAGGTTTCGGACCTTATCCTTTTGTTCAGGACCCAACAAGTGTCTCAGCATCAAATTTTTTGATCTGGAATCCGTTTGTTGCGTGAACTTCCTATTCTTTCCTCAGACAAGTGACCCAGGATGCACTGCTGTCGCAACTTCTTTCTTGTTCTTTGAAATAAAATTGTGCTCAATCTGTGCACAGTTTAAAATCTCAGCTCAAATCCATAGTCACTGTGAGGAGGATTTTTTTATTTTTAGGATTTCTCCTTGGGGGCCTGAAATGAAGAGATGTACGTAAATTATTTGTATACAAATGAACATTATTTAAGTTTTTACTGTACAGACCCACTAGTTAAAGGGATAATTCAGGTCTTTTGCAGAAATGTTAACTAATATCTTACCTGTCATATAGCTTTATAATTGACCTCAATTAAAAAAAAAATACTTTATTTCTGACCAGATTAACAAGCTAATACCTAATTTGAGTGAGTTTACATTCAGTAGGTACAATTTCATTGCTTTTTCTATTCTCTGTAAACTTATTTGTGATTAACTTTTTAAAACAAAGATATATCCGCTGCGTAATGCCTGCAGACAGATGTCAAAAGACAACATCTTATTCTAGGAGCAGGTATAAAAATGCTCCTAGGTTCAGGTGAGGGTTCACTGTAATGTTGGGTTCATTCAGGGGACTTGAATAACACTTTTGTCTTCGGGAACAAAAGCAAATACAAAGCGAAATACATAAAACGCCGTCTTAAGACGCTGCTGTTTGCATGCAGAATGAGGCTGTGGAGAAAATAAGAAAAGGGCAAATCAAAATCCAGCTGAACAGATTTCTCATTCAATTAGGAAAATGTCAAAGGCCGGCATCAAGTCATGTGTAGGAAATCAGCATCTGGGCGTAGGACGGGACGTTCTGTCCCCCTGTCTCCTTCGCTCTGGGATTTACGCTGGGTTGATTTGACTACATGAAATGGTTTAGATGAAAAGGCAACGTGGCTGTCTAGAAACCTTTGCTATAGTGATAAAAGACGAGGTCCAGACTGGTAGGGAGGCAGGACCTTGAGGTAAATAGCCTAGATTCAGCCCCCTTAATGAGAGCCGGGGAGCCAAATAGGCGACGGCAGCCAGGTCTAATTTGTTTTAGGTGTGCTCAGAATAGATAAGGACAAATCGGTGGCATTCACCCCCCCCCCCCCCCCCCCCCCCCCCCCCCCCCCCCCCCCACCACCACAACCTTTGCCTCCCTGGAGATAACACTGAAACGCTCTGAGTCATTCTCCTTGGGCTTAAGGAATGAGGGGAGGGGGGTAAAGAATAAATAAAAAAAATAACTTAAGGGGAAAAAAAAGAAACCTCTGGGGATGCGTGGCCTTTATATCTGCAGTTTCTCCAACTTACTGGATTTATTCAAGCTTAAAAATGGGAAATTAATTTGGTGGCAGAGGTCTAGAGCGGTGTGTGTGTGAGGGGGGGGGGGGTTGGGGAGAGAAAAACGAGGGCATACACCACCGCGTGTCTCAACCTAAAGGGCAACGGTAAGCTCCTGTCAAGACAATAGGATTTCGCCATCTGAACCTCGATGCCGACCGCTTAATTATACACATCCTCCCTGCGAGCTCCCCTCAGCTACTAAAGAGCCCCGGCCCCTTTAGTCACTGCCGTGCCCTTTTTTTCCCTTCCACCCGTTGCTCCGTGTGGATTTTCTGTCATCTTCCATTGGGCCTGAGCAGCCTGTCCTCCCTGGGCCGACGGCCAGGGCTCCGAGAGGCGCAGATGCACGCGGCTGTTAAAGAATTCATCGTCCTCGCCACCGCCGCCAATTAAGGCCAAAGCGTAATTAGAGGCGTCTGGACGGTGGCCTTACATTATGTGGTCTGTCGCCTCCCCTGCCTCCGTTTGATTTAACAGCCGTGGTTCAGTGGTAAAAGAAAACTCATTGTCATTGTCTTCATTATAGCGCAAAAAAGGAGAGAAAGAGAGAGAGAGAGAGAGAGAGAGAGAGAGAGAGAGAGAGAGAGAGAGAGAGAGAGAGAGAGAGAGAGAGAGAGAGAGGAGGGTTGAGGGGATGAAAAACAGCCCAGTGGAGGGCGGACAGCGTGAAAGAGCAGGTGTGGCAGGACGTTAATGTGTGGCACTTTAAATTTTAAACAGATAAGAATCAATTATTGATGCTAACTCGGGCCGAGGAGTTAAAAGGTATCTCGTCATTACGAGGAGCCTGAATGAAAAAGTGTGAGGGAAAAGTCTTCAGTAATGGTGCAGGGACGGCTGCAACAGGGGGTCATTACAATTTGGAGCTGAAGCTCATTTTACTTTCTGCATCTATTTTCTACGTTGGCTGGAATTAAATTATTGAATGAAATAAACAAAATTTACAGATTTTTTGTAATATTCATTTTACTACATTATTTTAACGGAAAATAATGAATTGAACTGATTTAAAATGAGAAGAAATGCTTTGGATGGTGCTATTCTTCAATTCCACAATTGCAACGTTTAAAACAAAGTTTAATTGAAACAACACTCACTATCAAAACACAAAGAGGGCTAAAAATCTCAACTAAAACAAACAAAAAAGGGAGAAAGTGCCACGCAGTTATCGTCAGATTTTGCCTGCTTTCTTAAATCTATGATTCATTTATTCAGTTGAGAATAATGATTTAGTTGTTTTGGATTCAATACATGTCCTGCATGACTGAGAATCTACAGTTGTACACTAAATATATCCCAATATATCTTCCTATTATTAAAGTATTTTAGATGCTTAGGCTGAACCAAACAGTTGATGAGTGGGAGAAAAAGAAAAAAAGAAGAAAAGAAAGATCTGATTCAGATCCCACAGCAGAAACAGTGTTTAAAGTTAGAAAGTGATGATCTCACACTCGTGTTACATTTGAAGCTGGGATTTTCATAAGCTAATATTATTAGTGTCTCTGGTTTCTAAAAAGAAACATGTTTCACGTTAGAGATCTGAGGAATTCTCCAAGTTTTTTATGTACTGTAGTTTTATTTTTTAATTTATTATAATGGTTTTAGTTGTAGTCCTTTCATGCCTTATGTCACTCATTCACAGCATTGCTGACATTCTAGTTTTTTTTTTGTTTGTTTTGTTGCTGTTTTAGAACTTGAGGTCCAAATTTTTGATTATCAATTATTTAAAAATGATAATTTTCTTGTATTGAATCATATATTCATAACACTCATTGTGTTTGCATTAGCTTAACGTAAGCAGTATTTTTCCATAGGTGCTATGAGTCATCCACAGCTGGTGCTACAGGAGCCCAGAAAGGACAAACCAAACAATGGCTGCAGCAGAAACCTTACACTCGTTTCTCTGTAGAGAAGAGGTGAAGGTAAATGTGTGTCAGTCATTGGGTTTGAGGGTAAATAAAGGTTAATCAGCTCTTTGTAATTTGGATATAAAACAGTAGATGTCACTACATTCTGCACACTGGAACCTAAAGTCAAAGCTGTTCTCTTTGATAGTACAGCTCTACAAAACAGATGTGCCGAGGTACTAGAGACTGAAACTGTCTGTTTAAAAGTATTTACACAAGAAAAGTCTGGATGCTATTTTTAGTTCGACCTCTGCTTTTATGCGTTTAGAAAAGCTGCAACAAAACCAAAATGCACACAGGCAAAGACAGGGAGTCCTGTCAATGCTATCAAAAATGGAAGCCTAAAAAATAAATAAAAAGAAGCAGCGAGCACATGAAACTACTTTATTACATCTGGGACAATTAGGCAATTGACTTAAATCTATCTATTAAAAACATAAAAGTAAGATATTAGCAAAATAAAAAAAGTCTCACAAACCAAAAATACTAAGTTTGTTAAAAAAAAATGAGACTATGGAAAGGTTGATTACCAAATGATCAAACTGTTGATCAGCTTGATTGACTTAAAATTGCATAAAAACAGGCCCATTTTTCATGAAGTCTCACTGAAATCTGAGTGTTTGCATCTGAGGGACCAGCGAGCCGTGCAGTCATGTTTTCATCATGACACTGTCCTGTGCACAACTTGTAAACCATATTATTGTCTATGCTCTTTATCTCATAACCCTCATCTGCCCACATCATCACAAACTGTTAAATTATCGTCAGTCAGCTCATCAAAAGTTGGATTTCAGTTTGGGTTCTTCTTATTTGGTTTTTAGGTGATGTTGCTACGAATAATGCTTTTTAAAAACCTTTATTTTGGGCAGTAAACTCTTACATCTTAAATAAATTTACTCTGGAAATAGCAAATAGGTGTCTAAACACCTCACTTGCCAAACTATAGTTCATAATATAAAATAAGCCTATTATTTTTAGCCCTACCTGCTTGTAAAGTGAATCATACAGTCAGTTGTTTTTGTGTGACGTGTGACTCAAAAGGCAGCAAAGGGGAAAAAAAAATGTTTTGTGTCATTTATCCAATGAAATAGGGACGTGAAAAGTAAATTTGCGAGTGACGCCTTGTTGACGAGCGATAAGGGCCAACGTGGTTTTCAGCATCTTCGTTTCTGCAAGTCAAATCCTCGCGTGCTGCCACCCGGGGGGGGGGGGGGGGGGGGGGGGGGGGGGGGGGGGGGGGGGGGGGGGGGGGGGGGGGGGGGGGGGG
>JAUBOC010000127.1:7677810-7692694 GCA_032275365.1 Anablepsoides cearensis | reverse complement strand
AAATCGCAGCCTGTGCGATTAGAAAATCTCGTTTTAACATATCGCGAGATTATCGCAAATGCGATTAATCGTTCAGCTCCAAATAAAAATTAACTAATTCATGTTTAGAGTTAATTTCAGAAAATATTTTCATATCTCCAAAATGAACAAGCAAAATGAATACATAAAATTTTCACAAGTTATAAAAAATTAAATCATATTAAAAAATGGTGTTAGGTTTTTGTGAATATAATTTTGTCATTGAAGTAAAATACTTATTGTGGCTGTTTTAACATATAATCACTTATATATAATTATAACTTTTACTTCTAGTCAGAAAAACATTTTAAATTTGAGGTGTTTGTAATACATTTGATCAGTCTCAGTGACAAATAGACCAAACTGTAGCTGAATATTTATAAAACTGACACATTTATAAACACTTTTTATTGGCTAAATGTCTCTTGTCTTGTCATTGAAAAAGATAACCAGTTGTAAAAGTACATCTAGTGTTATTTTTTAGAAATTTTTCTTTAAAATCTGTTTAGTGAATTATGTGATGTTTTGTTAATGGCACAGATTTATGAACACACACAGATAACAGCAAAAACATTATCGCCCTTTTACTAATGGCATTGACTTGTAACAATAAATACCATTTTGTAGAACTGAAATCAGTACATTTGTTTAATGATCAGTTACAGCAAATCCACACTGTGCCTTGCTGTGTGATACTGTATATATATATTTGTATTTATTTATATGGTGAATTCATTAAATTCTTCCACACCAACTTTTAACACTGTGCCACTTCAGCCTGAGGACAGATTAAACTGTTTGCCACACCCTTATTGCTCCTGACGCTGAAAATATGGATTTAGTTGAATTTATTAAATCCAATCATCATAAAAGTTTTCTAGTTTACCTTCCATTTCTCATTTTCCCACTGGCAGTTCTGTGCTGGCAGACTGGTAAACCCTACAACACCTAAACAGAATTGAGCAACATCACTTTGTTTGCGCATAGGAAAAGTAAAGAATGTGTAGTCTTTATTATCTGTTTCCTTCAAATTTGTCACATTCAGACAGCTCACAGGTGCATTGGTTTTGACACAATTCATTCAAACAATGAAAGTAAAAAAGAAAGAAGATTTTCAAGATTATCTTCCAGAGGCAGCGACTAAAAGTGTGATTGTGAAAATAGTCTTTAAAGTCTAACGGCTGTGCTGAGTTTTCAGTGACGTCTCTTGACAGATATTAAAACAGAGGATATGCAGCAGACCACTCAATACAAACTGGAAAAGCAGGATTTCAGTGTATCAGAGGTGAAGTAAAAACACTGTCACAATCTGTTTTTTGTGAAGTTTAGGTAGCGTCTTTATAACCTGCCGTTTTACTCAAATATTTCTGTTTTCAGTTTTTGTTCCCTGAACTTTACAGTAAAAAAAATAAAATAAAAGACACGTTAGCATTATTTAAACTGTCGGCTATCATCTGGTGAAAACTCGGCTTTAGCATATTGACTTTTTCCATATCTTATTTTTTGTTGTCGGCAAGTAATTAAAACAAAACATTGCAGATTTCAGGGGAAAAAACTAAGTGAATAAATGGATTCTGAAGCTTTCCTGACAACATGTCTTTAAAAAAAACTTAAACCGGTAGCAAGTTTGGAATTCTCCTAAATGTCTAAACACCCAAAGCTGATTTTGGTTCAGTGACCACATGATTATATTTTCCAGTTCTGCAGTTGCTTAATTAAATAATTTAAGATAGAAAAGTTGAAACGTACTCAAGTGTTTGTGATGCTGAAGAGAGGATGGGTGTGTGTGTGCGTGTGGTTGTGTGTGTGAGGAACCAGGTGGTAATCAAGTTGGAGTGAGTGACTCATACAGTCCACCTCTAAATGTCACATCTTAAATTCTGACTTTGTGCTTGTCACTACAACGCCATCTTGAAGTAAACTGTTATTTACACTCATGTATCTATCATCTCTTTTTTTTTTGTTTGTTTACACCCTTCACCAAATAAAACTGTTTGCCTTCCAGCCATGAGATGTGCTTCTCATTTGTTAAACATCTTTCAAACTTCGGGAACGGGAAGTGTGAGGGGAGGTAAAGAAATCATGATGGAGACCTGAAGGGGATGAGGATGGAGGCAGAAGTCAGGAGACGCATAACTATTATATTTTTCTTTTTATTTCTACCCACCCAGCATGGCTTTCTGTGTGTTGAACCAGTAACTTTGTGTCCGCATTGTTTCTGTAACTTCAACACATTTCATGCCGCTCCCACTCAGACACGTGCGATCATGTCCAGATGTGAGTTTACGTCGCAGCACCTTAAGTGTGAAAAGTGTCACTTTGACTTTCTGAGCTCGTACAGACGTTCAGTGGTGTGTTTGTTATCTTTACGACCCGTCTCTTAGTATGCAGCATCGGTTCCAGTGCAGAAATGGGTAAGGAGGGGGGCCGGCCATTTCTGATACCCCCCCACCACCACCACCCGCCCTGCACTGGACCCCTAGGTCTGTCTTTGTGACGTTTCCCTAATCCGCGGCTGTTTAACGCTGGCTGTGCTTGAGTAATTAAGCAGATAATCTTCAATTAAACTAAGCTCGACCCCACAACCCCCCCCAACCCGAGACAGATGGGCTCGAAGCACACGGCTCCTGTTTCCCATGACAAGTGGTCCGTTCCTCCGGCATGCAACTAGAGTGCACAGTTTTATCATCCTCACTGTTTACAACTGGACTCTTCAGTCTCCAAGTGAAACATTTTTGAGTTTTTTACTGTGTGTAAAGACAAGGGGGACAAAAAGCTAACAATTTATTTATATAAGGTTGAGGCTTTTGTGTGAATACATACATATATATGTAGTAAGTAATATTTTGAAGAACTTTAACATGCAAATAGGAATTAAAGCATAGTTTAAACACAAAAGAAGGAGAATGAACCCAAATTAAAAGATGAAATTAAAACTTTTTGATCAGAACCAAATGCAGAGCAAAGTTTGTCAGTCAAGCATGTTTTCTTTTGGTTTTAAAGTGCCTGTGACGTCAAATTTTTGCAATAAATATTAATGCATTTTTAGAAAGAGGACATTGATAAAATATTGCAAAAAAAAATTTAATGTCTCTGAGATGAACAGTTGTTGAGATATGTGCCTGTGAATCAACAGGAAGTGATGTCAAAGGGGAATGTCTGATTGTTAACAGAGCAATGCTACAACAGCTAATAACAATCTGATGTTTCTTCTGAGTCACAATCAGAGAGAGATGAAGAAGAGTCTGAGTTCAAATATTACTGTTTCAATAAACAAAGACCAGAGAGTTTTCTTTGTTAGAGTCCCCCTTTGATGTCACTTCCTGTTTCACTTTGGCTGAGCCAAGTTCAAAAGAAAATATGCTATGTTATGGGACAAAATGGGCAAAGGTGTGTGTATTATTCCTACTTTCTTAAATATAAAGATGTTTTCTTCGACTTTTTGT
Organism: Anablepsoides cearensis; assembly: GCA_032275365.1. Lineage (NCBI taxonomy): Eukaryota > Metazoa > Chordata > Actinopteri > Cyprinodontiformes > Rivulidae > Anablepsoides > Anablepsoides cearensis. The sequence continues at coordinate 7,689,230 of JAUBOC010000127.1, read as the reverse complement.
ATTTGAAGAATATGCAAAAATTGTCAAATATGGCAAAAACAAAACTATTTGTATTTTCATTCGTATTTTAGTTCAAAATAAAAGATTTTTACGTGACGCCTCAAAGCACTGTCAAAAAGTGTATTTATTATAAACCTATCACCTCCTAACATGAGAGGTTTTTATTTTTTCTGCCTTTAATTTAAAGCCAGACGTATGCTAGAGCGTCAGAAAGTCTTTCCCAAACTGCCCAGGATCAATATTTAATAAGGTGATCATCACTGCTCTGCTTAGTCTTTAAGCCTTCTTTATATTAAATGGAGGCTGTATTAAAAAGTCACATCAGGCAGGGTGTCCTGGGGCTCGACCCTGATTCCAAACAAATCACGTGATGCTAATTAAAAAGGTATTATGAATGCGTGCGACGAATTAAAAGCCCAAATGAGATTAAACATGTTGGGTGCCAGTTTTTGGGTGTGTTTGAGAAGTAATTTAAATAATGTGTAAATGTAATGAATTATGTTTTTTTACGTAGTTTGCAAGACTTTCTAAAATTTGAAAGATTAAAGTAAAGATACTTAGTTTGTACTGTTTTTTGTTATTATCCACAAAATACATGAAAATATTAAACTCAGAATTGAAAAAAATATAAGCAAATTTGAAAGTTTTGTGCTGAAAAATATAAATGACTGGAGCTTAAAAAACAAATGGGTTCTCAGCTGTTTTTATCCAGTGACGGAAATTTCTTTGACCAAAACATGAATTTAAGATGCCTTTTGGGACCTTGGTGCCATTCCAGCCTAAAGATCCCCGTGAGCTGATCAGAGCTGTTAAAACTCTCCCACACAATCCTCGCTCCCTCTCCCTCTAACCACTCCTGTTTCCACAGCAATAATTAAGCCATCAAAGCCTGTAACCATGCCCATCCTCCGTCTCTAAGGTGAGAATACAGACCCACATGTCAAGTGGAGCGCAGCCACTCGCGTGTCTCTTTAAAAAGGGGGGAAGGCACGAGGGACAGGCACAGAGAAGGATGTGTGTGTGCATGTGTGTGTGTGCGCACACAACCATGGTGGGCTCTTACCGCAGCAGCTGCGATGGGCTGGTAGACAAGACGGCGTGAGGTAGGGTAAATGTCTGATACCTGCTGCGCCATTATGCCGGAGATCCGCAGAGAGCTGTTTGTGTTCAGCTCACAGATCTGTTTCTCCGGCTCTTCCGTCCATCGTTTCAGAAGCAGCAGCTGAATATTAAGCTTTACGAACAGATAAACATAAATTTAGACATCTCAACTATTCTGCAGTCTTAATTTCTATCTGGTGATGAATAGCCTATTAGGGGGAAAAAAATGACCACTCTGTCATGTTAACAACACCAAAAAATGAGTCGGTAATTTGTGCACATTCTCACATAATTTCTGCTGTTTGACTTTAGAGAATAAAATCATAATAAAATTAATGTTAGTCCTAAAAGACGCTTTAGCCCACTTACTATGTGAGTGAGACAAGCAGATAATTATTCACACTCTGTGGGATTTTGTCGACTAAAGTCTGAAAAGGGGGTTGACAAAGTTGGGATATGAAGAGTCGGGCTTCTGTGTTGCTGCTGCTCTAAGAGAGAAGTGAACCAGAGAAAACCAGGCTTTTTGAGAAAAGAAAAAAGGGAACAGAGAACCTCTTCCCTGGCAGAAAACAACAATGTATAAACTTTTATCTTCAAGGGAAGTTAACATCTAATCATATCAAACATTGTCTGATACTGTGAGGTTAGCTGGTTATTTCTATGACTGAAAGGAATCAGTCATGACCTGCAGCTCTTGATGAAACAGCATTTTGACTTGATTGATAAGTAATTCAAATGTCTTTGAGCAACGAGTGAAATTAATCATCTCTTTGCTTAAATGTTTTTTAAAAACTTGAAGATAATTGACTTTAATTTAAAGGGATGTAGTCAGGAACCACTTCAAATGACTTCCTTCAATGTGAGGCGCAGCAACTATGAACCCTCGACCCCTACCTCTCAGCCACCACCGCCACCACTTCCAGATGACAAAGTTCTTAAGGGTCAGTCCAGCTACTCCAGTAAAGAACTTCATTTCAGCCACTTCTATCCAAGAACTTGTTCTTTATGATTTATACCTCATGACCATCATTGACGATTGCAACAATGGATCAATAAATTGCAAAGCTTTGCCTTGTGTCCCAGCTCAACCAAGACAACACCCTCATTACTGCTGACAAGTCTCCAATCTGTCGACCCATCTCCAGCTCCATATCATCATTTGTGAACAACACTCCCAGATACTTAAACCCCTCCACTCAAGGCAAAAACTCACTTCCACCCTTGAGAAAGAGTCTTTTTCTGGTTTAGAATCTTGTTCCATCACATTCAGGGCATGACCCGACGACACCACCACATCATCTGCAAAGAGCAAAAACATTCTTCAGCAGATCTTAAACCAGACATCCTCCTTTCAATTCAGTTCAATGAGGACTTTCACTTGTGACGTCATGCATTTGCATACATTATCTGCTGCTTGGTCAAAAAATCAGACAGACAAAGTGTATTCTACGGAGAGTCAGTGATAATACCTTAACAGAAAAATATGTTCCTAGAGCAAATTTCGACACATCCAACGTCAGGAATCACAGAAAAGTTCAGCTGAAAAGTTGTGGACCCAGCTATTGCTTTGGTTATACAGGAGCAGGATAGATCATAAAAGAGACTCTAGCACCCAATATTCTCTCAACACCCCCCACAAAACTCAAGGTTGCCTTTTATTATTTTCACATGCACCCAAATGCTTTTGTTCACTATCCTAATGTGTGTGTGTATGTATCTGGTTTTTGTTACCTTTTTAGGACCAGTTGTGCTTTTGGGGACCAAAACCTGGTCCTGATACCCCATTGGGGAGTCAAGGGTTAGGTTTAGGTCAGGTATCATCAATTCCAGTCCTCAAGGTCCACAGCCTTGTTTTACTTTTTTCCCTTCTCTAACACGCCTGATTCAGTCAGTGAATGACCTCTTCCAAGTTCTGCAGATGCCTGATAATCATCTATTCATTCAAATCAGGTGTGTTGAAGCAGAGAAACAAGTAAAACATGCAGGGCTGTGGACCTCGATGACCGGAATTATGATCCCTGGTTTAGGTTTAGATTTAGGGTTAGGGTTAGGTTTAGGTTTAAAGTTAGGCTAAAGAAATGAAGGGAACTCAATGCACAGTCCTAATAAAAATAGAAATACAAACTCGTGTGCGTATGTGAGTGAACTGAAAAAAACAGGGACACAGGTGCAGAGGTGCAGCTCAGTCCAGCTGGAGCAGACCTAAAAACAAAACAGAATTTCTTGGCAGGTTGCCACATATAAAAATGTCGCCCAATTCCAACTCTGACAGGGCATCAGTGTGTGTGTGTGTGTGTGTGTGTGTGTGTGTGTGTGTGTGTGTGTGTGTGTGTGTGTGTGTGTGTGTGTGTGTGAGATGGGGAGGGGGGGATGACAGGCCTCATAAAGTCAGCTCTACAGCCACATGGAGACCAAACACAGACAGACATGACACGGACATTCACCTCAGCACCAGATCAGAGTGGTCTCATTCAGGGTAGACTCCTAGTTTTATATAAATCGCTCAAAATGCCACAAAGGGAAATTTTATATCACCCATTCTGAAACGCCAGTTTAACAAAACAATACATTTAATCAAGTTTATTAAGCCTGCTTTTAAATCTACTGTTTTCTAAATTTATTAAAGGAACAGTCTGTAAGATACTTTTTGGAATGTGTCAGGTAGAGTGCGGACTACAGAGAAAAGTGCAGAAGTCTTCATCCATGTAAGGCTAATAGCTGCTTGACCTGTTCTACATATCTTTTATGGTTGATGACTGCTCTTTTATCTTTTATAACTTTTTAAAATATTTCCTAAAGTCATTGCCCAGCAGGACCACTTGTTGGGATTCTCCTTTGACTTGGAAGTTCTGAATTAAACTAAATAACCAAAGAGTCCAAGCTCAAGCCAAATGCAAGGGCTTATTTCTGCTTGAACAGGAAAAGAAAAAGTCTGCGGTGGATTGCGTTGAACTCTTGTTCGTTATCGGCTGGTTGCGTCCCCTCGTGTTCCTGACAGCTCCTAATAGCTGTGGGAGACCTTGCGTAATTAGAACGCACGCCTGCCGTGACGCCTGTCTTATAGAAGCCGTTTCCCCCCCTTGATATTTTCCTGCACACACACACACACATCATCATCATCAGCATCACTCCTCCACCCACTCTTTTATTCCCTCACTGGCCCCTGAACGGCTGCCGTCTGCTCTCCCTGGCGCAGTGCCCCCGGTGGTAGCGTGTGCGCAGCGTATCCCCGCATAGCGGTACCTGAGGGAGGTAATTATCGAGGCAAGCAGCATGAGGGAGTGGGGGAAGGTGGAGGGTGTGTGTGTGTGTTCAAGCGTGTCTGCATATGTGAGGAAGATATCATGACCACATTGCGTGTCTGGCCAAACTTAAACATGACCCATCAGAGAATCCCCTGAGCAGGTTTACATTCAGATCTACCTCCTGCTCTCCGTATATCTGGACTTTAATTCCTTACATCATCTGAGTTTTTCAATCACCTGCTGCTATGATAAACAAGCGATAATGTAGTTGCCTGCGTCTGCTCATCTGTCTGTTAGCAAAATATGTCATGAACCACTGGGAGGATTTTCATGGAATTCCCAGAAAATAATCATCAGATGTGTCATCATAGTTGCTAAAGCTTCGGAGTCAATCTGATTTAGGATGGCCGCTACAGTTCAGTGACCTTAGCAAACACATAAATGATAAAAACTCTGGTAACTTCCTTCATTAGATCTTTGTTTAAAACTTTGGCATGCAAGGCAGCAATGTTATGCATCCCTTATTTTAAAAAGTGTTTAAAAAGCTTAACATTTTATACAATATATCGATACCTTCCTAAAATAATCCCCTAAGTCTTTTTTTTAACACAAACCTCCATAAACATCTAAACCATGCAAGCAACCAAACCACATTTCGCTCAGGTATATTCTAATATCTCCAAGCCTGACAATTGGTTACAAGTGGCTGCACCAAGATTAGGTAATGACATAAACTGGAGTCATAATTCTTCTTCTTCTTCTGACTGTGCTCACAGCCAGATGGGGAGGAGGGAGGTGTCGTTTCACCTATAATATAGAAAGGAATGAAACCCCATTTTGTGATTTTCATGCATCTCAATGTCGACCCATCAACAGAGGGAATACACAAAAAAAAAAGCCACACTTATGTGAACGGGTGCATCAAGGCAATTCCAGCCGCTGCTTTTTTTTCTTATTATGATCCGTCACCATCTGATACTTGAAAAGATTTGGCCTGATTGCTGTAATTAATTCTTTGGCTACAGGTGCTGATGATGTGCCGATAATGGGGCGGGTTTGTGGCCCCTAAGTCAGCGGCGGCTGCTCCTGGAGGAAAAAGAGATACAACCTTTGTCTCGGGGATGGCAGATATACGAGCCAGGCGAGCGCCAAGGATTATACACCGAGGTCCTCGCTGAGAGATGGAGAGGGAGGGAGGGAGGAGAAAAAGCCTGTGACCGTAGAATAATTTCAGCCTCTCCACCTCCCTGGAGACCACATGCTGTCTGAGCCACCTCTCCCCTCCACTTCCCTCCACCTCCTCCACCAATCCCCTAACTGCCTGCTGATGCCGGATGTCTCTTCGTCTCCTCCTTGGTGTAGCGTGTGTGTGTGTGTGTGTGTGGTTGGGGAGGGGGGGGTGGGGGGGGGGGGGTGAAGGTGGTGGCGGCGGTTGGGGAGAGTCAGGTTCCTCTGTTGCTGCTGCTAAGTGCTGCAGCAAATCATCCCCACATTAGGAATATGGGCAATTAGCTCTGTGGCACATCCCTCCAGACACCCTCCTGCGCCTGCACACCCACGGCTTGATAAAAATGATCAGCATTCAGAAGGAAGGAGAAAATAAAATAAAAAATAGATACTTATATCCATGCTGAAATGCTGCGTGACCACATGTGTATCATCTTCTGTTTTGTAAACATGCAACAACAACAAAAAAAAAAACTGTTTTTTATTTATCGAAATAAAAAATAGCAGCAAGCTCCTAAAATCAGGCATTTCCACATCTCAGACATCATGCCCCACTCTCCTCCCAAACAACCCCCCCACCCCCCAAACAATAAATCCATCCTCAGCTCTCTGGAGGAAGATGCAAAGCGGGAGTTGCCGTTCCACCTTAAGAAAGGTACCTTAAAAGATTATCTCGGTTATTTCACCGCCACTGAGCCGGCACTAATAGTCCAAGGCAGATATTGAAGAGCAGCGCGGGGCCGCAGAGATCTATTAGAAATTCCCATCTACGCGCCTCATACATATTGATTTCTGACACCAAGCAGCAATGAAAGGCCCAGGGGAATAATATATTTAGCGGGGTTTGCAGTGAGGAGGTCACAGAGTGCATAAAGATTAGCTGCACAGACCCCTGACAGGACGATGTGTGAGCCCAAATTGTAGTCAGCGTGCACGATCAAACGTGCACGCACGCACACACACATGGGTACTGTAGAGCCATTCCTCGTGGAAAAAAAAATTGTGCATCCACACAACATTAGAGCGGAGAAAAAAAAAACAGGACTGCTTTGCTCTTTAGGTTGTTATCCCTCAGTGGAGAAAAATAACAGCGAGGGGAAAAAACACATGCATGGCGGCGTGGAGACATTCTTTTTTATTTTAAATTCAGTCTTTTCTTTTTTTGAGAAAATAAAAACCCACTGTTAATTGATTCTGCGATATTCACTACTGTGCATAAAGTGCTGATGTTTGTCATTAACAACGAGGACCTTATTTACCTGCGGAGCTGCTGAGAGGCACGCAGTGGAGATAAAGAAGCTGGCATAAAAAAGAAAAACCTGCAGGTTTTACATCTCACCTGCATGTGTATAACCTACTGGAGCTGAAAAAGAAAAGCTTCCAACATTAATCTTTTTACTGTTGCAGCATGGTCCTACAACAATACGACCACATACACCTGTAATTGCTCCACCCCCTGGGCCCCACCCTGGCACCACTCTTAGATCAGGTCAGGATGCAGTGTGACTTTGGTATCAATTTGTTATAGAATAAAAACAGAGCTGGTATAGCGGATATTGATTCACAAAATTAAAAGTAGCCTATACACTTTCAATGGGAAAATGTATAGAACACAATTACAAAAAAGTGGCACTGTATTGAAAAATCTTTGCCAGGTTAAAACATTGTTTGAGTTTGTTCATTTGCATTGCTTTTGTCGGCTGACATTTATGGAGCCCGCAAGGGGATATAGAGGGAATGTTTTTTCGCGTTTCCATGGAATACCTTTGCATTAGCTCGCAAATCTTTTTGTGTTACCTCGCAAACGTTTGCATTCTCTCGCAATATTGTTTTGCGTTCCCACACAAAAGTTTGGTTTTTATGAACTGAAATAAATCAGACATTTATTTTGAAATATGCGGTTACCGAAAAAGGACGTGTTGCCACAAGTTTGGGTAATTGACATTGATATTGAGTGTCTGCACTGAGTTAAAATATCTGCAAATTACATACGTCCATGTGTGGTTATTTGATATATTCATTCCGAAGCTGAATTAAAGTAGTAGGCTAACTAAATAATGGTGAGCATGTCAATTTATTAATAAACTGGCAGGCATAACAGTGATAAACAACTTTTGCAAGGGCACACATGCAAAAAATAAAAAATCCTCCATGTCCCCTCGCGGGCTCCATCCTTTGGTTAACCTACACTTAAAAAAAATTTTTGTGAATTGGAATAAGAAAGAAAAAACTCAAAACTGTTACTTTTTCTCTATTGTTTTTTGACAATTTAACAGGATTGGTAGAACCAATTTTGAATTATCTAACAATAATGAGTCAGGTACTCTGGACGAGTCAGAATGAGGTCAGGCTGCAGTCAAAAAAAGTGAAAATATTGATATATTCATTTTTGAAATTTGTCTTTTTGAAGACCATCCAGTGACTAAAACAGCAAATAAGCATCATAATCTACTGTTAAAGTGAGGTTTTTGAACAGGAATGTCTTCATAAATACTCCTTTTAGTTCTGTTTTATATTAACCACTTTTTATCCCAACTGCTGTAGAGCTGGGAAATCCCTTCATACGATGTTTGGCATCTTCTGAAGCTCTCCTAAAAAGTTATGCTGACCAAGTTTGGATATATTAAACACCACTGCTGGGCATTTTGGGTGTCATTATGTCAGGGTCATATCTCACTGGGGGTGTTTATAACCAAGTGACCAGCAAGCTTTTGAGCAGCCAACTTTTTATCATGTTTTCGGCTTGAAAAAGTGTACTCTAGGTCAGTGGTTCCCTTGTTTCACCCCTGAGCCATTTTAATACCACTAGTACCCTTCAGTCAAATGTAATGATGATTCTCCAAAACTATAATGTACTACAACTTATTATTAAATGAAATTATTTATTACCCTTGAGAACATTTAATTCTCATGCTTTTTATTATTTTCAACTCAAATTAAACATAAAGATAAAAAAGCTGTGATTCCCAACCAGGGGTGCACAAGCATATTATAGGGGTTATGTGGAAAAAAATTCCCAGGTGTGTAAAAAACATAAAATAAAAATAGGACTGAGATATGTAGGGCCCTGTGATTTCTGCAATGCAGAATTTTCAGTTGGAATCACGTAATTAATACAAAATGGAATCCAGTATAAAACATGGAATCTCACAGAATTTGCTCATTTCAGTGAGTTTCTGATGTATTTTGGATGCTGCTGTTTTCTGCCCCTGCCATTACCTGCTTTATTTATTTAATTACTTATTCACTTTCAAGGCAACATATTTATCTTTGTTTAATTTGAGTTGAAAAAAAAAATAAATGCCTGAGAATTAAATGTTTTAGGGGATTTATTAAATATTTTTTATTTAATAATAAGTTTTAGTACATTATAGTTTTGGAGAATGAAAGTGCTGAAATTGTTTTAGGACTTGTGACAGGGTGGAGGGCTGAAGGAACTGTCCAAGGTCCTGAAAGTGCTGGAATGTTTCAGGACCCTGGACAGGGTGGAGGGCTGAAGGAACTGTCCAGGGTCCTGAAAGGACTTCAGGTCATTCACATTATTTTGTTGTCCCCACCTTTATGATTGGGAATTTTGGAAAAATTTTAACAAACCTATAAAGATACCGGTGCGTCAGGTGTGTTCACTGTGCTCACAACCAAAATCCTTGGCAGGTTTGCGTCTCTCTAAAACCCTTCATGCATTGCCAGTTCCTAGATCAGAGTAATGATCCGGCAAGTAAAGCGTCCTCTCTGGTGATTTCTCTGCCTAGAAAGAGTTTCAAAGCTGGAAAGAGAAACTTGTATCGCTGAAAAAAGTGTTATTTTGCATGAAAAGCTTTCAATATGAGAAGTGGCTCAAGATTCAAGAGGGTTGTAATAATTTTACGTTTTCTCTATGGGTAATCAAGACTCTTTGAGTATAGCCAGAGTGAGTATTTTGAATAGCAGGAATGGATCTGACAAAGACAGTTCTCTGATGTGGAAGTTTGGAAAAGCAACAACGTGTGATCGAACACATTTTTTCTGGGCACCACTTGCAAAACCAGCTCCTGTTCCCCCTTCCTTCCTTTGAACACTTTGCAGCCCTGTTGGTCAAGCCGAAGCTGAGTTTTGCCACACAGTGACTGGAGTCATTCTCTGATGAGCTCGTTCAGGTGAAAGGCTAATTGCTTCATAAGGGATCGGGGCCAGTGAGAGCGAGGCTGGAACCAGCGTAAGGGAGAGCACGACTCCTCCGTAAAAACACTTAACACCACCCCCCCTTTATTTTTTCTACATTCACTCGCTGCACCTTTCCCAACTCTTACCTACCTTCTGGCTCCCGCTTATTTCTTAGAGCCATTACCATTACTGCCCTCCCCCTCCTCCTGCCTCCTTCAAAGCGCCACTCAGCAACCTCTTCAGAAATTACAATCACTCAAGCTTTAGGCAATTTGACCAACTGCAGGGCAGGCGCGTAGGGATTGGAAACAGGCGGAGGTGGGGGGATTCAGAATTGCCAGAGAGCCTTAGAGGGAGGACTGGAATGAAATTATCAATTCAGGGGCTGAAGCGCTGGACGACATGACTAAACCCTGCTGAAAAAAAAAAAACGCCCTGAAGATTATCTTATTAGGGTTGGGTGAAAAGTGCAAAAAAACAATCTCATGTCCATGAGAGCTAACGCCCCCCAAATTTTCCTACTGAACCTTGCATTTGGGCAACAGGAACACAAATACATCTGGGTGATGACATCAGCTCATTTTAACAGGAAACACAAAACGAATCTGCATGGGGTTTGTTGCTCTCTCGCTATTACTCTTACTTACATTTCCAAATAAATGAAAATGAGGACAAATAAGGGAACGCAGGGAAATTGTCTTTTGAACCAAAGATGAATGTTGATTTTACTGTGATAAAAACACAATCCAATTCCGCGCAGAGAAACGTAATATACTGCACCGTGGGTCATAAAAGCCTCGAGGAGAACTCCTCCCCTGTGCCATTCAAAACCGCGCTGAAGGTTCTGAACGAGCTCGGCTTGCTCCACGGAAATGGCTGATTTCGTACTCAATCATGGACTGAATGGTAGACTTTGGGATGACAGTTCATCTGGGTTTTCTCTGCCTCACGTTTGGCACCATGAAGGATGGTTTAAACCACTGGTTCTTAAAATTTGTCGACTCAGCAAAACAAAACGAGTCCCGTTTAATTGTAATTGAAAACCAAAAACAACAAGAACATTCCAGATTTTTATGGGTCTTTAAAACTTTTTTTATTATTATTTTTGGGAACTAGATTTTGTGACATTTCATCTCTACATTGTGCCTCTTTTTCTTCAAAATGATTAAAAAAATCAAATAGAAGCTACCATTTTTCAAAACACTGTATTTTAAAAGTGAATCGATTTATTAAATAAAATATGCAATCAGCTTTTCAGAGCCATGAAATTAAGTTTAATCACTGCACAAAAAGCTAAAAAATGTATAAGAACTATATTATCACAGTATTTTTGGCTGCAATGAGGCTGTTTTCACTGATCTTATAAAAAGCTGTTCATGCTTGGCAAAATATCAGTAGTACTTTGGCAGAAATATTGGAGTCCTTCATTAGTGAAGACTAGTGTTATTTTGTCCCAGTATACTTATTCATTTTTCACTGATGCTGTTTTTAAAAGTGATTTTGTGGCTTGTGATGATCATCAAACAGCTTGATGTTTCAGTGCATGTTATTCATTTCTTTAAAGGGGCTATATCACGTAAAATCCACTTTTTTGAGTTTTATATCATGTTATAATGTTATCCTCTCGTCAAAAACGTGCCCAAAGCCTTGCTTTGACTCATTCATGCATGTTAGAGAAATCCTGCAGGGTTTTTAGGCAGCCAT
>JAUBOC010000127.1:7575889-7588336 GCA_032275365.1 Anablepsoides cearensis | reverse complement strand
TTCTTCACATGCAAATATCTCAACAACCGTTCATCTCAGTGACGTGAAATTTGTTTTGCAACATGTTATCATTGTTAGCTTTCCAAAAATGCATTCATGTTTATTACAAAAATTTGATGTCACAGGCACTTTAACTGCACTTATTTGTCGCATTAAATAAGCAGTGGTGCCAACAGGGGGGCATCGACCTCACCTATAAACTTGACCCCTCCTCATCACCCACACAAACAGATGCACATTTACAACTGATTAAGCGAAGTCAATCTGATTTAAAATGGCCACCACAGATAATCAACTTTAGTCAACACATAAATGACGATAACGCAGTCTGGTTTATAGATACTTAGCTAAAATTTGCAGTGCTGATAGGCGAGAGTCCTCCTATAGCCAGGGAACTAACAGATTGTGCAAAATGTTTGTTTAAAACTTCGGCATGCAAGGCGACAGGTGATAAGCATTTACTGAAGGAATAATGTCTTTCATTTCTGCATGTGTATTCAGGAGGAGGGGACGAGCTGTGCAGTTGTAAAATGTGTAACCAAAGTTGACCTATATCAGAGAGCAACTTCTTTTAAAACACGTCTATCTGACAACAGTATATAAAATGACATTTTTTCAAAGATTTTTGTTATTGTTTTTAGTTTTTAGGGTTTGTTTACCTACAAAAAAGTCAAAGTGAGGACAATGGTTATTATTTTTTAATTACCTAAATTAAAATAAACATCAAAGAGCTTAAAGGACTAAAGGTAAAATAAGTTTTAAGTTAATGGTAAACTTGTCAGTCTAGCAGAAGTTTGACAAAAGCTGCCTCTGCTCAAATGCCAGGCTCCATCTTTAAAGAGCTCCACCTCCCTGCTAGATCCCCTATATTTATTTTTAACAGCTGTCTTGCTCATTCTTTCTTTTATTCTCCTGCATCTAACTGACTGTTTTTATATTTCTACCTTATCATCTTCTCTGAGTTTCTACCGACTCAGACCACAGTCAGCTTGATGCAGATTAATCAAGTGCTTTGTACACAGTACACATCAGTAGCCTACACAGTATAGGGAAAACTACTGGAGTAAACTCTTTAAAACGGCATCATTTGTTCCAGTTCGTGATAACATTTATTTGGTTTCATGTTTTGCACGGAGTACCTTTAAATGACAGCTAGCCAGCTGTTTGATTGCTCTGAAATCATAAAGCTCACATGAACTAAAACTGAAACCTGCATTTATGTCACGTCAGTGTCTAGCTGTAAAAAATGTAATGGGGTCAAACTCGACTGCAGTGCCTTGTGAGTGAAGGTATAATAAAAAAGAGAGAGAGAAAAAAAATAAATAAAAAAAAAATATATATATATATATATTTTTTTTTTTTTACAAAAAAAAAACTAAATAAAAAAACAAAGGCTGATCAGAAGCTGCCAGTTTTAATCATGCAACAATGAGGCCTTCATGTGCTCTCCTGGAGTGTGGGAGAAACCGGTACTGTTCCTGAAACGCGACCCCTCTTTCCTTCTACGGGACTTTCATTTAGCAAGTAGACACAGCAGAGGCAACACGACTCCACCCCACTAAAAACAACAGCATTTAAAAGGGGTTTTCGTGCAGGTGAAAGCTTTGGCAGTCGTGCGAGGGTGTAAAACCGAAAGGTTAAATTGCGTGTCGGGTGTGTTTTTATCCCTGCTCTGTGTCTCTCTCAGCACCGGGAGACAGAAAGAGAAAAACTGAGCGGAGGCAGCAGAGTTAACAGTGTACGCGTGGCACTGTTGATTGGTGAGACCAAAACACTGATCCCAGACCAGCCGGGCGGCTGAGAGGGAGTTTAAACGAGCTGACACACAAACAAGACGTATATTTACCTATTGTTCGGAGTTTTTCTGGAAATCGGCGTGGGTTTCGTTTTCTTTCGGGAAAAGTCGTTGCTGTACGGTAAAGCAGACGCATAACCGTGTTCTGCCTCTGTTGACACAAAGCAAAACAAATAAAATAAAATAAAAAAAGCAAATAAAGGAGACTCAAATGACAGCTCAACAGGAATTAATTCGGGAACAAAATATACAAGCTGTATTGTAAACAGGCTGAGCAGTCATCTCTATCATATAGCTCAAATCTCCAATAACACACTTATTTACTTATTTCCATGAATTAGGAACAAAAAATAACATGCATTTTAAGCACGTTCAACACGTGCCATACTGACAACACATGATAAAAACACTTTGAATAAGAGCTATTATTTCCTGGCTTCATACTGGTCCAGTTCCCATCATCGCCTGGTCTGTCTGTGTCCCACTGAGAAAGAAGTGACATCATACCTGCACTGTGGCAGGGCATGTCAAAACACGACATTATACCCAAAAACACCACCGTCCCAAATGAAGAAAAAAACAGCCCCTAAATGCTGTCAGGTCAGCTTTAAATACCTCTGTCTCTTCTCTCCAAATACTCTGCAGCCTCCAGCAGAATTAAAAGCGAATTAAGTTCCATCTTCTTTGATGTCTCGTTATAAAATTAGAAATAATATATTTACACAACTATACAATTCATCAAATATTGGAATGGGAACGAAAAATAAAATGTTTTAGATCGATGTACGTGCGCTGCTATGTTCACTTCTGAGTCTTGAGGACTCCAAACTACAATATAGCAGAGCTAACTCAGGAAGTTGACTGACCGCACCTCTGTCCAATAGGAAAAGAGTAGGCGGGGCCTCTCGGGTGTGTCCACGCCAATGAAACTCTACGGCGCGATTTCATTGGCCGAGCCGAGCTAACTCATTGGGGACGTGCCCTAGCAACAGCACCGGCGACCCGCCCACCTCGCAGCTGATTGGTCGTGCGCTGAAGTAGAACCCTCTGATTGGCTAGAAGAAAGTCGGTGCGTGTGTGTCGTTGAACTTGGGTGTTTTGGTTGCCAAATGAGATAAAGTTCCTCAAGTATGCTTCAGGGTTTGAACGGTGAACCATGCTCATTCAGACATCGAGGCCTTTTTTTTTTTTTTACGTCAGTCAGGTATTTCTCACATGAGTATGAGTTGGTCTGTCCGAGTCATCGTGCAAGTTTCCGTTTTAAGATTCAGGAAACAAACGAGTATTGCACCAGATATGAAAAAAACAAAAACGTGTTGACAGATGTGGTCGCATTTTTACAAGAATAGTAAAGTTGCGACTCCAAATTTAATTTCAAAATTTATTTATTTTTTTAAGTTTAAATTAACTTATTATAGGAATTCTTACAAAATAACCACATATACAATTACTTTTTCAGTTTAAAACTTTTTTTTTTTTTTTTGCATTTAAATTTCCAAATCTGAGTGCAAAACAGTGTACTTTGAGTTCAAAACTAATTATACATCATCTATTAAGTGTAATTTTGTGACAAGTTTTGAATAAGTGCAAAACATGTTCTCTAGCAAGTACAAGTTTTTGCAGTTTGGTATTTATTGGACTTTGCAAAATACATTTAAATGTGTATACATTTTAAGTTTGAAGTTTATGCACACAAATAATGGACTTTACATCCCTATATATTTTTTTGAATTGTACATAAATACTTGAACCATTCATTTCTTCTAAAAGCTGTGTGGAATTTTTTTTTGTACTATGTCAGGAAAAGTTCATAGATTTATCACCCATTGTTTTTGCCATAACAGCTAAAACTTAAATTTGTAATTATAAATAAGATTTAGTTGAATAAAACAGAATGGCATTTAATGTCATGACTGCCAAAAGTAAAATACGTGAAGATATGACATTGTTTTCCTGACCCAAATGCTTTGCACATTATTGTTTTGCACAGTTTTTAATGACCAAAGGAGATGTAAACACTGCTTATAATTTATGACTTAAGTCGGCCTGAAAGGCCAGATCACGTGACTGGTGTCTGTAATTGTGGCTGTGAACCTGAACTTCATTTGATGGTGGGAAATCCCTCTGGATCCGGCGCCAAGTGAGCATGAGCAAAGTGTCAAGAGTTGCTGGAGCGCTGGAAGAGTTATGAGGATCTCAACAGGGGCGTGCAAATGTGGTTTGCTGTGCATGGCAGGCTGTTTGTAATGCTAGCAGCCAGATGTTAGAGCCTCTGAAGGCTGGCCTGCATTCTGAAGGAATCACAAATGCATTGCAATGAGGAAGTGACTTTCAGAGAAAATTATGAGAAAAATGTCCCAGAGGACAACCACTACCAGCAATGTTTACTTATTTGTCATTTGCATTCTCTGCAGATAGCATTTATACAATAAAAGTTTCAGTAATTACGTGGCTAAGCCCACCAATTGATAAAAACTGAAAAATAAATGCATTTGAATTAACCAGAAGACACAACATCAACAAAGATAGTAATTTAGTAACAATTTACAGACTTCTGTTTGTATAAATATATGCTCATGTCTGTCCAACTACAAATAATATTTAGTTTACTGATACAGATGTTTTTTCTTTCCTGTGAGAATGTTTTTAGTCCATTCAACAGCGCAGATAATTCCAAGATTTTTGTAAAGCCCGAATCATTTTAAATTATTTGGCCTTTACAAATACCGAGCTTGTAGATGGTTGATCAAGCTGAAGCCATGCAGAAACCACATTCTGCTGAACCTCCAGCTCCACATCAGTTCATGTCTGTCTGCTTTTTGCATGACCTAATTTCAGCAACATCCAAGTAACATTTTGTTCAAATTGTATGTTATTTACAAATTTATTTGGGCTGTAAAGCCAATTGCATGGATGCTGACTCAGCATGTTTTCCTGTTTATTTAAAATTTCTCTACGTTTTTTTTTGCAACCTACTTCTGCATACTTTGTTTTATTTCATCCATTCAGACACCAAAATGTTCAGATCGCTCTGGAGATAGGTGCACGGTTTGTTTTATTTATTCTGCTTTATTTTATTCAATTCTGTTTATTCTATTTCATTTATTATTTTTTACTTTAATGAATTTTTTAAAACAAATATTAGCCTCACTGAAATACATTGAGGTGTTTTGAAGTCTCAAAAACATTCTCTGAAATCTGCTTGAGGATACTTCCTCTATTTTTGTTTTTCTATGCTACATTTAGCTTTCTGCAATACTTTAAATACATTAAGATAATATTTTGCTACTCTAAGCTGGTTTGTTATGTTTAGATTTTAGTTAACTAGCAAGTTGTTACTTTTATTTTTTATAGCAATCTTTTTACTCCATTTAGCCTTTAGCTAACTGTTGCCTACATTTTGCTATGAGCCAGCTTTTTGTTTCTGTGTTGTTTTAGCTTTTAGCTAGTATTTTGCATCTTTTAGCATACATATCATTATCATTTTTTAGCTTCATTTATTGATATGATTTTTAAGCTTTTAGCTTGTGTTCTGCTTGATTTAGATTTGAAAACTGCTTCAGCTTCTTTGACTGGTTGCTACATTTAGCTTTTAGCTAAATTTAATTTATAGTTAGTGTTATGCTACTTTGGGCTTTTCATTAATATTGATCCTATTTAGCTTTTAGCTAGCATTTGGTTACGTTTTAGCATTTTATAATGTTCTGGTTCTTTTCACATTAGATGTTTTGCTTTTGTAAATTTACCAACTTAGTTTCAGCTTTTTCAGCTGAAGATCTTTTTAGCTTTTCAGTAGGGTTTTGCTTCTTTTACCTTGTTTTGCCTCTTTTAGATGCTGCGTCTCAGCTTCTTTAGCATATTTCAGCAACGTCATTTCGAGAAAACTTTTGTAGTCATCTTCGTATCTTTTTTTTAAATCTATTTTAGTTCCTATTATGAGGCAAAGCTGCTTACCAGGAAACAATTCCACCTCGTGTGCAATTCAGTTCACAATAAACCCACCAGAAAAGGGGAAGCACTTTCTTTGTGAGTGTCTTCATAGGCTCAATACAATATGATGACTTATTTGAAGAGGCCTGGTGGAATTCACCATATTATCAATGCTGTATGGTGTAAAAATACAGTTACAAAGAACTCATATTGGGCTCAAAAACATCCTTGTTTAGATTTCTGCATATATTGTGGAGTCATAGCGAGAATACTGTCAAACATTCAGAAAGAAGTGTTTGTGTTATCAGTATATTTGTTTCACAACAGTCAAGCTGCTGTATTTCTTCTTGACGAGGCAGTATCTGTTTTTGTTGTTGTTGTTGTACCTTAAAACTGTCCTGGAGGTATTGAAGCCCATTTCCGTCATAAAAGAAAAAATAAAAGCCCAACAGGAAGTCATAGTATCGACTTTTAAAGTCTAAATATGCCTTTATTTTTCGTAATTTTGACTTTAAAGTCATAATTATGACTTTTATTCTCGTAATGATGACTTTAAAAGTCGAAATTACGACTTTTATTCTCGTAAGTAGCTACGGTTTTAAAAGTCAAAATTATGACTTTTATTCTCGTAATTACGACTTTTAAAGTCGAAATTATGACTTCCTGTTGAGCTTTTATTTTTTTCTTTCATGGCGGAAAAGGGCTTCGATATGGAGGGAAGTTATGAAGAAGTTACAAAACTTTTATCACAAGCCCACATACGTGAGGACACTGGTGCGCTGTAGCTTCTGTTCAAATGAAGCTCAGTTCTGTTTGTAATAAAGGCCCCGGCAGTTCTAGGAGGTATAACATATCGCTCGCCACCTTTCCTCCCAGCGTTTGAGACTAAAATCATTTTATGATCATTAATTGAACCTGTTTTAGTCAAACCTGAAAGATAACAGAGATATGCACTAAGAGCAGACACAAAAACACTATCCTGACATAAAAAGCCACAGGTTGCTGGAGTCACATGAGGTGTGTGTCTTCAGGTCTGGTGTTTGTTTGTCGGAGCAGCAGAGCAAACCCCTGAGTAACGTCAGCTGATCTTCACCCTGGAAGGATCTTTCACGTCGGCGAGCGTTCATCTCCTCGAGCTCACTGTCATTTCTGTTTTAGAAGTTCAGTTTCCTTTCACTGAAGTGGACTTCAGCAGAAAGATGTGGCTTTTCTGCTGCTGCTTATTTTACTCTAATTATTCAGCGACACGAAGCAATGCGGTCGTGCTGTGCTCGAGAGCTGCAAAGCTAGAAAATAAAGTAGCCAGAAGATAAAGAAAAAAAAAGAAAGATCAATGGCATCATTGTCCTGAGCAGATATCCTGTGTGTGCTTTTTGTTTTCACGCTTGTGTTTTGCCTGTTTCTTTTTCACTGTCTGGGACACGACACTGAGTTGATGCAGAGATTACACAGCCTATTGTGATCCCTTTCCCTTAGCAACGTGAGGTTAAGTTGTATTTTATTTTTGAGCGACACGGTCATAGCAAGACTGTTTATCACTCCCACCACAACTGTTATCAAAGGTCAAAGGCTGAGCAACAAGGTTTTTGCGAGGCGTCAGCGAGTGAGCGTGTGTTTTTCTGTGCCGTTTGCAAAATATCTCATGAATCACCGAACAAATTTACATGAAACTTTTCTAAATTAATCATTAGGTGTGTTTGTCTAAAACTGGTTAACCTTTAAACTCAACCCAATTCTAAATGGCTGCCATATCCAACTGAGTAAAAAAAAAACCCACAAAATGAGGATAACTTAGTGTTGTGTCCCTAACACCTACATAATAACTCCATCATTATTCAAAACAAGATAAGTCTTAAACTCTGACACAAAAAAAGGGTGAATATGATGCATCACTATCCCAACCATCGATTTTTATCATCCTTCTGCTTCATTTATCTATTTATAGACCTAAAATCTTCATCTGATCAGAGGCTTAGGCCTTGTCTGCACATTGCCTCAGGCCTGCTGCATCCAAACATCTTCTTTCCTCTCTGTGTCTCTTTTTTCATATTTATATCGTTCATCTTATCCAAACACTGCGACATGTGAGCCACAGGCTGCCTTCAATGATGTTTGAGCCGTATATCAACTGTGGCCAAATCTGTTCTCTAACCATAAGACTATTATGACTCTTTAAAAATGTGGGTCATAAAATCCAGAGAGACTTTTTAAAATGAAATCATAAAGGATTTTCGTTTTGTGTGCGTTGTTTAGTTTCTGTAAAGTATGCAAATCATCTGTTACTTCTTTGTTTGCTTGTGAGCAAAAAACTGGAGCATATAATGTAGTGTTAAAGGTTATTCAACTAACAGTGCAAACTTTAAAAATGTTCATCTTTTTGTTTCTTTTATTTAGCGTTGACTATATTCTCAATTCCAGAGCTACGATTAATATAAAATAAAAAATTGTGCGCGAGTAGGTGTCACACCTGGAACTTTAAAAAAAAAAATTTTTAAGTAAAATCTGCTAAATTTATTCGTACATTTACAATGTTTACCTCTTCTGAGCTGATTAGGTCGAAGCTCCAACAGAAGAGTTGTGGCTGAAATCTTACAAACAGCCAAACAAAATATCTGCAACACATGTTTTCTTCGTCACGCACGTGCACACACACGCACACACACGCACACACACCACCACCAACAGGCGGTCTCAGAGTGACAGTCCTTCAATCAAACCTCTGTTCTCAGGAAATAAAGATAATGTTTTCAGCATGTTACTGAGCTGCAGCTGACTTTTTTTTTTTCAACACAAAAGGCTTCTCCGCCATTTTCATTTCTTCAGAGTCAGACTGACGGGTCATAAATACAGTTTGCAGCAGCAAATATGAGAAACAAATATGCCAACAGCAGAGGGTGATTGTCGTTTATTTGTTAATTATCTCTGGAGCTGCACCGGGCCGAATGGCCTATGAGATTTAATCTGGGCCTTGTGATAATTTATCCAGAATAAGGCAGATGTTTTTTCATCCTACAGCTTTTCCCACCTGTTAAACTGGGTATTATCACTGCAGGCTGCCAAAAGGTCAAAGTATGGCAATAATGTTTTATTCAGCGTGCGTGTGTGTTTGTGTGTGTGCCTTGTTATCAAAATAGCTCTTGAACGGGTGGATGTATTTTAATAAAACTTGCAGAAAATAATTTATGGATCTACATGTGACTGATTTACTTTTGCAGTCAGCTTAATTCAAGCTGGTCGTCACAGTCAGGAGACCATAAACCCCCATGAAAAGGGCCATAACTCAGTCCATTTTATAGAGATTGTGTTAAAATTACGTGCTGGCGTGGCTGAGTCATTCAAAACACAAACTGCAACTTTTTCATTTCTCTACAAAATGTGATTTAAAAACTCTGGCATAAAAGTGTTTGATTTTATCTCTTGCTACTTTTAGCACTTTGTTTGAAAGCGCTTTATAAATAAAGTTATTATTATTATTATTATTATTATTATTATTATTATTATTATTAAAGGTTAGGGTGATGTGCATTTATGCCATACACTCGGCCTTTTATGTACGGCGTGTGCTTGTTGAAAAACCTGCAGCTGTGCAGCAGTTCAAGAGGCATCGACATGATTGTTCATCAGTAAAGTAAAAGCAACACAGGAAGTAGGGCTGCAGATGTAGGAAATTGTTTATCTTGTTTACATTGATTGTTTACTGCCATCTACCATCTTGTAGACTCCTCCACCCCATCATCTCCAACATCCTTTAGGCCAAAGGTCGCCGCTCTAATCAGCTTTCCACTATTTTAGTTTCATGTATAAAGCAGGTTTGTTACTTCCACTTTACTCTGGGCTGCAGAAAGAATAAATATCCACTGACACATCCAGTCTTTAAGCAAACCTTTCTCAAATAAAGACGTCATGTGTTTTCATGTGACATTAACCCTTTTGCAAAACTGAGATGAAAAGTCCAGTTAGACAAATGGGCATTTTTCTCTGACAATAGAGTGTGAATGCTAAGTGCTGAAACTGGTTGAAGCAACTGAAACTGACTTGTTGATATTAAGAAACAGAAACAAAAGCTGAAAGCTAAGCCAGCAAAACAGAAGCTAAAGCAAAGCAAAACAAAGGGTGAAATATGATCAGAATAGTAGCTAAAAACAGCAGCTAAATGCTAAAAAATTAAGCAAGTACGCTGAAAAGAAATTTAATGAACACAAAGTTTTTCTAAGACAAACAAAATTAAGTAGGGAAGTTGCAAATACTACAACTCATAATGATCTGATTGAGCTAAACGTTTTGATACTTAAAAAGCTGAAATAGATTAAAAAAGGTAGTGAGAATCCTAAAACACAGGACAGAAAATATAAACAGAGAAAAACAAACCAAAACAAAAACAACAAAAAAAAAAATAAACATGCGAATGCTGACTCAGCATACAGGCCTGAAATTTAGAGAACAGGTTCAAATAATGGCTGAAGGCTTAAAGTGTTGCAAACTCTTTCTGTTGACCGACGGGGTTCTTCGCCCGTTATACCCAGCGAGGAGAAAAAAAGACTCCTGACTCTTCTAATGACTGCACACTTTCAGTTCTAAATTTTCCATCCGCAGAGCGCACCACGTGGTTTCGAGGGGTTAACGCTGACTCAGATAGGCACTTAAATGGCTGAGCAAGTTTCATCACCTCTCGGGCTGCAGCATCCTGTGTGTCACAGTTAATGACGACCTTCAAAAAAATACCAAGGAACTGTCCTGAAATGGTTCGAACGCGATCAGGCGCGGTCTGTCCCGCACAGACATTTAGGCCCCAAAATGTTTTAAAACTAAATGCTTTATTTGACACACCTCTTCATTTAAAAGCTGTTTAGGTTAAGTTTATGTGACTCAACACCTAGAAACCTATAGGAGTCAGCCGACCTTTGCTCCCATCTTATTACTTTTAAGGCAATAACCAAAAATGGCAAAAAAATAAAAGTGTGTAAAAATGTTTTTAAAAACTTTAGTTCTGGTTTCATTTTCCCAAGTGCTGCTTTAATGTGCTGACTGTCACGTCTTTTTGTTGTTGTTGTGTTTTATACAGTCATGCTTATCTCAGTAGCGCATGTGATGTGCTAACCAATGTGGGAGCCGTCAGTGCTTATATGGCCTGACTGAATGTCAGCTCATTGTGAAACCAGTTCCAAAATGATTACGTTTGACAAATTTTTGAATCATTTAAGCACATTCACTAATACAAATGTTTGAATAATATTGATTCTATGTTTCTACCACTTTGTTGACATCTGGGCATTATGTCACAGACTCATTATCTGTCATGAGCCAAGACTGTCTGAAGTGTACCTGTCAATGTTTGAATGTAAACAAATGACTCAAAATTGTTGGCAACAAAACCTGATTCTGCTGATTTTACTCAATTATAGACTATGTGGTAGATTTCATAGTCAATGGTGTATATTTAGTGGTTATTTTTATCACAAGTGATTAGGATATATAAAAATATTACAACAATATATTGTAAAATTGTAGACTTTTATGGCTTTAATAAGCCAAACTACTACTATACAATAATCTGGTTTTCATTAGAAAAATGAAATGAAAAAAGCCCCAAAAGCCAATTTATATAAAAAGACAGAAGCTTTACTTTTAAGCATGTTTCACTTTTTGCAGATGATAGAGGTGTCAGAGGTGGAAAAAAGTAGTCATTACTTAAGTAGAAATATTGCTACTAGGGTTTAAAAATACTTTTTTGGAAGTAGAAGTATCAACTCAAGTATTTTACTCAAATAAAAGTATAAAAATACTGGTTTTAAAACTATTTAAAGAATAAAAGTAAAAGTAATGAACACTTTAAAAAAGCCCTTAAAGATAAAAGCTGAGGCAGTACCACAGGGTTCTGTAGTGCAGTGGTTCCCAAAGTTGGGGTCAGGAGGACCCACAGTGGGGTCCTGAAACATCAAGGTGGAGTCCTGACAATATTTTTGAGTTATTTAAACAAAAAAAAAGACAACTAAGAACTTTTTTTTCTTTGTTTTTACAAAATAATAAGATTAATGTACTTAAAATCGACAAAAATAGCGTAATAAATAATGTTACTATGCTCTTGTTTATTTGACATGAAAACAATGTTTATCAACCGAGAGCAGCTGGGGGCGCAGGGCTCTGCTGCTGGTATTTTGTGGGTCAAAAGCTGGAAAGTCTGGGAATCACTGTTATAGTGTGTACCCCCCATTTTTCTTCTAAAGTCAATAAAGTTAATGTTGAAAAAATTGGAATTAAATGACCAGACTACTTATTTTAGCCACGATAATCGTCATTCTTGGCTACATCTGCTACAGTATGTCCTGCTGGAATGTGGTGTGATTTTTGTCATATTGTATGTGTTAGATGCAGGTGTTAAACTGGGCCCATGAGTTCTGTGTGTGGGACTTAAATCCTTTTAACAAAGTCAAAATAACCCTTGGAGAAAGATGTTGCCCACCCCGGCCTACAACTATCACAATCCTGCATTTACCCACATGTCCCCCCGTGTATGTGTCCTCGTGTATGTCTCCTCGTGTATGTCTCCTTGTGTCTGTCTCCTCGTGTATGTGTCCTCCTGTATGTCTCCTCGTGTATGTCCCCTACAACTATCACAATCCTGCATTTACAGTGGGGAGAACAAGTATTTTATACACTGTTGATTTTTCAGGTTTTCCCACTTGCAAAGCATGTAGAAGACTGTAATTTTTATCATAGGTACT
>JAUBOC010000127.1:7514586-7528019 GCA_032275365.1 Anablepsoides cearensis | reverse complement strand
TAAGCTAAATATGGCAGCACAAGCATGCAACACAGAAATAAAAAAATAGTTGGACAAAATTATAAAAATAATTCAATTAAAGCATTCAAGAGACACAAATGCATATACAAGTCAAAGGAAAAAAAAAAAAATATATATATATATATATATTTATTTATTAGTTCATTTATCTATTTCTGCTTTTATTTCTAATTATGTCCGTTTTGGTCCTCCATACTACAGTGCTTGAAAGAGGTAGTTCAGTGACTGAATCAGGTGTGTTGGAGCAGGGAAAAAAGCAGAACATGTAGGGCTTCAGCCCTCGAGGACCATGATTGCCCACCCCTGCTCTAAGCTACTAGCTTACAAAATTTTAGTTCAGTATCTGACTTATTGCCCTTTTTTTGCTGCTAAGGCTGAATAAATGTGATGGCCATTTTGAACTGGACTGACTTTAAACATTAGATATGTCTAGTAATTATTTGAGAGTTTTATTAGGTATTGTGCTTATAAACATTAAAGATGTGTAACAACAATCTATCTACAAAAAAGGATTTAAAAATCTGTAGTAAATGAAAAAGAACATTTTGAACAAACCAAAAGTTTGCATCATTTTGCAGCGCCCCCATATATACGGTTTACTTTTATAGAAAGATTAGATTATATTGTACCAAGAAGTGTAAAAATAAACTTATCTATCAACATACAGGGGAAGTCTAAACATAATGAATGCTAAATGATTGATCACAGAAATGTTTTTAAGTCCGTTTACATTTTCTGAATGAACAATTGTTGCATGGGCCTAGATAACCTCTGGATGAGGAAAAAAAAACAAGAAAATAAAAATCACTAGATGGCAGCAGAAGAGAATTTCAGCGCTTGAATCTAAACATTGGTATACTTTTAAAATAATGTAACCTCTGTAGAGGAGAAGTCAACCTGAACGTTTGTGTAAAGCTTTAACAGCACAGATGTTTTTAGTCTGTGAAGGTTTTTTATAGTAGAAGCAGAATGTAGAAAATGCAGTCGAAGAATAGACAAGAAATGCACGATTTGATTTGTGTTACAAAGTAGAAAAAATAGTAGGATAGAGCTCTAGTTTCTCTGTTGCCTCAGTCATTTACATGGCAGGAAAATGTTCTGCACTTCTTGAATGTAGCTCAGTTGGAAGTCTTATTGCAAATTCAGGTTTTGTGTTTTAGCTTCTGACACACACTGATTTTAAAAGCACAAAGCATTTAACTCGAGTTCCTTTTTTTTTTTATGTTTCAGTTACAACTACCTCCAAACTGTCTCTCCTGGCTTGGAGAAGCTGACTGACATTGTGAAGCTCAGTCTGAATCGCAAGTTTGTCTTCAGCCCCCCCTCCAGTGAGAAGAGGCATTACATAGGTCTGGACACCTACAAGCCCCCCCACCACCAAAACCAGCAGAAACACGCCGACCCAAGAAAAGAAAGTGACTTTGTGGTTCACCAGGTGACGGTTCAGCTGCCGTTCCAGATTGAAGTTCTGTTTGAGTCTGGGAGCTTCTTTGATCGCCCCAACCAGCTGGTGGGCTCCGTCATGACCGAGGAGCTGGAGAGGAGAAAAGCTGAGTTTAACGCAAAGTTTGAAAAGATCTTTGGGCTCGAGAGCAAAGGTTTTAACCAGGCACAAGTTAAATTTGCAAAAGCGGCGCTCAGTAACATGCTGGGTGGATTGGGTTACTTCTATGGCCAGTCAGTGGTGCAGTCAGCCTACAATGAATACCCACTCCTGTACCCTGAAGGGGCTTTATTCACCGCCGTCCCATCACGCTCTTTTTTCCCCAGGGGTTTCCTCTGGGACGAGGGCTTCCACCAGCTGCTGCTGAGTAAGTGGGATCCCCAGATAACGAGGGAAACCGTCGCGCATTGGATCGACCTGATGAACGTGGAGGGCTGGATTCCTCGTGAGCAGATCCTCGGAGACGAGGCTCTCAGCAAAGTCCCAGCCGAATTTGTTGTTCAGAGGAACGAGAACGCAAACCCACCGACTCTCTTCCTGGCCCTCCAGGACCTCGTGGAACAGCTCTCCTCTAATCCAGGTCAGGCAGCAACTCGGCAGACCTTACCGTTCCTCCGAAGGCTTTTCCCCAGGCTGAAAACCTGGTTTGAATGGTACAACACCACGCAGAGAGGGCCACTGCCCAATTCCTACCGCTGGCGTGGGCGTGACAAGGACACCAACCTGTTTTTGAATCCTAAGACCCTAACCTCAGGACTGGACGACTACCCGCGGGCCTCACACCCCTCAGCAGACGAGCGACATGTGGATCTCCACTGCTGGATGGCCTTGTCCTCGGGCATCATGGCTAGCATAGCTGAACTTCTAGGGGAGCCCCATGAAGAATACAAACACTTACACAACGTGCTGAGTGACAATAACCTGCTGAATGAGCTCCACTGGTCAGAGCAACACGGTGCTTTCAGTGACTATGGCAACCACACAAAGGCTGTGTCCCTGCAGAGGGAGAAGGTGTACGTACCTCCAGGACAACCGCGCCACCAGTTCCCCGTAGCACGTCTGGTGCGCTCCGTCCGCAGGGCCCCTAAGCTGCAGTATGTCAATGCTTTGGGCTACGTTAGCTTGTTCCCCTTCCTACTGCAGATCCTGGAACCAGATTCCCCCAAACTGGAACACATCTTTAAAGATATAAGAGACTCCAGCAAGCTGTGGACTCCCTACGGCCTGCGCTCCCTCTCCAAGACCGATCCTCTCTATATGCAGCGGAATACAGAACACGACCCCCCCTACTGGAGGGGACCCATATGGATTAACATCAACTACTTGGCGGTTCGAGCCCTCCACCACTACAGCAGCACAAACGGGCCGTACCAAGAGAAGGCAGCTATTCTTTATCAGGAACTCAGGACTAATATCATCAATAATGTTTATAAGCAGTACATTGAAACAGGGTACGTCTGGGAACAATACAATGACGGCACTGGCAAGGGCCAAGGGTGCCACCCGTTCACTGGCTGGTCTGCGCTGACAGTGTTAATGATGGCTGAGCATTACTGATACAGTCATACTTCATTTATACACAGTATTCAGGTAACATCGACTGTTAAAATACAGAAATACATTCAGAGAAGAGAAATTTCTCATCACATTTCGTTCATCAGCCCTTTAAATAAAAGCAGTTTTTACACATGTAGGTGCAGCTGGCCTGTCTGTCTAAACGGTGCGACATACTGTGTTACCGCAGGTAAAGCCTGTTTTCTTTTAATAAAACAAATCAATTGCATCTTTACTCATCTGCACCTTGAATGTCGAACAAACAGACATGTATATTCATTTAAACTCCAGGTCAACTCGGCTAAAGCAATGTTTGTGGTTTCAGACTTAATATAAGGACATTTTGAGTAACATGTTCTTGGGGAATTAATGTGTTTGGGGAAGTTATTCAGGTTGTTAATTCACTGACTGAGTAAAAACCATTAACTGTTATTCTGCCATTTTCTCAATAATCAATCTCTTTGATTTTGATCTGTCTCAAATCATCAATTATTTTATTGCTTAATTTTTTTTAAAACCCAGTCTTTTGAAAAGTGTTTTTTGTCTTGCCTCACATTTATAAAACAACGGTTTCTAAAAGTAAATATTTTGTGTACAGTGTGGTTTTGTCTGGCAAGGAATACAACTAACATTTGACTTGTTATTGCCATAAACAATAAACAATTTAAATACTTGTTCTTTTTGTCGAACTGCACTTTTTTGATAATGTACCTGATAATGTTGAGTTTTAGCCTTTAAAATGATCAGTAATTGTAGAAAAAAAGGTTTTCTTGATGACGTTTAAGAGAACAATACCCATAACTCAAGACGATGAGCCATAATGTAGTTAAAACATTTAGTTTATCTTTAAAAGTTAGAATATTTGGCTGTTTTCACCATGTAAAATATTTAATTTAATTCCCAGTTTTATGAGACAAGATTATGTAATGTTTTAAATAAAAATATTAAAATCATCAACAGTTTACAAAATTATGTAAATACAGCCTAAAATGAAAACAAAACTAGAGATGAGTAGTGAAGAATATGATCTTCCATTATTTAACCATCAGAGTATATGTATGTTGGGGATTATTCTCAGCTATTACAACACTAAATGTTAATATCTGACTAACCTACAGCCATTTCTGGTTTGGTGAATCAGCTTAGACAGCCGTCTTGAATTATGGCTAAACATCCAATGATTACTTTCTGAGAGTTTCATTAGAATCAATCCAGTGGTTGATGATATTTTTTGCTAACATTACAAACAAATAGATTCATAGACCAAGACCCCTTTAACATGTTTAAACCTCAGTAATTAGTAGTTGCTAAGAAGTGCAATCCACAATTGTGACCCATCACATCAAAACAAGGATTAAGTCTAAAAGTGGGATATGGAGAAATGGGCAAATAGAGTTTAGATTAAGACGTTTGGAAAAAGTGCATTTTGTCAAACCATAATGAATAAATTCCTTATCAATGTATCATTTGAATGAAGTGTCTGAAATATAATCATAAAACAAATTGTTAAGCCCTTACTTGAGCAGTAGCAACAAAAACACAGATTTTGCACAAAAACGCCTTAAAATTTTGAGATTTTCCTTGTGAGCTTGAAATGTTTTTGTTTCTTTCCAGCTGGGAAATCTCAATATTCAAATAATATTTGAAGTTTCCTCTTTATAATGACATCAAAAATTCCTCAGTGACATAAAGTTAGGATTCAGAACAAATATTTTTGTATTATTTTAACCAACAAGACAAATTAAGTCATATATCTGGATCTACTTATATCAGGATGGTCCAGGTATCAAAATTTAGCTTTTAAAGCCAGAAATCTGAAAATGTGATTAGATTATTTTCACCAAATTTGACTTAATACTCATTTTGATATGATGGGTCACAATTAGTTTTTATAATAGCCTATTTGTATTTACTTCACACACTTTAAATCAGGATATTTGAACAGCATCATTAAAGAAATGTCATGTTTCTAGTTCCATTTGTTTTTCTAAGATAATTGAAGGTATATAAATAACATTTATTTAATCCTTTTTGCTCAGGGAGGATGTCATCATTCCTGCCAGTCAAAGCAGCTGCATCGCTGTGACCTTAAAGCACAACAGCCTGATCATTTTCATTTATTTTCCTCCTTTTTTCAAACAGCACATTCGAAGGCCTCTCTAGCTGACGTCAATTTTTTTCTTGTATTTTTTTTTTTTTTCTCTTCTACTTCTTTTTTTCACGGTTTCCATGGAGCACGGTTGTTGTGAGGGCTTGGTGCTTAATTACCCCACATCAAAAGGCATGGAGTACATTGATGGCAAATTCTTTTCACTCCTTGACATGTGCTGGCATACATTCACACGCCGCGGCGCGCAGTGGCAATGTTCCTATTAATGCCTCGCCGCCATAATATAAAACACTGATCCCGGGTGCACACTGATACTGCCGGCGCTCGGTGTGCGGACATGACCGCCGGGTTCCAGCCTCTAGACTTTTATGAATCCTTTGAATGGGCTAGATGTGCAGTTGTATGGTTTGAAAGCTTAGCATGGTGCTGTAAGGTTGCACGGCTAAAAATAGCCGCTCTATCAGTTAGCAGAACAGCAAGTAGGCTGTGAAGCTGCACATTGCTGGTTTTGCCAAATGTCTTACAATTTACAGTACAGCTTCTCCCTCCGTGCACGATGACTGCAGATGGTGCAGCTAATATATCCAGCATTCATTGGAGGCTGTAAGAGTGAAATCTAAAAGCTCGGGCAAAGTCATCGAACACTCTTTGACCCTTTGACCCGTTAACGCAGAGAACAGCATTGGGGGATTTTTAAAGCAACTAAGCCACGTTTTCATAATTTCCCTCCCTTCCTGTTGGATTTAGTGTCCTTTTCCCCCCGTACAGAAAACGGCGTTGCATTTTATTTCTTTGAAGAGTGCAGACAATCTGTGTGACTAAAGCACTCACTGCGCAATCCATCTCCCTCACCCAAGACCCTTTTTTCACAGAGAGATGGGATAATAGCCAAACAGCATCAGAGCTAACTAATGTGACTGCATAATAAACAGATGAGTCAGTGTTCATTTGCATGTCATGTCATCCCATCCCAACCTTACCAGAACTTGTGTACGCTTGATAATTTCGGAACCGCCAACAGGTAACACGACAGTGGGGTGGTCGGAATTCAGCGCCAAACTGAAATGTTTCTTCACATTTCTTTTTTAAAATCCTTTAAATCATTTTAGATGTGCAGAGTAATTATAAAGTTGTCTAATAGTGGCCCTCCCTGTCCACAGCACTGACTCGTGTAATGAATGTAATTACTGGGAAGGTATTCTAGAGGGAGCTAATTAATAAGGCATTTGTGAGCGAAAAAGTGGATTTTTCAATACAGCTTAGCTATCATTTTACTTACAATGGAGAGCTACTTAGAATTAAAGCAGTATAAGTGGATAATTATGCTAATGGCTCAATTAGGATTTAAGATATGTTGGCAGGCTGTATTTCTACATGATCACTGTTCGGGCTTTACGCAATTACAGGGGCTCTCGCGCAGACATGTGGGCTTGTAAATGTCCATTTTTTTTTATTTTTTTGTTCTAAGGCAGGGGTCTGCAACCTGCGGCTCTGGGGCCACATGCGGCTCTTTGAAAATGTGACCAAACATAACAATATTTTTTTTATTTTGTTTTTACACTTACAACGCAAATAAAATGTATGCAAATATGTGATCAATACTATTAATACAAAAAGTAAAACATGTTGATTAGCTCATGCTAGCCTGTTGTTTACCTAAATAACTCAACTTCTTTCTATGATCTTTCTCTCAAATGGTAAATGGACTGAACTCAAACCCATCAAGGTTATTTTAAACACCTTTAAGACTATATAAAATAAGTAATAGAAAAGAAATATGTCTGAATAATCCAGTTATACTATTTTTTTTTTATTTGGTATACACGATACACAGTAATTTTCTTGTGCATAAATGTTTTTTTTCTTTTGTCCTGAAATGTAAAAATAATAATAAATAATAAAATTCACAATATATTCTTAAGTTTTATAATGTCACCTCCACTGGCCGTAAAGGTTCCCGAAAAGGCCTCGAAAAGGCCCACGGACCACCAGTTGACAATCACAGTCGTAGCTTATTTTGCACATTTTATTAGAGAGCCGAGGAGCAGAAACGGCTCTTTAGATTGTAAATGTTGCAGACCCCTGTTCTAATGCTGCGTTCCAGTAGTCCTGGGAAGTGGTTATTTCCCTGTTCCCATTGGTCGATTTAAACTGGAACCCCCAGTTTCGATTTCAAGATGGTGGCTACTTGCAGCTTTAGAAACTTAACTCTATAACTTTTACTGTTATTTATCTTTCTTAATGTTTTTGTGCATGTTTAATCACTCGCACAAGTAGTGTGTTTTCTGTGCAGTTCTGTATGTATTAAAATCAATGTTTATTTGCATGACTTCACTGTCATTGTTTATATTGTAGCAGTCTTGTAGCTGGGTCAGTGGCAGCAGTACAATCGCCTGTCGGCTAACTGGAATGCAGTTTCATATGGTTTGTTGGGAAACTTCATTACCATTTACCAGTTCTGGGAATACGATGTAAATGGAACGCAGCACACATGATATTACTTGTTTTTCCGTTCTGACCCAACTTTTTGCCTCCCGGGACAGACGATCCACATGAAAACCTTGAGCCGTTGGTCAGTTTTTGTTTGTGAAACTCCCGTTTTTGGACCCCGCTGACAGGACGGTGCATCCGTCTCACTCTCCTCCATGCCAGTCGCCACGAGCGGCACGATCCGCACGATCCGCACTGTACTAACTGTTGTTTATACTCTGTTGCCTTCGTGTAAAATGCGCCTGGAGGAGCCAGCATCTGTACATGCGCTTGCCTTTGCCCTCCCTCCCCTTGGAAGCTCAGTGTGTAGTACCGAGCTCGCCTCAGCCAACATAGGTCTGTGTACGTTATGTAAGGCCCACTATAAATAGGTTCACCCGGGATCTTTTGTCTTTACCTGATTCGCTCTTAGCCCAACTGTTTTTATTTCTGGAGAGAGCTGTGGAAGCCAGTGCAATGTAGAGCCGGCCGTTTCCATAGTTACTTTTGTTAGCTGCGAGCTCTTAACATTCTTCATCTGTTTCCTCACATGTCTGCCGTTGGCTTATTTGTTTGAGTCTTGTTTGTAGTTGCGTGTCTGCGTAATGAGTGGATCTGTGCATTGGTCAAAGCAGTGCTGGAGAAACAAGGCTTTCTAATTAATGACATATCTTTTCATGGACCTCGTGGTGTTACTCGCCGAGAGAAGGAGCAACAAATAGAAATCAGTGTGGGTGCAGATGAGTCAGAGACCAGAATATGCAGACCTATTAACTTCTGCTGGTCAAAAGTACATGCAATTAGTCCAATGTTTGTGTGATAATGAATTTGCGTGTGAAGCTCCAGTCTAAAAGGGTGGGATTGTTGATGCATCTGTTCAAGTAAATAACCCTGGATAATTGTACTTTGAGCCTTTCCTGTAATCCAGCATGACTTTTCTGCGAGTGGCATAAAAAAAAAAAAGTTTATGCAGATGTGAAAACTGTAAAATATGACACGCCGGGGTTTATTTAGTAAAAATGCTCCACAAAAAAAGTGTGAGCAGTTAGATAACAGCAGGTGCAGGAGTTGGACTGAGCCCAGGATCTGGACTGTCAGAGAGCTCCAAGCAGAGATTCAACAGTGGAGAGGGCAAGGTGGAGGCCATGTAAATGCAAAAGGTGTGTGTGTGGAGGAGCCTGGGGGGGTGCTGGTTTAAAGAAGCACTGGGGGCATTCCACAATCACGACCGAAGAGCAGAAATCTGATTCTCACTCATCCGCTGTTGTAAAACCAAAAAGAGTACAGGCGGCTGGGGACCAAAGTGGGCGAGAGTGAAAGTATTTTTGGATCACACGGGAAACCTGCTGCACCAGCAGCACCAGCAGCAGCAGCAGCAGCATCGGGGCCTGGTACCGGGCTTCCCTAACCCACTCCCACTCTTAGAGGAAAGGCGATGCTCCTTCAATAGAAGAACCACGCTTCCGCTGCTTATATTTTGCTGAATTTTTTTTCCCCCTCCACTTCAATTGCCCAGTGTTTGAATGATGATGCAGTATAAATAACTGTGCAGGGCCCTACATGACAGAGAGAGAGAGAGAGAGAGAGAGAGAGAGAGAGAGAGAGAGAGAGAGAGAGAGAGAGAGAGAGAGAGAGAGAGAGAATAACGAACTTGGCAGCTGAGGCGAGTAGCTTATATTTATAGAAAGTCGTGTTTCCGGCAGAGGTTTCTGCGCTTTTAGCAAATCCATTTCTGTGGTGTCTTACAGGCCTCATTGCACTCAGGTCTATAGTTCCTTTATTTAATGCTACAGGGGGAGTTGATTTGACCGTGAGACGTGTCCGAATGTCATTTGGGGAACGCAGATGAATTTCTTAGGCTTTGACCTGGTTTCAGTAGCTTGATTAGAAGAAGGAACTTAACAAGACATTCGTCAGGAAAACAACACAGAACTGGATGCTAAATGTATAATCTGTGTAATGTAGAGTATACTCTTGTCATCCCTCTTGCAACCTGTGCTGTTTTTATTTTTTCTGTTTGTATTTCTGTTTACTCTCATAAAGCGCGGCTGCAAAATTTGGTCGACCGAGTGCCGGGGCGTCAAAATATTCAAGTCTGACTGCAGATCTGATTCATGTTAAAGTAACAAACAAATATATTCCTGCAGGTTCTTGGTCAGTCTGGGTATCAGAAAGGTTAAGAATGAAATAAATGAAGCACGTTAAACACAGAGCTGGCTAAGTCTAAAGTGACATGAAAGAGAAGAAGCTGATGATTTTCGCTGTTGGTGTCCAAAGAATTTGCAGTGTTATTCACCTGGTGACTATGGTCTCTGTGGTCTGCATCCAATTTTGAACTGATTCAAAACCGTCTCTCAGTGGTTTTTGAGGAAAGGGACCTTTTAATGTTCAGCAATCTCTCAATAAACGCAAATAACCTTGGTGAATTTGCAGCCCCAGCTTGTATTTGTCACTCTGCAGTAATTGTAGGATTTATAGTCCACCGGACATAATCTGCACCTTAAGCAGGTATAGTAAAAGTCCCCCTTCATCTTCAAGCTTCAGTTGTAACCTTATCTGATGTATTAGCCAGGGGTGGATCCACCACTTTGGTCCCCTTTTTCTGCATTTCCACATCTTCCTCCTGACGAGAGCAATGATTCCAGTGGCGTGACCATGTCGGAAGGCACCACGTCGCAAAGATTCATTGTTCACGCTTGATTCTTACCTCCAGGAGATGACGGTCAAAGACGAGAGACGAGCACCAGCATCAGCTCAAATTTGTACCCCGAGACACAGGGTACAAGTGTGCTTAGCAAACACATGGATCACCTGATTAGTGTTCTCTCTGAGATCTCCACTGGTGCCGGCTGGTTGGTTCCTCAGAGGGCATCGGTTGACAATCACCTCTCAGTGGTCCCTGCAGGGAAGCATGGCTGCTGGTAATCTCTCAACTCATTTTCAAGAGGTCTCTATAGCTCTCCAAGAAAAATAGGGGAAAACATACTTTTTTGGAAAACTCAGCTATTGCTCAAGGGTTTCTAGTACATTTTCACAGAAGGTCACTCAAGTGAAGGCTGTTTTGTAGGAGGGTGTTCCTAATGATTTACATATATGCTGTATAGCAACCACAAATACAAAGTACTTTTGAAAGGACTGGAGTAGCTTGGTGGTCTGGGCAGGGATCTTGTAATCCTGAGGCTATGAGTTTAAGGTCATGTTGGGTCAGGCAGGATGATTGGAGTAAAGACGTTACCAAAACTTACATGTGAGCTTGTTTATGTTTGTGCAAAACCAAAATGTTTAGACAGAATTGGCTTTAAATAAGTTAAGCTTTAAATCTATACTCAAGATATTCATTATTCAAAAAGTTCTTTTTTTTATTTTCTCTTTTTTTTTGCTAAATCCACACAGCAAATGCACCGACCTTTTAGACAGCATATACGGTACATTATTATGCTTAAAGCTACATTTGTTTATTTTTTGTGATTTTGTTGTCAGTTGTAGCCAAACACACCTAAGTTTCTCTGTATTTCTGATAAATAAAGTATTTTGAGGAAAAGATACAGCTTTCAAAACCAATGAACCAAAAATAACAAAATTTCAAGTAAAAAAAAAAAATAGAAAAGCCACACACCTTCCCTATATGAGCTTACAGGACTGCCTCTTCTTTCTGGCTCTTCAGATTTATCCGGCAACCAACTGCAAGAAAAGGGAAAAAAAAAAAAAAAACTCCCACTGTCTGCCCAGAAGTGAACCTGAGGAAATCGTGGTCAGTGGGTTACCTGCGCAGGGTAATGAAACAGATTTACCTTTTATTCGTGCCACAAAGATTTTCACCTCAGTTTCAAAACGAAAAAAAAATCTGCAGACATTTCAGTTTGTCGAACAACTTAGAAAAGCTGCAACTCCGGCGATGTCAAATTCCTGCCTCATAGATCGACAAGGATCTGAGCAAACATATCGATATGAAAACCAGATTTTGTCTTTTTTCGTGACCAGCTCTTATTTTGACGTCAATTTTCCGCAAATCCACATGGAGGACGACCTGCCATTGTTCTGCGTTTTCTCTCAAGGCACCGAGCTTTGTTCTCTGAGCAGCATTTTGTCTCACAACGCTTAAATGCAAGGGACTAAAACAAAAGCTGTCATTTAACTTGCACAGGTACGGCGTTAGCCTTGCTCTATAATGTCAGTAAGTGCTAACATTACGTAAATCCATTACTTAGTCCCTGCGCTGTGGCATTTCATGGAGGAGAGAGGTTAGGCACACTGTAGTTATCATAACAGCATCCCATGATCTGAACTCTGTGTGATCAGATTGGTTTTAATAGACTCTGGATTACTCAGAGGCAGTTCCTCAAAGCTAAACATCTCTGGGGCTAGAATTAGAGTTCAAGGCTGGGGTGAAAACGATTTTTTCCGGAGAATGTCACCGCTGCAATGAAAAGAGCTTATAGGCTATTATCATGGCTTGCCTTAAAAAGATGACAGAGTAGCGACTTCGAGATCCTTTGATGCATTTTTCCACTTCTTTAGTATTGATGGAAATAGCACAAAATTAGAGTAGTCTAGTCTATGAACAGCCTGTTTATTACATCTTATAATCTCTTTGCATTTATGCTGCAGTAGACACTAACTCTTTTATCCCAACAAGCCCACAGTCTGTTTGACTTTCAGCACTCTTTGATACTAGATGTATGAAAGAAATGCCTGTCTGAG
This sequence comes from Anablepsoides cearensis, assembly GCA_032275365.1. Classification (NCBI taxonomy): domain Eukaryota; kingdom Metazoa; phylum Chordata; class Actinopteri; order Cyprinodontiformes; family Rivulidae; genus Anablepsoides; species Anablepsoides cearensis. Next base: position 7,515,720 of record JAUBOC010000127.1, on the reverse strand, counting down.
GTTTTTCACTTTTTTCCCCAGTCCTTATGCACTTGTAGTGATCTTCTACCTTCATACTATCACAGCACACTTTTTCTTTCTTGCTGTCACTAAAACAAAGATACTTCACTATCTATAACTTGAGACAGGTGCAGACTAAATCTAAAAAAACCCAAAAGAACTAAACAAAATTGCTGAATTATTTGATATGGCCAAAATTATTCAGTCCATTGATCGGTATGTAAAATAAACCTTTAGACAGGAGAAAGTCTGATCATTAAACTCATATTTGGAAAGTGATTTTACTTTTGACAGTGACTTTAAAGTAATTTCAACCAAGTATATATATATATATATATATATATATATAAAGGCTGTCAAATGATTAATATTGATTAATATACATTTCTATTGCATATTGGTAAAATACATTACTTGAGTTATAAATTAGTTTTCAATACTTTTACTTAGAAAACAAAATTGGTGCTTAAGAAATACAAGGGACAACAATAAATCATGCCACACCGTAACTCTCCTGGCACTTACACCATTTAACTGTCCTCAACTAACGGGTCAACAATCCATGGCAATCCATTTTGCTATAGTGGCAGTGAGCTTGTCAGAGATCGATTTATTTATTTATTGCCCTGCGTTCGCTGAGGGTTGCTTGTCATAGACCCGATGAAGCACCTGAAGCGGAAGCTCCGGCAAATAGATGCTTGGAGTTGAGATGGTACCTTAAAGTCGAGGTGCTTTGGTGAAATGCAAATTCCTTTCTGCAGTTTGTGCAAATGGCTATGTGTTTGTCAACAAATCTGTCTTTATTCCTTTTAAATTCACATTTACCATCGACAGGGCCAACAATTTTTTCTTCCTCCATCTTGAAACATAAAGTGGTGCTAGATTGCAATGAATTGTGGGAAATCCTGAGGGTCAAAGAGTGCATGTGTGAATGAGTTAAAAAATTAATTACTTTCATTTTACGAATTAATCAATAACTCGATTGATTTCACAGCCCTATATATATATCAACTGTAAAAATATATGACGTGTTCTTATACTCATTTACCTGTTCATACCTACCACAAGTTAATAACAATGTGAATGTTTGAGTGATACATACAAAACCCTTCGCTGTGTGGATTGATCAGAGGA
>JAUBOC010000127.1:7490723-7514486 GCA_032275365.1 Anablepsoides cearensis | reverse complement strand
TGTGTGTGTGTGTGTGTGTGTGTGTGTGTGTGTGTGTGTGTGTGTGTGTGTGTGTGTGTGTGTGTGTGTGTAATTATTATTATTTTATATAAAAACGTCTGCTCAAATAGAGAAATGACTGTCCAGGCATTGGAGACAAATCATAGACTTGAAGCAAATTAAAAACACAGAATTAATATTTCCTCTCAGGAACTTTCTGATGATCAAATGTTTCTGATCATGAAATTTGGACAGTTTGTTGTTTTGCTTTTTTTAAGACCTGAAGTAAAGTAGTACTGAATTATAGTGCAAAATGAGATAATCATATACAGATTATAAAACAATAAAACATACAGTCCTTGTTTTTTTAAATATGTGTCAATGTATGGTATTTGTATCTATATACTCAATACATATTTTAATAAACACAACTTTACTGTTGTAGCACAAAAACTTTGTGGCTTTCTCTGACAGATAAGAGTATGGGTGCATTGACCAATCATTCCAATATATATTTCTTTTTTAATAAACTGTATTTTACAAAAAGGTGATTCTGTCTCAAACAAAAATAAAGAAAAAAAAACACAAACATTAATTACATTTATTGTCCCAGTTATGAGAGAAGCAGCAGACTCCCATTACAGAAAATACTGCAAACACATGTAAGTAAAAGCATCTCATTCAGAATATGACCTTAATAACAACAAAAAATATGTCTTCTATAACTTATAATTACCAGATCAGTGTGATATTTCATATTGTTTCATGATATAAGATTGCAGCATTAAAGCTTTATTATGCAAAGTGGAGGTAATATTAGCAGCTATTCAGAACACTTGTATATTCAAATCTGCAAAATACATGTATTTTTCTTAAGAATCTGAGCAGAAATTTAGAAAATTTAAAATGAAAAAAGCACACTGAATATTATTTAGGAAAACCGCACATCAGCGCCTCTCATGATATCCACAGGTGTTCCCCAGGGATCTGTTTTAGCCCTGTTTTATTTTCTACTTTAATGAATGAGCCAGAAAAATACATTTATATGCTGATAATACCATCATTCAGTCACGGAAATAACCTTTCAAGCATTTTAACTTTTACTGGCAGTGATATGAATTAATATGGGCCACATAAATATAAATGTATCTGATCCTGTTTCTAAACTTTGATTCATTTTACAGTGTATTCATGTCTTGCTGTATTTCATGAGCATATTATTGGAAACTTTGACATTTTTGGGTAACATTTCTTTGTTTGTATCTCTGTCATTTTGACCAGTACAGGTAGAAGGGATGATTTATGTATGTTAATAGGACTATGCTGGTTAAATAAAATGACAAATATAAATGAATAAAATAAATATAAGTCTTAATTTTGGCTGTCTGGAGCAAAAAAAAACAGGTTTGAAAACAAATGTTCACCTCAGTCAATACATCTCCTGTTTCTGTTGTAATAACAGACTCCCTTTGCCCTTTCTGCTGTAAAGATAACAAATCTGCAGGATGAAAGCAGAGATGTTGTGTCTGTTTTGTACCTGTGACTATAATTTCTTTTGGTCTATAGTGTGATTGAATTGATTTAATGCAGAATAATTCAACTGAGCCAAGTTCAAAACGACAGGAGACATTCAGCGTGGAGTAAAAAGAAAAGGGTTTGTGTCCTGCTGCTTCGTGTGTGATTACAGGGCTGAATACAGCACCGTCGCTATCCGTGGTCCTGAACCTCCAGCCAGTGCAAGAGGTCTGCTGCAGACAGCGGCTTCCTATGAAAGAGTATCGACTTTTTGTAATAGGAAGTGTGACCACGGAGTGCACCCAGCAACAGATGCGAAATAGAAGAAGAAGAAAAAAGTGCTTTGGGAGTTGAAATGTCATGTGAACAGTTGGGTTCAACCACTGAACACCTCAGGGGTGTTATCGACTCCCTTCCATGCTTTTAAAGGCCATGGGTTCATTCAGACTGGGCTTTGGCGGTTACTCTCATCGGTCATGAAAGCCACCACAATTTCCAGCAACACCTTGAGAGAAAATAAATTTTGAGAAAATAACTTCAGGCTGCGGAGTGACCGGAGAATAAAAAAAACATCCAGTTTTCACATATGGACAAAAAAACGAAACTGTAGAAAAACTAAAATCCAGATTATTTTTAAATGTAAAATATGAGAGCGTATTTGGATCTTTGACAGACACCAGCACTTAACAGCAGGTTCAGCCTTCCTTATTACAAATAGCACTCAGTTTATTAGTAGTTTGTTTAGTTTTGTCAACTTGCTTTACTAATTTATGCAGTTAAAATAACTCTTTTCTCTCAGGCTTAACATAATTCTTTCTGGTACTTGATCATGGACCCACTTTGCTTCTCAGTCCAGTCAGAAATAATATGTTTCTTTAAAACTGAGGTTCAAATAACTACCTATAACAGGTGAGATATTCTTTGTTCACCTTTCCACAGAATCCCACTCCAGCAGATCTGAACTATACAAGCTGGATCTAAAATATTTTAGGATTACATAAAACTGTAAAGTTTTTTAACTAATTGAAATTTAAGGAGTCTTGAATTCTTTCTTGATACAAAGAAAAAACAACCAGGAGACTGATTGCCTTACAATAGAGTTTAAAACTACTTTCTTATCAATCACATGTGGTTCCCGGAATTTAGGGACAGCACTGTGAGAATGAAATAATAAGTATTGAGACAATTTCCAGAAACAATAACATAATTCTTAATGGTAAATTTTCACTTTAATTGTTAGAAATACAAAAACCCACCAAGCAGCATATTGAGCTGAACTCTAAATTAAATCTAAAAAAATACAAGAAACAAACAAAAATGTGAAAATCCCCACTGTGATATCCACTGTCCTGTGCAGTTGAAAGGTTCTGACTCTCTGATGATATGGTGGTGCATTGGTATCTGTAAAGAACAGCTTTACACATCTGAAAAGGCACAATCCACGCAGAACAACAGCTAAAATGTATCCGACCAGAGTGAAAATTCCCCCTTTGAATCTTTCAGCAGCTGATCACACTTCTCAGTGTTGTTAAAAAAGGTGGATAGTAAACATAGTCTAAATGTTTTTAATGAATTGTGGCCAAATGAATTAATAATTTACTTTATTGTGTCCCCAAAACATGGTCCAATTTTATTGTTTTATTATTGACATGATTTTAGCTTTCTAAAGTAGTTTTATGACAAAAACAAACCAATTTCCCTCAGTGTCCCCCTTTTTGAGGAGGCATATTGTACATGCAGGTCATCAGCCTATCAATCAGTCATCCTTTGACATCAGGTGTGTTGAAAGAAACGATGACCTGAAACATGCGCGGGGCTGAGGAACAAACAGGGCTGTAAACTGTGTGACGAACCTGTTCTGTGGAAAGAAGCGCTGCATGGCCGCCACTTGTTGCAACGTCAAACTCCATTTCTCTCTCTCCATCTCTCCCTCTCCATCTCTCTCTCCCCTGTTTGGGAGGAAGGAGGATCCTGCAGGCAGGGAGAGAGGGGGACTCCGTCACATCCTCTGTCCACATATGGGCATGAAGTTTACACGCAGCGGGGAATCCTCTCACTGGAGCTGATGAATGGGGAGGAGGGTCCGACGGAGCTGCCAAAGTGTATAAAAGGAGAGAAAGGGGAAGTCGCTGAAATCCACAGCACGCAAATACCTCCAGAGGAGCGGACACCGACAGGAATATACATTTTAATTGTCTTTTTTTAATAACTCCTTGTTTTCACTTTGGATCATTTATTGAAACCATAAAAAAGGCTGACTGGACTAAAAAGAAAAGCGGTCCTTTTCATCACTTCCCCTCCCCCTCCCCTTTTCCTCTTTTTTAATTCTTCCCTGGGAAAGAGACGGACTTCTCCACGGCATCATTATGTTGAACAACATGGATTTGAACGCGAAAGATTCGTTTTACCCGCAGTTTGACAATTGCAACAGTTCTTCCTTGGCGATGGAGAACGGCGCGCGGAAAGACAACCAGGAGGTGTTCGTGGACGCGGCGGCGGCGGAGAGGGGGGTACCTGCCCAGTTCGGCCACGGTGAGTTGTCCCTATCGACCAAAAGCATGCATGCATGGGCATTTAAAGATGACCAGAATATCCCCCCCAAAAGACTTTAAATCAAAGCTTCTGTGCCCAAACAGCTGTTTATGTAACGCAGCGGTGATTGCGCACGATGATAAAGTTCTCCTGTTTTTTCTCCATGATCGTTTCATTCAACAGAAGGAGCCCCCGCCACCCTAAAAACCGAGGCGTCCAACTCGGAATTCGCGTTCAACCCCTGCGAGTGCCCCAAGGACACCTACGCCCCCTCCTCGCTCGCCTACTCGGGCAGCTTCTACGTGGAGGCATCTCAGGGAGCGCCCTGCAGCACCGAGACGCTCCTCAACATGATCACCGAGATCGTGGGCATCTCCACGCTGCCGCTGGCCGAGGCGCAGCAGCACGGCTCCACCAGCACCAGCAGCAGCAGCAGCACTACCAGCAGCAGCATCAGCACCACCAGCACCAGCCGGGGGGGTTACCCGTCCCCTCACCATGAGCCGCTGGAGAGCAGCGAGGGCGCAAAGAGGCCCCCCGCTTACACCTGCTCCGGACCCCATCCGCCCGTGTACTCCCCGGACCAGGCGTGCCCCGCGTACGCCGAGGAGCAGCAGGCCCGGGAGGACCCGATCAGCGCCCCCCAGCTCGGCTTCGGCTCCCCCCGGGCGCAGAAGAAGGGCGAGCCCAAGTCGGAGGCCGCGTCCTTCCCCGTGGTGGTCAAGAACGAGTTCGAGAGCAGCTGCTACGAGTGGGGGGGCTTCAGCAACAAGTCCGACTGCCTGGAGTCCGCTTTCCAGACGGAGACCTTCCCCATGTCCAACGACTTCCCCCCCGAGCAGCAGATGGACGTCAAGGAGCTTCTGGACACGTTCCCGGCGATCTGCCCCAACCCGGAGATGGAGTTCAAGGTGGAGGGGGGCATCAAGCAGGAGCCGTGCTTCTCTGACACCTGCTCCCAAAGCTACTCCACCCCACTGTATAACACTTACCTGCCCCCGCCCCCACCCATGGGTCTCTCCTCGAACCTGAAACCTTTCCCCGAGCCCCCGCAGCAGCCCCCCAACCAGTGCGAGCCTCTGTACACGTCCTTACCCAGCACCATAGACTCCATCCTCTACTCCTCCCTGCTGCCGGACTCCTCGTTCCCGCAGACCTACCCCACCCGCGCCACGAAGCCCCCGCGGGCGAGGAAGACGCCCGCCTCCTCCTCCCACGGCCCGGCCAAGGAGAAGCCCTTCACCTGCCCCATGGAGAGCTGCGACCGCCGCTTCTCGCGCTCCGACGAGCTCAACCGGCACATCCGCATCCACACGGGCCACAAGCCCTTCCAGTGCCGCATCTGCCTGCGCAGCTTCAGCCGCAGCGACCACCTCACCACCCACACCAGGACTCACACGGGCGAGAAGCCCTTCTCCTGCGACGTGTGCGGCAAGCGGTTCGCGCGCAGCGACGAGAGGAAGCGGCACGGGCGCGTGCACCTGAAGCAGAAGGAGAAGATGGAGCTGAAGCCGCAGGTGAGCGCGGCGGCGGCGGCGGGCGCGTGGCCCTTCAGTCTTCCCGAGGGGATTTGAAGCCAGTTTTTTTGTTGTTTGGTTTTTTGTTTTAGTTGTTGTTGAGGGGAGAAGATGACGACAAGTTCGTGTCTGAGTTTTCAAACCAGAGGAGCAGAGAGATGAAGAGGAGGAGGAAGAGTTCTGCTGCGGCCTTCCAGCCTGTTGCTGCGGGCTTCCTGTAAAGGCTCTGCAAACAGCTCAACAGAGACTTGCTGCTGTTGTTCCTATGAGTGGGTTTTTATTTTATTTTGTGTTTATTTTGTTGCATGACTTGCTGCTCATTCAGCACCTCTTCACGTGGCCAGCTCCGACCTCCGCGCGCGCGCCTCTGAGGAAACGGGCAGGATTGCACTTAAATTATCTCCACTCTAGATCTTTATTTTTTTCCTGCTTTTTAGGCAACCGTAGAGCAATTATTTGAACAGTTTATTCAAAAATGCATGTTTATGTCAATGTTTTTCCCTTTTTTTTTCTTTCAACTTGGAACAGAAGCCACGCTCAGTTCCTTTCCTTTACTTCACAGTGAAGGTTTGAATGTAGGCGAACACATTTTGATGGTTTGAACCATGAAAGCTGTTCATCCCTGATCAGTTTAGTGTTGATCATTTTACTGTCAGTGTTTTTTTGTCATTGGTCTTTGTGTTGTGTTAACAATTGTTTGAATTACTACAGTTGTGAAAGATATATCATAAATGGGAAATAAATATATTTGTATCACTGTACTTCTTTGTATTTTTATAGAATAAGTGTATATTTTACAATTATTATTACTATAATTATTATACTCTAACATCCTTTCTATAAGGTGAAATGTATTCTTAATCGTTTCTAATGTCTTGATTTTTTTAGGGCTATTGTTCAGCAACAGGATATTTTCAATGTTTGATATATTTGGCACGCCATCCCATCACAATGAGAGGTGTTCCACTCATTTTGTTGATCTAGATTTGAAAAAGGAATGTAGGTTTTCCACCAACAGAATATTTTACAGTTTGTACATAATTTGAGTTCAAACCGAGCTAGAGACGACTAGCAGATCATACAAACATTGCTTTTAAGTAATCAGGTAGCACACATTGCTGTAAGTTTCTGTAGATTTTACTTTGGAGATGAAATACTTTTTTTTTACTTACTTATTTTTGTTCCCTTTTCTTTTGCTGGAGGTCCTGTATGCTGAAATGTTCACTTTAGCAAAAACATATTTTAAAAAGACAATAAATAAATGTTGAGAGTTTGGTGAACTTGTCACCAACAGTGTACTGCAAAAAAGAATCACAGTAATTTAACTCGCCTTAAGTTATATTAACTGTTCAAGTAAGGGTTTTGTACATAGACAGTTTCTACAATACATTAATATTGATGTTGTTATTTTTATCAAAGGTTTATGAATAAAATCAACATTTTCTGGAAGCTGTGGAGTTTCTTTTGTGTAGTTTTGGGAGACAGAGGGGGACAAGAAAGGAGAGGCTATGCTATTTCTTTTCTCACTTTATTCAATCATCCACTCGCTTCATTCCAGCATTGAGATGAGTGTGTCATTCCCTAAAATACACATTATATAGCAGGCCACCTGTGACTCCTCACTGTAGGCCTAACATTAGACATCACAGTTTCTGCTCCGTGACTCACAAACCTCAGACACGTTAAATTGAATCTCCTTGGCTTCAGAGGGGAGATGAACACATGATGGCTGAATGAAGCTCCTGCTTGATTCAGTTTTTGTGTCCTTTCCTCAAAACTCTGAATCACAGGAGTAAATTTAAAGATAAGCTAAATTGTTTCTTAATGTAACTAAAAATAGCATTTTTTGTAAAAAAAAAAAAAAAAAAAAAATAGCATGAATGCTGAGAGCTGAATGATAATGCTGTGGTTTGCTAAAGAAGCTGAAAATGAGTTGTTAAAGCTAAAATAAGCAGAACATTATGGATCAAAGCTAAAAAAAAGCAAAAAGATGTTAAGCCAAACACTAGTAAAAAGTATTAAGGAGCTAGCTAAAACATAAAGTGACAAAAGACTAGCTTAAAGCTAAAAGTAGCAAAAGGCTAACTAAATGCTAAATGTATCCAGACTGGCCAAAAGTTAAAACTACCTAAAGTTTGTCTAAAACTCTAAAAGTAGCAAAATGCTGGTTAAAAAGTTCAAATAAGCAGAATACAAGCTAAAAGTATGAAGCTAAAATAAGCAAATTCTATTTAAATCTTAAAAGGCGCAAAATTCTGGTTAAACCCCAAAATAGTAAAAAAGAAAAAAGTATTAAAAGGTTAACTACAGCTAAAAATGACAACATGCTAAAGCTAAAAGTCCCACAATTAAACGTTAAAATAAGTCAAATGCTGTCTAAAACCCAAAGTTGTAAAACACCATGAAGCTTAAATACAAGCTAAAAATGGTAACATGCTGAAAGCTAAAAGTGACAAAATTCTGTCTAAGAGCTAAAAGCTAAAAGTAAAAGTTAAAAGTAGCACTTGATGATAAAAATAGAGCAGGCATGCTGAAGCAGATTTCAACATCAACAAGTTAATTCTTATTGAAATTAAAAAAGAATTATGGGGAAATATTTAAAGGTAAATAATTTGTTATGTATAAAAGTTACAAACAGTAAAAGTTATACCATCTATCTGAAGGTTTTGATTCCTGAAATGCTAAACTAGCACAAAATCTGTAGAAGTAGTTTAAAGGAAATAAATGTACAGAGGAATGAATAAAACAGGAAAACCCTTGTGAGAATGCTGTCTCAGCATTCACCAAATACAATCATTTTTACTACTCAACAAGTAGTATTTAGATATACAACACTTTTTTCCTGCAGTGTCTAAATGGAAAAGATGAGGAGCTAAATCAGGGAGTCCTGATTGGAGCTTTCTGTTGAGTGCATATTTTTTTTAGGATGCCAAGACCTCCCAATCTGTCACTGCAAATCATGCAGGCATGTATAAAAGGGTCTCCACGGTCGGTGGTACGTAGGACATGCATGTGTCCATGACGCAGTCGGCTGGCAGAACACTGCACTGCTTGCCCACGGCAGTGCGTAAGTGTCTGAGCTGTCTTGTAGCTGACAAACATACTGTACCAGTGTGAACATGCAAGCTGCCACATGGAGCACTGTGAATAGTATGTACCCATCTTCTCCTGTCTATCATTCATCATCTCCTACAATAGCTCGGAGCTCTGAGCAGCATCAACACGCCGCTCAGCTTATCTGTGTTATTCTAGTGGCAAATATTTCCCAGCTACAGCGATGGGAGAAGATGAGGCTTTTTTGGATTGCTGTGATACACGCTTGCAGTGACCATTATCCACACACTTAAAGACTGGAGAGGTATTGAACTCTGGCTACTGATGGAATTTCTGCAATTGTGGATTTGCGAGCCCGGATTCACATTTGCATACAGAAAACGGTGCTCGATGTATCCACAACACGCTGTATGGTTTGTCAGCTGGACGGAATAAGTTCTTAACAAAAGGCTTGATGAAAACAAAAGACATACATCATTGCTTTTTTTTTTGTTCCTACTGAGTGACATTAATGGGTTTTTGTTTCTCTTATGCAAAATACCTGAAGCCATTAAGTGATTTCCAGGTCGAGCAGTGAGAATCATGCTCCCTGAGAATCACTGCAAATGGTGGCACATCAAACCCATTAAATCCTTGCCAAGGCATTACTAATGCAAATATGTTAACAGTATAACTGTTGCAAAGGGGTGTTTATCCTGTGTGACTAATATATTTCATACGTAACCAGGAAGAAACTCACAACGCAATTTCCCTTCTTCACTGTCTCATATCACACTATCCTTTCTTCATCTATCAGTAAAAGAATATCTACAGTACGGAATACCTTTTTTCCCCCTAAAAATAGTAGGTGTTTATTACTTCTAAATATAGTTTCCCCTCCAGTTAGCAAACACGAGTTTATTAGTATTGTTTGATGCACACTTAAAGGCTAATAGCTAAAGCACACCGTCCTCCTCAGAGTCAAGCCCATCCAGAACCGTGCTGCAGTTAAATGTCTGAAGTCTACCTGAAGAGAGATAAGTGCAGCTCCTGTTGTCTGTGAAGAGCCCCGCATCCTTTTATATGCACGCTTGAACTCCAAAACAATCCTTCCTCTACAACAATAATCCAATAATGACTTTCAGAATGTAGGAAAAATGAATTTATTTGCTTGCACGAAAGATCATGGCAGTTTTAGTGGTTCAAGCTTCAGGTATCAGGTCACCTCAAGTGCCCATTAATAATCACAGTCCTACTTGAGACAGTCTATATGGCTACACAGTCTCGTTCGCATGTGGATTGATCCATTGTAGGGTAATCACCGCATAATTTTATGCGCACCTTTGAAATGTGCACCCGGGCACGTCATGGTCCTTGTGGGGTGGGCTCGGTAATCAAGGTGCATAATCGCATGGCGGTAATGGCAATCAGGCTTTAGCAGATTAATTCCTCAGATCACACATCAGCCCCGTCGGCCCCTGTATCTGATCATGAAGAAGGGTGTAGGTGGTCTGGAGAGTGCAGGTGATTAAAAAGAAGAGAACCACTGCAGCCAGAAAGTGCTCGTTATGCAAACATTTTAAAGTACCTAAATCTTTTTTTTCTTTTTTTTTTTGCTTTCGCTACCCAAATTCTTCATTTGTGTTACTGGTTTGGCAAAAGCACCAGGCTGAGGGGATAACTTCTGTCCTCGCTCTTTTAGAAATCAGAAGAAAACTTGAAGGTTAAGGAAACCAATCTTTATCCACAAGATGTGTTTATGAAAAGAAACATCTAAAGAGGATGGAAAGCGGTGAAGAAAAATGAATAAGTTCACTTTTCAGTCACTTAGAAAGATTTGTAGCCGTCTTTAAGGCATTTTAGCCTTGCAATACCTGTCTGCATGCATAGTACCCATCAAAGTAAATCATTGTTTTAGTGCTCACAAACATCCTCTTTAAAAGGTTTAGAAGTAATTTTACAAGAAGAGGCACTTCCAGAGCTTGGTGTTTATGTCATTGTTCCAGATTTGGTTTTGATCCATCACATTAAGCCACTGCAGGAAAATATACCAAGTTGTACTACTGCCAGTTAATTAGAAGTACAGCTCTAATAAAACTTGTTCCTTACAACAATCTCATGATTTAATGTCAATAAAACTCCTTTCTTTTATTTTTGGAAATTTAAATGAAATGGACAAACATATTAAGCAATATAAGGGATCATCTTGATTTTTCTGCAAAGTGATTTTGAGTTTTATTGTTTTGCTGAAGTTAATTAGTCACTGAGAATCTTGCGCAGGTGTTGTAATTTTTTTCAGGGCCCAAGACATCCTTCTGTCTAAGTCTGTTCTCTGCTGGTTACGATGCAACATTTTATTGCCTCACGTATTAAAAACAAGGTAGTACGACAAGTTATTTTAGACAGGACAATAATGGAAGCCGATGGGGATGTAGAAGTTGGAATTGTGTGATTTTTTATTGGAAAGTAATTCACTCAATGAGACACTTGACTGCTTTCATCCACAGCAGCCTGCCAGGACTCTGATACTCTGATGTACTTGACTGCAGGACTGATTGTGACAGAACAGTAAAAATCCATCTCAACACAAAACCGTTTCATTTTTTTTTTCTTTTGATTTACCCTTCAGTCTCTCTGGAATGTCCATCCATCCATCCCTTCATCAATCCATCCATCTCAACAATTTAGAGCTACTGTTCAATCTAACATTCAAGCTTTTGATCTGTGGGATGAAACCTAAGTACTAAACTGACATTAGGTCCAGTTTTGTCCGTCTTACTCTTTGCCAAGTGAATTATTGTTGGTTTTAAGCCAACACAGATAGACCTGCAGGAAGGAGATGTTTTGTGCTGAACACAATCTGACTGCAACCAACTAAAACAAACAAAACAGTAACTAAATGCATTGTAAGAAGCAACAATTTGAAGATACATTGCTAATTTAACCACTCAATTTGCTGTATTAACTCATGTATAATATGATCTTGAGTATAAAACAATCATTTTGTTGAGCTTAAAAAGCATTAAAAAATCTAATCATGGTGTCTTGAGCAACCATTCAGCCTTTGTGTTGCGCCCTCTGGTGGTGGAACATTATTTGGGGAGACACACTTGTGTGGGCGTGTTTTGTTGCAGAGCTGTGGAGGACGTGCAGCGGACGTTTCCGGTTCTGTGTGTCACTGAAAAAATAGCTCCCAGGTTTAGGGTTAAATAAATCCCAGACCAGATGGATTTATCAGAACATGCAACTAAAATCACAGTCTTTTTTTTAAACATTGCTGCAATTAACAAGAAAAAGAAAGTTTTTTTCCCCCTCTGACTCCAGTGAGTAAACAACTGTTTATATGCTTTGCTAGTATGCGTGAAAGTTAAGTTTAATAAAAACTTTTGGTAGTTTTTTTATGTGCCAAAATTGTTTTCAGATAAATACTAACAATAATAATATGAGCTAAAAGCATCCATCCATCCATTAACTTAACAATCTTCTTCCTTTCAGGGAAACCTCATCCAGCAGTCACTGTGGGAGAGGCGGGGGTCATCCTGGACAGATCACAAATCCATCACAGGTCCTAAAAACATACAACTCATTTATTGTGATTATTATAGTTTGTTGAAATGTTCTGTGTTTTCTGTTGTAACTGATTCTACAGGAAAGATTCTGTCAGGTTAAATACTGAAACTGAAAAAAGTTTAACAATGTTTGTGATAAAAAAAATAGTAAAAGAAGAAAAATTTCTAAGGAGTGGATATAAAAAAAAAACAAGAGCATAAATTCAACTTTTGGCAGACTAATTTTTAGACAAAAATTCACACAGTGAGATTGAAAACTGACCAGAAACTCAAAGAACTAGTAAATATCTTGGTTTTATTCAAACTGATTTTGTGAGTCCACTCTGCCCCATTAAGGGTCACAAGGTCACTGAGGAGCTGGTGTTTATCTCCAGCACATCAATGAGACAGAGGCGGGACACACTGGACAGGTCACCTGTCAATCACGAGTCCAACTCAGAGGTTAGTTTAAAATCCTTAATTAAGCAAGGTCATAAACATAAACAGTTAACAAACTCAGAAATCAACCCCTTTTTCTGTCATAAAGTAGGCGAACATGTAAGTGAAAGTATTTGCTGCTGCATGAATGCCTGGGTCTTGGTGGGAAAAGAAATAGTGAATTTGAGACTCTTTTTGTTTATAATATTTATATAATTTGTAGCACAACATTCAAGCAAATCATTTGTTCTCACATCCCTTAAATATGCATTTTGAAAACGTTGTTTGACCGATCACTTAGACTTTACGGTGGCTGATGTGTCCTGATTGCATTTTTATTTCATGTTGCTAAAACATATCGTTGGTTAAGAGGGTTTCACATTTTGATTGCAGCTGCATATAATCATTATTATCAGCTTGGTTCTGCTGCCTCTAAGTTTCTTAGGAAGTAAATGCTGAGCATTTAGGATAAAAAAATTATAGTAGCAGTTTGGGAAAAAGTTGGGACGTGGTGTAAAACATGAATTGAAAACGGACTTCAGTGTTTTGCAAGGTTCACGAAATCCATATTTCATTAACAATAGGGGAGCACAGTGGAGCAGTGGTTAGAGCTGTTAACTGTGAGAAGAACACAGGTTCGCCTTTCTGCCTGGGGCCTAATGGGTGGAACTTGCATTGCATGCTCTCCCTGTGCATGCTTTCATTTTCTCTGGGTACTCTGGTTTCCTCCCACAGACCAAAAACCTGCATGTTTGCTTAATTGGTGACTTTAATTCGTCCCATGGACTTGTCCAAGATTCTATCTGGAGGTACCACCTTCCCACAACCTGTAAAGAAGAAGTGGGTGAAGGAAATTGATGGATAACATACTGAAGAAATTGAACCATTTTTTTAATGACAGCAACATGTCTCAAAAAAGTTGGGATAGGATCATTGCTATCACGCTGAGGAGACCAATTGTTGGAGTTTTTGGTGGATTCAGGATCTCAGAAATGTTCTTTTTCCTACTGACCTGTTGCCAAGTAGTTGCAAAATACTCCTCCAGCTTTTTCTTTTTTGTACCGTTTACTTTTGCTGCCCATCTACTCTTTTCTGTGTTGCTGCTGTAAAATTATAAAATACCTTATTTTTACCAAAAATTCTTTAACTTCTTAGTTTGAGTTTGTGACATTTGCAAATCATTGCATTCTGTTTGGACTGAGTCTCAACTTTATTGGAATTTGAGCGGTAAAAAAACATTTTGCTTATTAAAGGAAAGAAGTTAGCGGCAATTGTTTTCAGTGCAAGAGGATGAACTGTTAACGGTTAACCTGTTAATAGAAAGAGGTTTTTTAAGTCGTAATGACCGAGCGTGACAGCGTTGGTGACCCACGCGGAGAGAACAACTTTTATAAAAAAAAATGTCCAACTCAAATATTTAGAAGTGTTATAAAGTGCAGGAATCCTGGAAAGCATCGCGGATTGACTGTAATAACTCTAACGGAAGTTTGTGCATGCATAAAAATGTCCTCCGTGCTATTACTGGTCGCAAATATTTGCTGTCAAATTATCCTGCAGCCAATTGGCAAACTATCCAGGAAAAAAAAAAACATGTCCAGAGCCCACTTATCTGTGTTAATACAATTGTATATACTTGCCACTTTTAACCCCTCTTGCCATGGAATATATTACTACAGTATATGAGCATGCATCCTGTAGGGCTGTGAGTGATTACTTTAGTGCTTTGACATTTGCAACAGCTGTAATGAGGCATGTCTCTGACAGTCGTGTCACCAGCAGCAGCCTATGTCTCAGCTGCTCAGTTCAACACTGGGAAGGAGGCACACTGTGGCCAAACACTGGCACTCTTTCTAGATAATGATGGCTCACCCATGGAGAAGCACAGAGAACGTGTTGAAGTCTGAGACAACTGTGCGCATGTGTGTTTTAGAGGGAAGTGAGTGAAATCTTGGGCCTATGTGCAAGCGTATTGGTGTATCTGTGTATGTGTGTGTGTGTGTGTGTGTGTGTGTATTCGTGTCTGTCATTGCCAAGATGGAATCAGAGAGCGGGAGAGGAGGGAGGCTAGCTTGGGACATAAAGACTAGAAGTAGGAAAAAAAAAAATGAGTGGGCTGAACACGCTCATACAGTCCACCCTCCTGTCAAGTCAAGCAGGGCGACGATTTGCATGTGCACAGCAGCCGAAACACCAGCTTACAGTGTGTTTTCTGCATCTAAATTAACCGGCAAAATCAAGCGTGGCTCCTTCCGAGCGCCATGAAATGTATGCAAAATGTAGCTACTTCAGCAGCAGCAGCAGCTCGCTCCCTCTCCTCTGCCACAGCCGTTGTTTTTTAACGCCAGCTGAATTCTGACTGCTGTGAATTAGAGCCATTAGTAAAGAACAAATGAGAACAGAGAGGCTCATTACTACACGGGCACTTGAGTATCAAAGGGAGTCACACTCGTGTTTGAGTTATTTACCAATGTTTTTACTGGCAGAGTCAGGAGTGTTCTTTCTCCCTCTTAAAATCTATTGTTCTGTTGTGTTATATTGTCTTTGAAAAGCTTTGGCTTTTTTTCGTCTGGATGATTTTAGGCTCAGCGTCACGATTATTCATTCTTTAACAGCCATATAGTTTCTATTCTTTACAACACTTTCGTTTTACATCAGATTTTTTTATTTCACTTTAAGATAATGTGCAGAAGAGAATTAATAATAGATTTTTAAGCTTTTAATTATACTCATCTCCAAAGGGTTAAGTTAGATGTTTTGAAGCAGGATTTTTGTGAAAAGGTTACAAAAAACAAATATCTTACCTGATATAGACAGTTCTGTACCGCCTCAGTTTGTAGAACAAAGGTTTTGTTCTAACCAGACGGATGAGCTAAAGGCTAGTCTGCCTCTTGAAACAAATTTTAACAAATCTGTCAAGATCAGCAGGAGGTTGGATCCAAGAACGCAGTCTGAGACTGGGAAATCAAAAATGAATTCCCTTTGATTAAAACAAAGACAAATGGCTGATGTGGAAATAAAACTACAAAATAAAGAGGAAGTACAAGGAGGTGACCAGAGTGTGACATAAGAACCAACACTACATTGCTGATGGATGCAAACAAAGTGAAGGAATTCTTTTAATCAACCCTTATAAGTCTCTGTTAACACTGAAAGTACATATGAAACTCAGCTACTATCTCATGGAATATAAACACACTATCTATATAAATGTGACTGAGTCAAAACTTATTTTGTGTTCACTAGGTTTGCTTAGGCCTTGTGTCAAATTCTGGCCCCATTTTGCCCTTCCGACAATCTTAAGGGTGTCCAGATTATCGGGAAGGCTCTAACGATAATCATAACAGATATTCATGATGCATGTCAGTAATCCAGGAAATCAAAAAAGAAAAAATAAGTAGGTCCTCTGGATGGGTTCTTCTTTAGTGAAACGTTTCATCTCTCCTCCAAGAGACTTCTTCAGTCTGAGGAGTTTCAGGTAAACTCAGCCTTATAAGCTCTGCCTCCACATGGTGGACAAACAGGTTTGTCACATGCAAAAGAGGGCCATCTGCCAAACAATAGGCTCAATTAGCTCTATTGTTCACAGAGGATCATGTGCCCCATCACCTGACTATCATTGGGATCATAGGAGATATTCGTTGGGACCACTATGATCTCAAATTGGGGATATTCAACATTTTTTTGGCCTGATATCCCAGCATGTGTGGCGTTCACCTGAGGACAAACGAGCTCGCAGCCTGTTGAATGAGACGTGTAGCCAATCAGAAAGCGAGGTGACGTAAACACGGAGGGGAACCCATGACTCACCAGTAAGTCCGCTGGACGTTAAGTCATTTTGAATTGTTTTTCCTCTGGTAAAAATAGTCCACAAATGGTCAACATTGTTATTTCCTCGTCTAAAAGGTTTATTTACTCTGAACTCACATCTCTCTGGAGGTCACGTAAGATTTTCCTCTGACATCTGAATTCGAGATTTCAAGAAGTCTCAAGTGATTTCACATCTGACACCTGAATGTCTATAAATGAAATATCTGTCCGTGTGAGGTGTGTTGTCTCTTGCTGTCTGGCTGTACACCACACACTGTAGGACCAGTCCTGGTATATTCATGATTTTTGATCTTCATGTGATGTTCCTCAGACTTTGAAAATCAACAATTGTTTTATCTTTCTGTGTGACGCAGGCCTTAGCTGTGGCCATCTTGAATGGACTCGACTTCAGAAGTTACAGGAGACATATTGTGCATTTAAATCCTTCTTTTTCACATTCAACTCATTCAGTTGGGGTCTACATAAAGTGGAGCTGAAATCTGATTTGAATTCCTCTTTATTGTAACTCCACAGCCTCTCTTCTTTTTATTTAGATATTCATTAAAAGATGTCAACGACTTGTCCATCCAGCCTTACATGTTGGAGCCGGAGTCTGACACAGAGCCAGAGGAGAATGAAGACAACCAAATTGTACTTGGTAAGTCCAGACCTTATTTGGCAGTTTCATTGCAAATAATTGACGTAATAGTTAAAAAAAAACTGAACGGGTTGAAAAATATGACTCAAATAGAGTATAAATTTATCTGTGCAGCATTTGGAAAGACTAAAATAAAAATGTCTGCACTAACTCCAAGTACACAACAAAATGCATTTAAAGATTTAAGATTCAAAGTGTTTATTGTCATATGAGCAATGAAATTCTTATTTTGCCGACCACTCTGAATGCCAAGAGACAACTAGGCAAAAAAAGCACTTAAATGATACTAAGAAAGTAATAAGGGATAAAGGATAAAAAAATACCACACTTGGAACAAGAAGGAGACCAAACTAGAGATAACATCAAGAAAGGGAACAATACAATCAGTCTTTAAAGTGCAACAGGTGAGGCTAAAGAGTGGATTTTACATTAGACAGTCATATATTGATTATTTTCTGAGAAGTTAATTCAAATTCTTCACTGGCCCTTTATAATATTTTGGAAACACAAATAAACAGACACATATACAACAACATTATTGCTCTATGGCAGAGGGCAATAATCATATAATTTCATCGTAAACAATCAGGTCATGCAAAACCGACTGCTTAAATGTCAAAATATAGAGTTCTCCCAAATATTTTTTTATATGAAAATAATGCTGCAGAGTAACCAACAATTATAAGTTTTGCAATAGTCAACAGAATCGGTCATATACTGTGTTTTCTGAAAGGACTTTTCAGTGTTGGCAGGTTTCTATACTTCCCCTTCTTCTCAGGAGCGTAGCTGAGCTGTTGCATCTGTGTGTTGCCTCCTCCCCTCCTTATTTCTCACTGCCCCCCTACAAAAACACAATAGCTAGCTCAACACTTCCCCAACAAGGTGGCTTTCAGCCGGTGACTGACTGTCACTTTCAGCAGTCGGAGGAGGGGGCACAGCGAGAGCACTGGTCCTCTGTCTGAGTGTACAGGAACTGTTCTGAGGTTATATAGGGGTGGGGGTGGTGGGGGGTAGAACATGTGTTCCTGCTCGTACATCAGACTGAGTCTGGCTCTGATCTCAAACCTGTAGGGTGTTGGAAACCTAAAGAGATGTTTTAGTCCCCCCCCCTCCACCACCCATCTCTCTCCTGTGATTTTTTAGTGCTTTAAATAAAGGCTTTTATATGGATGAGTCAGATCAGCGTTACACATTTAAAAATCAAAACCCTTCCACTCGCCGTGGGTCCCCAAATCCTCTTGGCTTGTGTTGCAAGCACTCATCATGTGAATTCATAATAAGATCTAGTAGTTTTTGAAGCTCCATTTGTGATTTTAAAGCGTATGTGGCTGCAAAGACATTGAAAGGTTAGGAGCGACATAGATTTATAGCTCATGCTCAGTACAATCAGAACAATTTGACAGCACGACAGCTCAGTTAGCCTCACAGCAGGAGGGTCCTGGGTCTGAACCCTTGCTTAGACCTGGGGTGTTTGTGTGTGTGGTTTGCATGTTCTCCTCATGTTTGTGTGTGTTTTCTCCAGATGCTCCAATTTACTCCCACAGCTAAAAAAAGCTCTGCATTTAGGCTGCATTCAAGGCCAGGTCTCCCTTGAAAAAAAAAAAACATCTGTGATCTGAATGAGATTTTCCTGTTTCAATAAAAGTAAATAATAATTTCATAATTGTGTGAAAGCTGATTTTGCTAACTTTGTGCTACATTCAGCTCTCTTCAATTCTTTTAAAAACTAACTGTATGCTTATTGATCTGCCTTTAACATTTAGCTACTGTTCTGTTTTTTAGTTTTTAATTAACCTTTTGCTACGTTTAGCTTAAAGTTAACTTTTAGTTAACATTTGTTTGCTTTCAGCTAGCATTTTGCAACTTTTGCCCATATTTGCTGTTATCTAGCTAGTTGTTTCTTTCAGCTAACCTGATAAAACTTTTAGCTTCTAGTAAGCCCTTTGCTACATTTAGCTATTGTTTTGGTAGTTTCAGCTAACATTCTCAAATATTTAGCAGTTAAGTAACACTTTGCCACTTTTAACTACCAATTTGTTACTTTTAGCTTTTTGCTAGAATTTTACTAGCTTTTAGCTTTTAGTTATTGTTTAGCTACTTTTAGGTGGATTTTTGGCAGTGTTGTATAAAGTACTTCAAAGTTATACTTGAGTAAAAGTACAAGTATCTTATTATGAAATTTCTTTGGTACAAGTTAAAGTTTCCTCCAAGAATATTACTTGAGTAAAATTCTTAAAGTATCTGATTTTTTTGTACTTAAGTGTCAAAAGTAAATTTCTGATATAAAGTGCACATGAAGTATTAAAAGTAAAAGTACTGAGTAAAAATGAGCGGTTAGGTTTTCCAAAATTACATTTATTAGGAGGTGAACTTTCCAAAAAAAAAAAACTTTTTTTAAAGGCTGTGATGGCTTGTGTACAATTTGGTGTCAGAATGGTATATATTTGTACATCTCATCAACTACAATTAAACTCACTTTTTCCAGGAGGCACAATTTATCAGGAGAATATTTTTTTAACAATAATGAGCTGAAATGAAATAGGAGTAATGACTTTTTACTTCTTACCTTGTTTAAAAATGTAAGAAGTAGAAAGTACAGATAATTGTGTGAAAATGTAAGGAGTAGTATTAAAAAGTAGGCTGAAAAATAATTACTCAAGTAAAGCACAGATAACCAAAATTCCTGCTTAAGTACAGTAACAAAGTATTTGTACTTAGTTACTTTACAAATTTAATTTTTGGAACTTTTAGGAAACCCTTTAATATGTTTAGCTTCAGCCACTGTTTTGATACCCGTAGCTTTTTGCTAATGTTTTGCTTATTTCAATCCAAACAACCCAGTTTTAATTTCAGCACGCAGCATTTATGCTGCATTTATGCAGAAAAAATGCAATCTCTCTCTAGCTTGAAGGAAATTTTATTCAATAGGTGATTTTCTTAAGTCAGAGAAAATAATTAGATGGTGTCTGGAAGAATCAGAAGGAAGCAGTGGAGAGAAATATAAAGGAGTGAGCCCTGCTGCTGCTGTTAGTCATCTGTGATCCTGTCACTCAGTGCTGTCGCGGCATAGGGTCTGCTTCCTGTTAACAAGATATGTTTACAGCATCAGCGCCGGGCTCCCACCGTCTGTGTATGTGTGCATTTATACTCCTTGTCACTCTCTGAGATTGACGCTTCCACATGTCTGTTAACCATTAACTGGTCAGGGGGAGCTGCCATCTTTTTGGGCTGGGGAGACAGATAGTGACAGGGTCCCTGTTCCTCCACCGCAGCACTCGGCGGCTGAGCCAGGCCTTCCTTTTGTTGGGGGAAAGTGGAAGGATGGTGTGTCTAACCATTAACTGGATTCTTGACACGTAGGCTCACCACCACTGCGACGTTCAAATCACAAAGTCCCCCCAGAAGTCAGGCTGGAGAAACATTAACCCTCCCTCAGCTGGGGCTCTTCCTCCATCGTCCTGCAGATAAATGAAGAGATGCTGATCCTTCCATCTCCATCAGCTTCATCTTCTCCTTCTTCTTCCTCCTCCCACACATTCGCTCAGTATGTTTGTGTCTCTGTTGGCACCCCCGACAGCGGCGTCTCGTGAAGGAGATTGATATGATGAGAGGTACAGTAGATGCCTTGCTTCCTGACTCCGGACAAGAGAAGGATAATTTATGGACTCGTCACTTTGTGGGTCGTGAAAATGCTATTCTTTTTTTTTTTTTTCAAACAAAGAGCAGCCCTCAACAAAATTATCATTACGAATGAAAGCAGAAGTATGATTGAAGTTGAACAATCACTTAAAGCTGGCACAATCAAGGGTTTTAAAACATGTAGAAGAATCTCTACATTCCTGATCTCTCACAGCCGCCGCCGCACAAAGAATCACTGACGTTCATGCTAATTTTCGTTAGCAAAATATCTCTTGAAGCAGAGGGCAGATTTTGATAACACTCTCAGGAAGTCATTACTGCGTGTAAATCTATGGTAAATTAACTTTTGGAAGAAGTCACTTGATTCAAGATGGCTGCCACAGCTCAAGCTTAGCAAACAAAATAACTTAGCTGTTGTTAAAACACGGTGGTAGCTCTTACTTTGAACACAAACTGCATGAGGAATTTGTTGAACTTTACCAATAACTATTGAAGTCATATCTGTTTGTCTGTTAGCAAAATATCTCATCAACCACTTGATAAACTTTTACAAAACTCTCAAGAAATAATAATTGGACATACTTCTACAACTGATTCATTTTCGGAGTCAATCAACTTTAAGATTGCCCCTAAAGCCAACTGATTTTAGAAAACACAAAAATGGTAATAATCCAGACAGCTTGACAGTTATAGAGCTAACATTTACTGAAGATGATCCCCAACACACACTTTGAGCACAACACTTGTGTAACAACTGTTAGACCCAAAATATCCACTAGCAAAGTAAACCATGAACCATTAAACAGATTTGAAAAAAACCCAGTAATTATTGGCTGTCTGTCTATTTATTTGAAGAAATCAATCCATTTGAAGACATCTGCTTCAGGTAAACAATATTAACCAAGACAAAAATAGCTTTTAGTCAGTCAGGTTGTAGATATAGAGGTAGAGTTTTGTGTAGAAGTTGCTGAGAGTCTTTTACATCACATACCCAGAATTATTGGTGGGCACAGTGTCATGATCTGTGTTTTTGGTTCATTGTTTTTTTCTAGTGTCTCAGTCTTTCCCTGTGGCTAGACCGTCCCAATTCCCCGCCGTTTATGCAGCCGACACAAGCAGCCTACAGCCCACGTCAACTGCAGCCGACGTCGGCGTGGTCGACGTCGGCTGCAACCCATGAATTGAGACACAGCCATAGACATTGATTTTTGACAATATTCTGCACACAGTAAAAAATGTCTCATGTTGACTCTGAAAAATGTTCCATGGGTCAACTAGGTTATACTAGAATTAGCTTTCAATAAAATTTTCAGTGCATTAGTGCTTTAGAATTAGAAGACCTAAATATTTGAATTAGTGCTTTAGGGTTAGTGCAACTAATTTTTTGATTAGTGATGCCCACCACTGCCCAGAATAATGCATTAGTTTGAGCAAAATTTTATGACCATAACGGTTCTAACTTTGTCATTTCACAACACAAAAGGATCTCAGTTTAAAAGTCTGACACCAAATATTACTGATATAATATGATGACCTTTCATTTATTGTGGTCTTCTTGTGTTTTTAACACCATCAAAATGCGTTCTCCTCCTTCTGTGAGAAGTTAAAAGAGTCAGATTTAATGGTTCATCTCGATCATTAAATCATGCATGCCTGTTCAAAGTCAGCACACCTCCGTGGCGTCTCGGGCCCCTCGTTCCATAATAGGCCGCTCGTGGCCCCAAATGGACTGAAGAGCTTTCATGTGTCCTGAACAGTCTACTCCTCTCATTACGACTCATAGTGGTCTCACATCAAACCTTGTTATTTTCAACAAGGGAGGGGGGGGGGGAGCAAGTGTGCGACCAGTCGGAGCTACAAAGTCACTTCCAGGTTCAAATGAAACCTGCACTTTGTGTTGGTGCTGTTCAAACACAAACACGCAAAAGACTGTAGTTCCAACCATCTCCAGTCTGGTACTGAGCTTCGACTTATCAGTTCTACTTTATTTAAACAGAATTTAGAAGAAGAAAAAATATTTTTAGGAAAGCAAAAAGCAGAAATCTGCTCATACAGGTGGGTTCATGTTTAATTGTTGGCCAGCCTTCCTTAAAAGAATGCAAGTTGTAAACCAACATCAAAATGTATTTTTGATCTTGTTTAGAGATTGATATGGCACAAACAGAATGTGTTAGATTATAAATCTTGTTAGCCTGTTAACCTGTGGGTCTAACCCTAACGTAAATTAAATTAAGTGTTGCTCTTGAACCCTTTGAAGTAAATACACAAGCCTATCTCTATGTAAAGCTATCAATCTGAATTTTTACCTACAGTAGTCATCATTTTTGTAACTGTAACTAGTATTTAGTTATTGAAGTTAAAATACATTATAACCATTATTACTTTTTTTTTCATTTTCAAAGCTGCATATAGAACAAAATGTAATTTAATTGGCTACACAGCTGTGGTGTCAGAATGAAGCTCAGAGCTGATTGGCCCATTCTAATCAATAAATCACATGTACCACGGACAGGTGGGACATGAGGGACTTGCCACACGTTTTGTGCTCTGGAGAGTCTATGAACTCAGGTGCTCAAAAGAGGTGTCAATCAAAAAAGACAACTAAATCAGATTGTTTGAACAGCCTATTATGCATATAGTCCCTGGTAGGCTATTGAGAGGAGGCAGGAAGTTACCACAATGTACCTCGGGCAATACGCTGACATTTTTCAAGAAGTTTTACCAGGTACAACTGTCTTTCTGCACCGGCAGATTATTTCACTTTATTTGAGAAAATTCAGAATCTAGTTTTTTGTTTAAATGGCTAAATTCTGCAGTGTATGTAGAGAAATCATGCAGTTTTAGTCATTGGTAAAGTTTTAAAAATAATGTTATAGACAATCTCGTGTAATTTTGCAATGTCTAGCATGAAATGTTAGCTCTTAGAACATTTGTTGTGAATGAATTCCAGCTTGTAGCGTAGCACACTTAAGTTCAGGTGTTTCCTGGCTAAGTTCAATTAGCTGTGTGTGTGAATACAACTTGTATGTATGTATGTATGTATGTATGTATGTATGTATGTATGTATGTATGTATGTATGTATGTATGTATGTATGT
>JAUBOC010000127.1:7463057-7475030 GCA_032275365.1 Anablepsoides cearensis | reverse complement strand
CTGGAGGGACTATGTTTCTCAGCTGGCCTTAGAACACTTTGGGATTCCCCCAGAGGAGCTGGCCCAAGTGGCTGGGGAGAAGGAGGTCTGGGTCTCTCTGCTTAGGCTGCTGCCACTGCGGCCTGACCCCAGATAAGCGGCAGAAAAACAGACGGACGGACAGATGATATCAGTGTCACAAAGGACTGCTTGGATTGCAATTATTATAAATCATCATACTTCAAGTGCCATGCTTTTATGTTCTGCAGTCTAAGAATACTTTTAGTCAATCCAGCAGACTCTCACTGGTCTTGATGCCCAAACCTGGTTTACATGATGGCAAAAGAGAAACTGAGGAAAATGTGGGTATATTAGTTTCACCTCACAATATGTAATAATGAAAATAATGCATGTTGCAAATTTTTCTAATCATTATTGCCATATTATAAATGTACATCCAAATTTTACTTTGTAAGAGCTTCATTAAAATATTTCCAGTGGTTGATAAAATTAGCCAAGGAGACCCAGAGGAAGACTCAAATCACGCTGGAGAGACTGTGTCTCTCAGCTGACCTGGGAACATCCTGGAGTCTGGAGCAGAGCTGGAAGAGGAGGCTGTAGAGAGAAAAGTCTCGACCTCGCTGGTCAGGCTGCTACCCCTGTGACATGTCTCTAGAACAACAGTTCCCAAACTTTTCAGCTTTTGACCCACAGAATAACAGCAGCAGACACATGTGCCCTCAACTGCTTTTGGTTGATAGACATTGGTATCAGGTCAAATAAACAAGGACATCAACACTACTTTTATCCATGTTAGGTGCACTAAGTTCACTATTTTATGGCATAAAAAATAAGTAGTAGTAATTTTTAAATGTAATTAATTCAGAAAATCTTTTGAAGACTTTACATTGATGTTTCGAGAATCTACCGTACCTATCCCCTAATTACACTAGATGCAGTTCCGCATCGCTCCACTGGGGTGGAACCACATCTAGTGTAAATCAGGGTATGTGTCCTGACCTCAGCTTTAGAAACCACTGCTCTAGAACAAGTGGAAGATGGATGTTTCAGGATATTTTTGCTAAAACAACAAACATAGACACATATAAACACAACGACACAAAGGCCAAATCAATATTGGCCTCTTTGTCTTTTAGCAATAAGAAAAATCTTTAACTTAAAAAAAACCTTTTTTATGTTCATCTCAGCCTTAAACAGCTCCATGCCATAAAAACAAGGGTGAAGGAAGACAAATCCAGTAAGTAATGCCTTTTTTTGACGATAGACGGTAATTTGTGGAGTTTATTTTCATTATTACATTGTTTATAAATACTAAATCTGGTATATTATTTTTGTTTTATCCTTTCAAATATAATTCAGGGGGTGATTGGCCTTTATAACCCTGCTCATGTCCTGTAACTGCAGGTTTAGGCCTTATGCTGTGAGAGTATCCTGTCATGGTTTACTCTGGACTAATACAGTCTGACAGGGCTTGTTAGGAGAGGAGAGTAGGAACTTTTACCTAACGTCTCAAAAGAGTTCAGACTGTAAGGGGTAGCAGGTCAAAATGTCAAAGGATTCTTATTTGTGTCAGCTGCTAATTAAACCACATTCACAGAGCATGAGTGTCACTAAAAGGAAGCTACAGTGAAGCAGTTTGTTTGCAATCTTTAATGACACAGACTGTAAAACAAATTCTAATATGGGAGCCGAGAGGGGCACATGTGCGAGATCCCTGCAGGGAAAACAGCTCCAGTGTTTCGGTGTGGGAAGATGCTCGTGTCACACCTCTCACAAAATGCTCGCCACCTCCAGCCTGACACTGCGGCGTGCTGCTTCAGAGCTGCGGCGGGCTCTGGCTGAAGCTTGGCAGGGTTTGCGGCGTGGTGTGGCCGTGATGCACCTTGAGTCACTCTCCTCCTCGCACACACACACCCCCAGAGCAAAACAAATCTGTGTCGGGGAGCGAGCGGGCGCGCAAATACATCTCACCTGACTGAGGGATGGAAGAGACAGAGCAAAGCTGAGTTTTCTTTAATCTGCTTTGCTTTTTTATTTTTAAGCTAAAGCAGAGTGATGACTGGTCAGTTTTTAGAGTTTAGTTACTTTTGATTTTTAGGAGTTTGAGCTAAAGCTAAATCAATAATATACAGTTTTGAAGGATGATTGAAGACAGAGCTGCTGTAGAAAACAGCGTCAGCGTGAGCTCATTAAGACTGTACATTGTTGCTAAAAGCGCTTTACTGCTGCTTGAATCTGATTTGATGTCATCAGTCACCTGGTCGCCACACAGACATGAAAAAGGCGCTGATTGTGAGGGTGAATGGAGCAGATGATGCCAATCAGCAGCTTTGTTCCACAGATGTCATCAGTTTCAATGACGGCTCAGTTTGAATAATGCTAATGCCATTTGGGATATTTTTAACAATTCATTTTTCTTAATAATCAGTGCATTTTGTATGGTAGGAAAGAAAATGAGCAATTATGTTTATTAGTAACAGAGTCACAATTCAAACCTCAGGTGTTTTTAACTCATTTGGTTTGCTGTGCTAATCAAAATATTTTCACAATATTGCTGTTTTAAAAAAAGGCACATAGCAGCAAATATTACTCAAAATGATTAAATATGACTGACAAAATGTCAAATGATTACAATTTAAAGCATTTTATTTCAAATGAGGCCTGGTTCTACAGACAAAGTAACAACTTTGATTAAACTATAAGGAAGACAAAAAGCTACAGCTGAGCTTTTTGTCCAAAAAACAATTTGTTCTACAAGCTGGACAAACGGGCCTCCAAACACAGAGAGATCAGGTCGAAGGAGCCGAAAGGCCTTAATAAACCACAGAGAAAGAAGAAAAACAGAAAAGGTCCAGACAGGTGTTGACTCAGACATCTAAACCACTGCAAACCCTCATCTGATGTGAAAAAACAAGCAGAGGCAAACAACAGGGTTGGCTTTTATTGGAGCTTGTTCTCATGTTGATTTATCTTGATAAAAACTCTCTCTGCACTAACCTGAAATACTACACTTGTATTTGATTGTGGTATTGTAATACCAAAATGATAAATGATATTGTACAGGATGGGAATTGTTTTTATTATTTTCTTTAACTGGGCAAAATATATTACTAACTGTTGAATTTTACATATAAGAATCATCCCAATTATGTCTCTAAGTCTGAAGCTACTCATCCATGACTCCCAAGGTTATGTTCAGAATCCTTTTCTTGGTGCAATAAAACTGAATCAGGAAGACCAGCAGAGTTAGAGATTAAGAGTCATAAAATAACACTGATGCCATGACTTTTCTGCAGACAACAAATACACTATTTCATTTAAGTCTTCATATCTAGACAAATTGTTCTTTCTGGGTTTATTGAAAGTTTGAAAATGAAGCTACCTTTTTAAAAAGAAAGGTAGCACTACATATCTGTGATCTGCTGATTCTGTCTGGCTGCTGCACTTGGCATTTTTTTAGCTTTTTTTTATCAGTTATATTTGTTATATGACACTTATTCAATTTCAATGTAATATGTTACATATTACGCTGTCTTATGTATTACATTTTAATCATAGTACACTTCAAGTCCTGTTTTTCTTCTTATGTGTATGAATAATGTGTTTGAATAATAATAAACTGAGTCTGAGTCACAACCAGAGCCACATAAACCAAGACAGAAAAAAATATTGCCTTTTGTAATTGCAAGTTATAGAAAGTGAAATAGTTGTTGGACTAATATTAAAATAAGTGTTTTTTTCTTAAATCTAGAAATAGAAAACAAGTATAATGAGCTTATTGATTTATCATCCTTTGGCACACTGTGGTATGTTGTTAAGGCACCAGGTGGCTGTTTTGAGGAACGTTAACACAGAGTCATTTTGTTTGCATCTAAAAATACTTCTGTCTCACATTTTTCTCATCTCACAACATAGGATGATCCAAGTTTCACATTCCGGCATGAAAGGCGGTGGGAGATGTGCATGTGCATGTGAGAGTTGTTAGGCTTTTGGTTGTTTGTCTTAAACTGTGTGGCATTCAGAGCAAAAAATAACAACAGTTATAGACGAGAGAGGATATGATATGATCCCCTGTGTTGTAAAGCGACAGGATCGCTCTCTGCTCGCAGTTTAGCGATTGATAAAAACATGTTTCTGCATCCACCAAACAGTAAACATGTCTTGTAGTTGAGTCAGAAAGAAAATAAATCGTACAAAATGGCATCAATGCAAAACTGTACCTACTTCCTGTACAGATTGTCCAAACACAAAATTATTTCTTTACTAAAACCTTAAACTAAACTTTGCTCTAGTTTATTTTAGCAGTATTAATCTTTGCACAGGTGATGTGCACATGTGAATTTATAGTTTTTACAAGTTTTTAGCCTTATTAGTTATAGTTTTAAAGGGTTATGTCTCTTAAACTTCTGATGAAATCTCTCAAGTGCTGGCTTTATTTTGATACCAAGATTATGTAAGTAGAGTTTGTAAATGCTGAGACCCACTCAGTTACAATTAGGCACATTATTTTGAGCACAAACATCCAAAAACCCTGTTGGGGCTGAAGAGGTTAAGTTATTTTAATAAGTGAGCTTGACGTGCCAGCTTCACCAGACTTCTAATAACAGCCTCTGTGAATTCGGGGGATTTCCAGTGCATGTGCCCAAATCTGAAGAATGGCCTGCATCTGGGATTTGTCATTAAACACTCAGTGCCCGCTGCTTCCCTCATTAGCAGCTGCTGCAGGACACTGAAACAGAAAACCTTAGAAGTCTGCTGTAGTTCAAGCACCCAGCTTAAATGGCCATTTCTAAGAGTTCACATGGCTCATGAAAATAACTATTTGTGTGTTTGTGTGACAGTACGCTATTAAGACTGAATCAGCTGTCCATTATTGTAGTATTCTTAAAGTATTTCCATTGATTCATAAGACTGTTTATACCATAAACGGATAAAAAGTATATAACAGCTGATGAGGCTTTTTGTTAAATGGTTTTATTAGTAATGTTTGCACGCTCTAATCAACAACAGTCATGAGTTGCTGTGATTTTGTTTCCGTGGGTTGAAAGCTAAGAGGTTTGGGAACCACTGAGCCACGTGGTCTCATCAGGACTGAGCCCTGCAGAACTCAAATCCTTTCAGAGGAGGAACCGATCTGTGTTCTCAGTCTACATTAGTCCTGAACACAGTATGTGATCTGTGTGCACAAATTAGATTTCTGTGACATATTTTAGCAGAATGTACACTTACTCGGTTTACTCTACATTTTTTGTCCTATCTCTCTGTCAGTTCTTTCTTGGTGCTTTCATAGCTCTTAAACTCAGCCATAAAATTTAAACTGCGTTGTGTACTTTGTGAAGAACAGAAGGACAATATTTTAAGTTTTGGTTTGCCTAACCTTAAAAAAACCTCAACTTTACCTCAAAAGTATCCTGGTGTTTTTGTTTCCTCTCAATGATATTATAGTGATTTGTCATTTCCCTGCTATAGAAAAGATCTCAGGTTTTACTGTCAGTTTGCTGGCGTCTGATCAGATGATTGCACCTCAGTTAGAAAACTCCATGCAGAAGAATCAATAGTGGTTGCATTCATGTTTTGTCAGAGGTTTTTCAGGAGCTGTGAAACTCAGATAAATCTGAAATCAAATGTTCTAACCGGATATGCTCTGCAGATAGAAAGTTTGAATTAAAGAAATATTGAAATGTTTTCATAAATGGCAGTTCTGTCATTGCAAAAATGGGATTTTACTCCAAAATATGACAGAAATGCATAACTAGTTTTGCGTGCATTTGAACTTTGTGTTAAAATACATTACAGTGTTTGACCCTTAGAAGAAAGTGCAGAAACAAGGAGACGTTAACTCAGCTGGCAGACAGTGTCTTCCCAATGTGGGTTACTAGATCCTTCTAAAAATTAACTTTTTCCTGTCAGACCTTGTTGGTTTAAGATGAGCACTCTCACTAATGGATCCATTTCCATCAGCTGACTTCCATCGTCCTAATCTAAGTGTGTCAGGATACGCACATGTGCAGACGTTTGCTTTATATTATAGGGCGACTGTGGTGTAGTGGTAGAGGAGCCGGCTTGGGACCCAAAAGTCATAGGTTCAACTCCCCGCCATGCCCACATGTCGTGGTGCTCCTCAGGCGCTCACATAGCTGCCTGCTGCTCCACTTGGGCGTTTCTCACATGTAATGGGTCAAATGCAGAGCACACATTTCATCATTGTATGGAAACATGCAATTATGACCAATAAAGTACCTTTACTTTATAACCCCACTAAGGATGTCTTGTTATTTTAAAAGACAAACCAAAGAAAAGTTACTTATCTTAGGAGGAACATGTACAAAACCAACATCTAATGTGATGTTTTTTTTAGCTTCACAGGTGCTTCACCTTCAAATACTGTCATCTTAGAGGATAAAATAACCAAAACATTTAAAAAATGTCTCTATTTAGGTTCTTTCTGGGTGCACTGGTGTGGTGCTGAGGGGTAACCTAGCCATTAGAAGAAGGTTGTAGTGTCAAGCTGGGGTTTCATTGATTAATGCATTTATTATCACACTTCAGTCCAAATCCTGAATGCAGAATCTCTCTGACCAAAACGAAACATGCTTATGCTTCACTCCAGCATAAAACTGTTTTTATTCAAACAAGATTTGGGGAACTGAGTGAACAAAAATGTGTCAAAATGCTGAGTACAGGGAGATATGTGTCCATTCATCACATGTTAGAGCTATCTTACCTGCTTTCTGCGATGTTTCTTTGTCAGCAGCACAGATATCTCCTTTAGCAATGACCTCTGGGTGAAATCGCACACAACTTGCATGAAGCGTAGCACAGTTCTGTATCTGCCATTTATTTGATTTACATGTGTGTCCAATCCTAATGATTTAAGAAGACTTTAAAAAACTGCATATTGCTTTTGACTAAATACTAATCAGTTTAAATCTGGTAGATGATATCAAGATACTGTAACTCACGTAGGAAACTTGTGTTTTCTTTCTCGGTTTAGGACCTGAGGAAAAGCAGCCATGGCTGATGAAGGACGTAGACCAGCTGAATGTTGCCTCTCTGCAGCCATGTGACGCTCCTCCTCCTCATGCTGACCTCCTCCGGCCGCCCTGTTTCAACCATGACAGGATGTGAAAGGTGTCCGACCCCTGAGCCCTCATACTGGCGCTGCCGTCGTGCCGCGTGAGCGCCCCCCTCTCCTCCGGCCGTTACTGCACGGAATGGCCTCTCTGGACCTGCCCTACCGCTGTCCTCGCTGCGGGGAGCACAAGCGCTTCCGAAGCCTGTCGTCCTTACGCGCCCACCTGGAATACAACCACACGTACGAGACCCTCTACGTCCTGTCCAAATCTAACAGTGTATGTGACGCCGCTGCTCTGCTGCCTCTGGTGGCTGAGGGGGCCCTCCTCACGCCCACCAACAACAACGACCCGTTCGAACCGCTCCGGCCCTCAGCTTTAAACGAGCGGCGCTTTCCCTGCAGGGAGCTTCCTTGTGCGGACGACCTAAGCGTGACCCCGGCTAACTCCAACTCTGCAGCCAGGTATATTCCAAATGTGGAGTTCCCACTGGGGGAGCTTTTCATGAAAAAAGCAATGACATCCGCCGATCCGGGCCCCCATGGGAACCCCAGCACAGCTGTAGCTGTGGCAGCTAATGTGGCAGCCAGTGCTGTAGAGGCTGCCTACGAGGAGGGCCTGGCCAGGCTGAAGGCGCGGGCGTTCGAACGGCTGGAGCTGGACGAGAGGCTGGAGAAGCTGTCAGAGGAGGTGAGAAGGATCGCTGTTATCAGAATCAACTTTATCAGATCAAAGTGTTTCGGAATCTGATTCTGGCTTCTGTGGACTCTGCCTCAGTGTACGTTTGATTTCTAGAGAGGGGTAATTGTACAGTGCAGAAGCAATCAGAGGAAACACTTATCCCCCGCTGTCATTAGGTTAGACATTTAACTATCAAGAGCACTCTTCTGGACACTTTCCTGCTTTTGAGAACCTTGAACTCAGCAACAGAGAAAGTGATTGAGCTCATTAAAGCCACATGCTGAACGTGAAACAGGAAGTCAACTCTTACAAATAACAAGTAGGAACAGCCAAGATGTAAAACGAGGTGGTTAGTTAGTAAGAATTAAAAAACTGTAATTTCATGGCGACCAGCATCTATAGTCACCAGACAGACAGGTGTAATGTTTTAGTGGATTAAGTTGATGAGCTGTATAAAACAGTAGTATAAGGTGGTGGTTGATATGCATTTCTTTCATTATCCATCCATCCATCCATCCATCCATCCATCCATCCATCCATCCATCCATCCATCCATCCATCCATCCATTATCTTCCACTTGTTCCAGAGCCAGGTCATCATCTCTCCACCAAGTCCTGGGTCTCCTCTGGATATGTGTGAGAAGCATCTTTACAAAACCACCTCAGCTCTCCTCCATTGAATCATCACTTTATGGTGGTGGAGGAGTTTGTGTGTCTGATTGATTCTAAGAGCTGGTAGGGTCTCCCAAGCTAGATTGGTCCTGTAGGTGACAGGACAAACAAATTGTGATTTAAAATAATTTTATGGACATACAAAATCCAGGAACTCAGTGTCCCTTGCCCGAATGTGGGTTACTTGGGTTCCACCCTCGAGCCAGGCCAGTGGGAGGAGCTCGTTGGCGAGTGCCTGGTGACCGGGTCTATACCCATGGGGCCTGGTTGGGCAATCAACAACAAGGGTTTGCCCTCCTAAGGGTCCCACCACCTGTTGAGGGTAGTAGTCCAAGGTGCTTTGACCCTGCCTGACCCTGTCCTTTCATTATTCTCTTCTGTTAGTTCATTAAAACTTCAGTACTTAAGTTTATTAATGGTTCAGAGATTTTATATGTAGAGACACAGACTAATAAAACTCTTTGTTTACATTAATGTTATAATGGTAAGTACTGTTCTATAGTTTATGACCTCACCTGTAACCAGCAGTGTTTTCTACAGTGTTTTGATCAGCGCCGGTCATCAGCGCTCAATCGCCCTCTTTGTCTCGTAGGTGGAGCAGAAAATAGCGGCCCGTGTAGGCCGTCTCCAGGCGGAGCTGGAGAGGAAGAGCTCCGAGCTGGAGCGGGCCAAGCATGAGAGCGAGCGGCTGAGCCAGGAGAAACAGGACCTGGAGGACAAGGCCTCGGAGCTGTCTCGGCAGGTGGACGTCTCTGTGGAGATGCTTGCTAACCTCAAGCAGGACCTGGTGAACAAGGAGGCGGAGCTGAACCACAAACAGCAGTAAGTGGAATTAAATCATTTTACAATATTTACTTTTTTTTTGTTGCAACTATCATTTTATTGTTTTAGTATGTGCATTTAAGGCAATTTACTATGTTAAATGTCGATTTTTTATGTCATAACATTAAAACAATTGTTGTCTTTTGCAAATTAACGTCTGTTTGTAAATTTATAATTACCGCTCACGTCAGTTTCCAGTTCTGTTGGTCCTAATTCTGTGCTGATCTACAAACACAGCTGCTTTTCCCCCCCAAACAATGACTAAAGCAGAGCAACACAAATTAGTGCAGAGACACAGAAAAGCTGACCTGTTAATCATCAAGAGCCTGTAATTTACTAACAACACACTCACAGCTCGTTTCTTGTAGCCACAACACATTATTTGAACATGAATGTTCTTTCCTGTTCTGTTGCAGGACTTAAAATGTGCTATAATTCCAAATGTGTTTTTTAAAAATCTACTTCTTCTCATTTAAAGTGTTTGTTTTTATGGTTGAATGTTTAACACCAGTTAAAAAGTAAATAGAACATTTTGACATATTTAAGTACTGATTATCACTGAAGAGGTCTTATTTATATACACAGAGGTTAATAAATAGAAACTATGTTATGCTGCCTTAGATTCTACTGCCCATATGATGTCTTAGATTACACTGACTATATACCTACTATGTTATGCCTTTCTTTTTTCTCTTTCTTTTATTTGTTTGTATCATTTCTTAAATCATAAAAATCATTTTCTATCGCCTTGCTGCTGAAAAGTGCTGCATGAATAAATGTTACCTTATCTTACCTTATTTAAGAAAGAATAAAATATATCAACGTATAAAATAGTGAAAATAACATGAGCAAAAATACCAGTTTCATGATAATAATAAAATAAATCTAAAACATGATTTGATTTGATTTAAAAACAAAACCTCTAGTACTATTACTACTCCTGCCCACAAATGATCAATTTTTGCTTAATAATTATTATAGGTTTAATGATGCTTATTAAAAGATCTATTTATAATTTTAATACACATAGAAAACAGGAGAGAATGTAAATGAATATGTTGACTGTCACTGTTGAACAGTCACCTGTTTTTCTGACCCAGATCAGATTTTAAACCAATTTGTGATCAGCTTTTTGATTTATAACTTTTTTATTTACAATAATTATTAAAATCATGGCTAAATTTTGTATTTAATAACATGTATTAGCTTAGAATAATTTTACAATTAACATCAAAGACTTAGCAGCCTCTTGACATTAGGGACATAATAGGGAGTGAATCCAGTTAATGACGCCATGATGACTTGTTGGAACATTTTATCGACTTGCTACCACCTCTTACCCTCTTTCCCCTCATTGGAAGTTAATGATCTCATGGAGTCTCTCTGCTCTGCACTGAGCTCATGTCTGTTTGACAGCCAAACCTTCTTCCTCCAACCCACCTCAGGCACGGCTGACTGAAACACCCATCTCAGAACTGCTCAGATAAAATGGCACAAACCCCAACAGGTCTCATTAGCTGTCAATCATAATCACCCTCTAAATCTAGCATCCTCTATAAAACGGTTTCTTACAAGAATACATCTGCGGCAGGTATGATGTTCAGTCAGCAGTTGGGGGTTACACATGTCTCCCCTCTTGTTGTATCCATCCTGATGTCCTTCAGAGCCGTTTGAGCAGAATGGATGGTTGCAGCCGGGCAGGTAGCAGATAGCTCATCTCCCCGCGTCCTGCCAGTCCCTCCATAAAGCTGCCACGCTGCTTCGTGAACTAATACGCCGGCTGAACCTGAAATAGACTTGGACGTAAATCACAGCGTCGGGAAGCAAGCTGAGCATTATTTGGATCCCTCTGGTGGCACAAAAAAAAGTGAGCACTGGAAGGCATTCAGAGCTTTTACTGAAATTAATCCCAGGATGATTTAGCACGTGGTCCAAACACGGCTGTTATTTTTAGTCTGAGGAGCTGAAGAAGCAACGTGAAAGATAATGTGTTTTACTGGAGATAGGCTTTGTTAAAGAGATTAGTTTACTGTTTTTTGCCTGTCTTAATATATCTGTTTAAAAAAACATAATTAAATATCAAAAACTGGTTTCCCATTTAATAATTGTAAATGTTTAGATCAGAGAAACATGCATGATGGAGTCTCTGTTAACAAAATTAATGGTTAATTAATTATTTTTAATATTTCTTACTGGAAGAATTTATTTTTGTGTGTATCAACAAAAATTTTTTAGAAATTAGATAAGGGTAAGTTTACTTTTTTATCAATGTATTTGTGTAATGCTCTTTGTTTTAAAATATCTCTTATTAAATAGACATTAACTGTTGATAGCATTTGTCATGAGCGGGGGTGGGTGTTGTGCATTCTTTCCAAACATGCTAGTTTATTTTGTGTTTTTTTTTTTCACTTTATCAGTCATGAACATCAGTAACAAGTTGGATACAGTTTATATTTTCAAACGCCTCTAATCTCTTTCCGTCACACAGCTGTGCACACGACTGCTCTGTTTATGTGTGTCTGAACGTGTGCACAAACTGTTCACTGACTAACGGCGTCATTACCGGGCAACTGGATGGTAAACAGAATAAAATGAATGCGTAACATTTTAATGCCTCTTAACAATAAATGGTGTGCTTTCAATATGTGTGTTTACAGTTGTGGTCAAAAGTTTACATACACTTGTAAAGAAACATAATGTTATGGCTGTCTTGAGTTTTCAATAA
>JAUBOC010000127.1:7451739-7462957 GCA_032275365.1 Anablepsoides cearensis | reverse complement strand
TTATTGAAAACTCAAGACAGCCATAACATTATGTTTCTTTACAAGTGTATGTAAACTTTTGACCACAACTGTAGGTGCATTACCTGTAAAATTGTCAGCAGTAAATGAGGCCTGTCATAGTTTCCTTGAGCCCGAGGTAATGCCTTCAGTTTGATTCATAATATTGGATCTTTATAGACCTCACAAAGAATATATAAACATAGAAGCACTGATGTCATAAAATAAACTTAATAATGCACAAAGTATTATGCTGCATTATGTCAATATTCAAATGTAGGTATTATTTTATGTACGGAAACAGACCATCTGCTGTTTAAAGGCAAATATTTAGCTGATTATCAAAACCTTTATATTTACTATCCTGAAGATAATTTTTTTTTGGTTTTAAAAGACTGTTGATAAAAAAATCTTTATTGTGATCCATATAAAACAAAATTAAATGTCTAGCATTCTTTGAAGGAATGCTTGTCACACACAACCTTTCAGGACTGACTTTTAAACTCGTCACCTGTTGAGAAATGATGGCTGTTTTGGTCAAAAGTAAAAAAAAAAACTTTCATCCAATTTTCTGCAGCTGCATGATTTCATGCTCAGAGTATGTTTTCGGAGTAAAACTCAGCCGCAGTCGTGTCCATTTTGATCAGAGTATCCACAAAAAAAAAAAAAAAAAACAGGATTATTGCCAATTATTAGTCTCTACCACAACACACTGTACTACAATAGCTGTACAACTGACTGAATCATATTCACTGTTCTGCTTTCTAAGGTCAGTTTACGCTGGTGAACATTTTCTATCAGGTAGATGTACATCCTGTGATTATTTCCTGAAAGTTACATTATCTCTTCAGTGGTTTGAGATATTTTGCTGACAGTCTCACACAGACAGGAGCAAAAACCTGGCGATGAAGGCGATCAGAGTTTTTTTGTATAAAGTTAAACAATAAAGCAGCACAAATTTTGAAGGAAACACTAAAATGATTTGAAGGGGATTTTGAAGGCTCTGCGAAACTGAAGTTTTGTCCACTTTGGGTTGATTGGGTGGAAAAAACAGACCTGCTTTTCTTTGACTTCGTCCCACAACTCTCTTGAAAAGGATAAAGTCGCTGCGGTCGTGTATCCTGGCAGTATTGCACAAGGACAGCCCTAAAATCCTGTCTGGGCTGTGTGAACACACACACACACACACACACCTCTTGTGTCTCTCAGAGGGAAAGCTGGCAGTCGAACAGGCAGCTCATTCACTCTAAAGTACATCAGAGGTCTGAGGTGGAAAAAGAGCATCAGAGTATTCAGCCGACTGCATGACTAAGCAGAAACACGGCAACTTATTGGCTTTGAACAACTCAACATAAGTTTAAGTTCAGAAAGATACCAGTGACTATTAAAGCTCTGTAAAAGTCTGACAATGAGTTCAACATGTTGATGATTCACATCAGAGATGTCAGTTCTTACCTTCCTGTGAGTTGCTATGCAACCTGAAGTAACTCCTACGATTCGCCTGCTTTTTATTTTTTCCCGCTTGCTGTGCCGCGAATAAAACTGTGACACTGACCTGATAAACGATCCTGCACTTAAAACCTCTGTAAGTAATTATGGAGAGCACACACAGCGCTTCAGGAGCCAGTGTTCATTTCAGACTCGGACTT
Organism: Anablepsoides cearensis; assembly: GCA_032275365.1. Classification (NCBI taxonomy): domain Eukaryota; kingdom Metazoa; phylum Chordata; class Actinopteri; order Cyprinodontiformes; family Rivulidae; genus Anablepsoides; species Anablepsoides cearensis. Next base: position 7,461,311 of record JAUBOC010000127.1, on the reverse strand, counting down.
TTCAGACATCTTAAATCAGATTAAATAGTTACTGATAACACAAAAAGAAAAGCATCATTAAGCGATGAGGAGTTGCTCAATATTGGATGAGGAATGTTCTAACAGCAGCTGGAATAAATTAGATCAGCTGTAATCACAAAAACTTAAGTGTAAAGAGAATTAAAATATTGTGGAACAGTGTTTTTCTTTGTTTCAGTCATTTCAGATTTGCTCAAATTCCAATAAACAGCCATATTGTTTCCTATAAATGCAATATAAATGCCTTATTTATAATATTTACAGTGAAAATGATTGCTTCATTGCATTCATACATTTGAAGTGATGATGGAAAATCAATTCTCAGTAATATTTAATGATAGATTTTAAATATTGAACTATAGAAGTTGTGGTCAAACCACATAATAGACATGAATTGGTAAACTGATGAATTTAGCCAGAATTAAATAAAATTTGATGAGAAATTTCTTGAGGTCATTGGGCAAAATATACTTTTAGGAAATATAAAAGATTAAATAATAGTAATAACCAAACCACATACATTTTAAGTTGAACAGATTGTCCGTAATTACATGGATTTTGCAGGTATACGTACACAATCAAAAACTCAGCTTCAAATTAATTCTATGTCTCAGAGCCTGCAGGATGCAAAAACAAAACAAAACAATAAATACAACTGAATAACCATCTCCCAACCCACTCTATCACTAATAAGTTTGCCACCTCTCCTCATCCTCCTTTATCTCTGTCCCACATTCTGTCTTTCCCCACAGTCCACCAGTCCACCTCCACCTCCTGTTATATACTTTGGTTATTTGTGAAAATTACAGATTTTTGAGGGTCAAGATGCAGGTAAACATCCAAAGGGGTGGACATGTAAGAAATCATAACCAAATTTAAGAGGATTCCCAGTTAACTACCTTTAGAAAACACAAAAAGGCCTTAACACAGTCACATTTATAGATATTGGGATAAAGTTGGTTGTGGTTGTAGCTAAGAGTCACAGCAGCTACAGCTCATCAGTCTAGTCAGAAAAAAACTCAATTTCTCCAATCTAAGGCTGTTCAAAGAGAGATATTAATTGTTCAAAACATTTGACATAAACAACATCTAGCATTCAATCCAGATTTAGAAAATGTCACAGTGCTGTATTTTCATTAAGCCGATGCCCTAAAAGCTACTTTTAGGGTAATTATTCTGACTGCAGTGCTGTTATTGTTGCAGTTTTTTTTTGTTTTGGTAGAAAACATTGTGTGCAGTTCTCCTCAAAGAGTTCAGGGAACTGTCAGGTTTTCATATCACATTCAGAACACACACACAGCTGCTGCAGTAGACCTCCACTCTTGATGTATTCCTATAAGCAGCTGCGGTAAAGTTGGATTTACCACGTGCAGCAGAACAAGTCTGGAGGACATAAGTGCGCCACAGAAAATGGAGGGATTTTGGGGGTCACCATCGAACTGTCTGGAAGCGAGCCTGTTTTTTAATGAGCAGCAAACCTGACTGCAAAGTGAAATTGTCTGGACGGAACAAGAGCAACCTTATTAACAGAGGAGCACGGCATGGAAATAAATCAGAGCTGTGACTTGGAGTGTGAGTGAAGACTGTTTAGACAAAAACACTCAGTAGTAATTTGTATTACTAAATATTATCTAAATATTGCAATGGATCTCAGGATAGCAAAACCTACCCAAACCACAGAGAGATACAAAAAGTCAAGATAAGCCTTTTATTTACAATTAAGTGTTGATAGTTTGATCCTAGACCCCCCCCCATCTTAACAAGACAACACCTCAAGAAGACAAATCAAGAGGATATAAACACCAGTTCTTCTTGCAGCATCACACTGAGACTAATTCACATTAGTGAAACATCAAAATAAGACATATTTTCCTGATTATTTTAATTTACAGATGACATGTCACTTTGTCTGCCTTTCAGTCAGCCACCTTGACTAATCTCAGATTTGTACTTTTGTCATTTTTGCCTGAAGACAAGAAAAGGTTAACTGTGCCAGACGTGCAACTATTTTTACCCCAGAATGTCCTCATTTCAGGGGAATTTATTATGCAAGTTGCTGCTGTTTACAACTGGATTTTCAAATAGGATGATTCTTTTGACATTAGTTTGACATGAAGCAAAACTAACAATTGACTTGACTTAGTTTGTAAACAAAAACTCATTTAACTGCACATTTCTTCATGAATGACCTGAATTTTTTTAGGCTCATTTAATTTTCTCATACCACTGACTTATTTCTTGAAGATCTACTGACTGAATAGTAGAAATATGGGCTTTTTATAAACACACAAAAAGAATATTTGTGTGTTTTTACCAAGATGATCTAGCTTTATAATTAAAACTATAAATTTATTCTCAAACAACAGACATACATAAAAGGTAATGAGTCAAAAGGTAAATGTTTTTGTCTTTCCAGCTGTTCTTTTTAAGTTGACAACTTCCTATCTTTAACAATGCTGCACCCATAATGACAAAAATGTTTTGTTTTTTTTTTAATTTTGAGGTTTTGTAAGTCTGTAGTTTGTCCTCAAGACACTTAAATCTAAATTGCAAACCAGTTTAAAGAAAAGTCTCATTATTTCTGCTTCCTTTCCCCTCTGTGTCTGCAGGGAGGTTGCCCAGATCGACCACTTCCTTCAGGAGACGGCGGCACGTGAAGCTAATGCTAAGGTGCGTCTGCAGCAGTTCATTGAGGAGCTTCTGGACCGCGCTGACCGGGCCGAGAAACAGCTGCAGATCATCAGCAGCTGTGGCACCACGCCAAACGGCAGCCTGGGACGCTGCAGTCTGCAGGCATCAAAAGGCACCGGACGTCAGGTTTGGATTTTTTAAACAACATATTTTATTCACAATGTGGTGGATTGAACATATTGTAAAAAAAAAAAAAAAAAAAAAAAAAAAACATGTTCTTTGTTCTGGGTTCCATTTTGTTGATAATTTGTCAGAAATGCAAAAATAAGTCCAACAATACAATAAGATTGAAATGAAGATTGTAAATAGCTTGAACTTATGTAGTACGTTATCAAGTCCCTAAAGCATTATTATTATAGCATTATTATCATTGATGATAGTAAAATACATACAGCTGCCAATGGACCCCTGGCCACCAGCAGGTGGGAATGTGGGTGAATATCTTGCTTAAGGACATAACAAATGAGACAATTGTAACGGGTGATTGAAACTGGCAGCCCCACCGTTTACAAGACGAATCCCCAAAACACTCTTCCACACCAGCCCTATGAAGAAATATTACAAACTCAGTATTTGTTCCACGTCAAACATCAAACTATAGTATTTTATGCTAATTTATATTCCTAAAACCATTTGCAAGTATGTTGGCAGTAATTTTTTTATTTGTTCGATAATTTTTTTCAGTCAAAAATGCATGCAGATTAAATTTAAATAAAATATAACCAACTCAGCATTGTATCTGTAACTTCCTGTTCTGGAGTGCGGATTTGTTACAAACCTTTTTCTACTGGAAACATAAAAATAGGGAATCATTGATGTCTTTGCAGAAAAAAAAACTAATTTTCTGTTTTAGAAAATAGGATCAAATTCAAACTTTTTTCAAGTGGAAAGTGGTGACCGCAGAGCTGTTCATACTTGAATGGATTAAATAAAGCACCCAAGAAGAAAGAAAGAGTTATATTTTTCTGGATTTTTATTTTTTTCTTAGACAGTTTGTTTTCTGTAGTCTTCTTTTAGAAATATGGCACGTTTGCCACTATGTTGCATCGCTGTTCCTTTATTAAAATGTTTTTAATGGTTTTAGGGCATGTGTTGAAATTTTGAAGTAAAAACGTCTGTCCGCATTTTGGCTTTTAATTAGCGATCACCATTGTTTGTTTTTTATTTTTATTTTATTTATTTTGTAATTTAGAATATTTAATTTTTTTGTCATAATGTGATGCATACATTGATCTGGACAGCTGGCAGCTCAGTCAAATCCTCCCACTGTGGGTCTGTGAAGCTTTTTTGTTTAAAACCAGGCAGATTGAGGTCTAATGTTGTCCTTTTAAAACAACGAGACATCCCAGTAAGACATGTAGGTTTAATAGCCACATTCTGATTTATTGTATGCATCAGCGATTCCTATATGAACAGGTTATCATTTCCCATCCAAATACTGGCTTTTATATGTTTTTTTTTTTGCACATATAGCTTCTATCTGAGAAACAAGATCAACTATTTTCTAATGTTCTCCATATTTCTGTCCATCTGAGATCAGCTGTGCCCACAGAAGCTCAGAGATATTAAGCATCTTACTTGCATTTTACATTGTCAGATTACATTTCTGAATGTAGCAACACATTATGTTGAGTAAGAATGTTCTTTTTAAGATGCCCCCCCGGGATCAGAGGTACTCTAACCTCTCCACCATGTTAAGTTAGCAAATCTTCTGGGAGAAGATCAAGGGGCAGACCCAGAACTTGCTGGAGGGATTATATATCCTCTGTGGCATGGGACCACTTTAGATATCAGGGCAGCTGGAGAGGGATGCCTTGTCTGGACCTGTTGCTTCCATGAACTGACCGTGTATAAACATAATAAAAAGGACTGATGGATGATTATTACAAAAAAAAAACACAAGCATAAAAGTTACATATAAAGGCCTGCCCACCTCCTGAGCTGAAAGCAGGGGGATGTTTTTGTGATGAGCTATTCAAACAGGAGTAATCCGTAATGATCTTTTGATCAGCTGATGCTTGTGTACCGGTAGGAATTATTGTTTTCAAGGTGAAACAGGCGATATGATCCCTGTCTGTTCAGCATTCAGCTCCATATCTGTTGAAACAGTGCGGCTCTGCAGCAGTTTATCCTCACCCGACAGTGGAGTGCATAAAAAGCCCCCTTTTATATCCCGGAAACTGGAATCCAGTTCTTTGTCCCTGGGCTGTGTACTTGAACTGTGCCACTTTTTTTTTTTTTTTGCTTCTCCTTATTGCACAAAGATAAAAACTCTAAAAGCAGGCAAAGGTTGTCCTTAAAAAGACTCTCATTTAAAGTATTATCCAACACCTGTGGAAAAAGAGCTGACCTGTTTCACAGTCTGCTAATGCGTGCGATGCCATGGAAACCATGCTTTCTCTCAAGGTTTTGACAGGATTTTTAATGAGACGTGATTCAGATCTGCCAAAAGCAAATTTGGTTTCTCACAACAAATATTATTCAGGATCTTAAAACGAGGTCAAAACTTGAGTTTAAATTAAATCCTTCTTTTTAATTGTGTTTTTTTTTTTTTTTTTACCTCTGTTCGACCTGAAGGGGCCTACTTTCTTTAGGTTGAAGCATCTCTCCCGCTTCATGTCTGCATGCTCCTGCATCGCTGTCAGACTGTGAGTAATCAGCGTGACGGGGACAAGTGTGGAGTCGCACACTGTTTGGCACCTTGTTGCACTGTGAAGGGAAGCCCAGAGAGCAACCTCCCACTTTCACAGCCTGTCGTTCCCCTTCTCTCCATCCGGCGTTAGCGGGGTCGCGCTCACGTCCCTGCAGCGAGGCGACGGAAGGAACGACGACTTGCTTCCTGTTTGCCCTTTATATTTGATTTAAATTGCTTCCTCACAGAAATCAATAAGAGCGCGGCTTGAGTTGTAAAATAATAGGCAGAAAAGAAGAGCAGAGTCAGACATTTGCTTAAATTTCACACAAGCGCCTGCAAATGAGCGTATTTTTTGTTCCATCCATCCATTTTTTATTTTTTGAGAGGCGCTCTACTTTTGCTCTCCCCGCATCGTATCCAGGAGTGGGAACGTAAAATGGTGTTTTCTTGTTCCCTCCATGATCCGTTCCCACTGGCAGCAGGCCTTGAACACGCTGCAGGGGTAAAAGCAGGGAAAAAGGCAGAGAAGGAGAGACGGTGCTTGTGTTTAAGCACATTCTCCCTTTGATGCATGTCGGCTGCCTGGTACACAGAGTTCCACCTGGCACTGCTTCTCTTTCTCTCTCACACACACACAAACACACACACACAGATAAGTAAGCCCTTGTGCAAACACCAAATGGTTCGGTGCACAGACAGCCTTGAGCGATGTGTGAAAGATTGCATTTCTAAGATTGAATATATTAAAAAAGGAAAAGGTGTATCTGCTTTCAGAGCAGCATCCTGAACATGTTGATCACTCAGTTTTCTTGGCAGGGCCTCAGGTAATGAATATTGATTAATCAGTCAGTCCCGTATATTCAGTGCTTTAAATACAACAAATACACCCAACGTGTTTGTTAAAAACAGTTCTAACAAGCTCCAAAGTCTTTTTTTTAAGGCAACCTTTTTGTTGTCACTTACAGATGTGGATGCATTCATTGGTTCCCTTCATCTCATTAAGAAATGCTTGATTTCTTGTGCAAGGGGGATTCACTTAAACGGTCTGATGCATATCTGCCTTTAGTATATGTTAAAGGGGCCATATTATGTGTTTCTCAGGCATATATTTAAATTCTATACCATAATAAAGTAACAATGTCACCTTCAGCTGTTATTAAAATGCTGTTTTTATGTTTAAATCAAAAATAAACTCGACTTCTCATTCATTACTGTTTCTAAACACCTTGAAATTGGCCTCTGTCTCTTTAAGAACCTCCTGATCCCATCAGCACGTCATCACAGCCGCTTCTCTCTTGTTTACAAGCGTCGTAGCATGCTTTGTTGTAATGATAATTAAAAAATCAGCAACAATATACAAGATCCTGTATCTCTAGATACAAATGAACCCTTCTGTCTGACCGGAAAGTACATTTTCTAAAGAACTGGAGCGATTACAGAGAGGATGTTTCAGCTGGTAAGATCATCCAGACACATACTGATCGTAATAGGTTACAAATATTAACATATAGACCAAACACAATGTGAACAAAACATTGTGCGTTGTTTTTCTGCTTGCCTGGGCAGGTGACATTTGTGTTTAATCCTAAAAGGACTGAAATGAGAAGCTGTCAAAATGCATGAATGAGTCAAAACAAGGCTTGTTTTTGATGAGAAGATAACATTATACCATGATATAAAACAAAAAAAAGTTAATTCTACATGATAATGTCCTTTTAAAGTAAACCTTTTTTTATTTGTGTTGTTTATTATATACAGTAGTGTTGTGCTAAAATAGTACAAACGCATTTGTTTGTACCCTTAGAGAGACTATTTATCTTTGCAATTTAGATGGGTTTCAAGTGTTTGATCTTTATTATTATCAACGGTGCATCAAGTTTTCATCAGACATTCAGTTGTTTTAAAGAGGAAAAACATGCCACTGTGTAGTTTGGGGTTCACTGTGTGCACCACACTGAACAGCTGTCTGAGCAGCTCAGAAAGAAGATTATGGATATCTGTGTTGAAGGTAAAAGCTACAGCAGCTTCATGTTACCCTGACCACAGCTGCCAATACTATTAAAATATATAAGGTTCATGAGACCGAAAACTTTACACTGCAGAGGATTAACCATCATATATGTATCATTGTTACAGCAACATGATGCTGTCAATCTTGTGGTTGTTTTCAGAAGATTATCAATATTCAGCAATACAGATGTTTCATTTGTTGAACATGAAAAAAGAAACTAAATTAAACAAATCCAACCCACTAAACCAAACAGAAATAACTTTTATTAGATGAGCAGCTGTGTCGTTTATTTCAATTTTAGTTGTAATCTGTTCCAAAAAAAAAGAAAGAATTTACACACAGAACCCACTTAAAAACTTTCCCGCGATGACAATAATTGAGTTACTGCTTCACTTATATCATCGTTTAACCTGTTAACAAGCACCGTTTTAAGTGTCGTTTTTTCTTTAAACCGTCATGACTGCTGAAGTGAAAAATTTAGATTTTTAGCTTTAAAAAGAGACCAAGCTTGTGAATTTAATCTAAAGGGTTTAAGAGCAGCACTTCATTTAATTTGTGTGTACTTTTTAAGGTGTTTTATGGTATTTTAGGCCCGCAGGTTAAGGGGTTAATAGGAAAATTAGTTTTGTCTTCTGTACTCATCATATATTTTTGCTTGATGACACAAACAGCGTCTTGTATGATTCTATTGTCTTTATTTCATTGGAAGTTTTCAAAAAACGATTTTGTATCATTGAATTGTTAAAACACTGCTTGTTGTTGTTCCAGCTTTCTTTTATTGTGACGTAACAAAACAATAAAAGAAAGAAGGAATCTATGTTCCACCCAGCTGAACAGTGTTCATATACGTAAAAATGGAAAAACAAATATTCTGTCTGTTCTCATTTGGTTTTTGTTTCTTTGTTGGTTTTCTTTTCACCAGAGAAACTCCAGCCTCTCTGGGAGCACCAGAGGGATGTACCAAGTGTCAGAGAGACGTTCCTCCCCCAGCACAGGGTGGGTCTGCTGTATGCTGTCTACACTCACAGACACTCCATCACCTTCAGTCTGGACTGTAATTCTTTCAGAGTATGAGTGTGCCATAATGTGTAGAAGTACTTAAAGGTGCTTTTACTGGTAAGTAAAAAAAGACTTACCCAGGCTTTTAATTGGCGTATTACATGGGGTATAATAATAAGCAATCCCCCTCATGCTGTAGATGATTACAGAACTGTGAAATGCCAGACTGTTTCCTTTTGTCGACTCGTCTGTGTGTGTGTGTGTGTGTGTGTGTGTGTGTGTGTGTGTGTGTGTGTGAGTCCAGCGGGATATTTTATAGCTGTGAGCTGTTAATTGAATCTCAAGCACCAACATAGTTACCTGCTGTAGTCAAAGCTCCTGTAGCGAAACACAGTCTGTGATTTAGGAGCAAACCTTTTAACCATCGTTCAACGTGTAGCCGTCTGAGGAGCAACGTGTTCTCCCCGTGTGTGTTAAAAAATCTGAGAAACTTATTTTAAAGCCTCGAGAGCAGACTGAGACAAAGCACAAAGGAACTGCAGAAAAGCAGACGACCTGGACTGAACAAAGATTTACTAAGTTGATCAGGAAGTGGAAGCAAAACAAAAGTTTTAGATTATTTGAAATGCATTTTGTAGAAAGGTTATAAATAATGAATGTCTTACCTGTTGTATATAAAGCTCTTTTAATGACCTCAGCGAGAAGATGAATTGAAACAATAGACCAAGACAGACTTACAACCTAAAAAGTAATAAAACTAGATAAACCTGCTCTGGCCATAGCTTTATACAAGGAATTGTGCAAATATTGTGTCACAGTTTGAAACGTTTTGAAATTATTACCTTCTGCTTTCAAATTTAACTTAATATCTGTGAAACTCTTCGTGGTCTACCAAGGACCCGGCCCCTGCCAGCCATAGTTACACAAATATACATTGTGATCAAACAGATTGTAGTTATTCAGGATCGGCTCTGGAGAATGGATGTCTGGGTTTCTACATGAGGTGTGACTGAAGTATTTCACACATGGCCGAGCCGTAGTGCTCTGAGTAACACAACTGTCAGCCTCAGTTGGTACGTGAATGTGTTTCCTGTTGTGATGTCAGGCCTTCCCCACTAAATCAGTAATGACACACACACACTAGGGGTTGAACGACTTCAGATTTTTTATGGTCGATGTCAACATGATAAAAGTCGAGTCGACTGCGACTAGTCGATA
>JAUBOC010000127.1:7433254-7447502 GCA_032275365.1 Anablepsoides cearensis | reverse complement strand
GGGAATTACCTTTGCTACTTTCATACCATCAGGAAATATTCCTGTAGAAAGTGATAAATTACATATATATGTAAATGGATCAATGACATAATCCATTATTTCTTTTACAAACGCCATATCCATGTCCATCCAGTCTTTTGATTTTTTATCAACAAATTTTTTTACCATACTCATTATTTCTTCTTTGTTAGTTCCATCAAGGAAAAAACTGTTGGTACAACCCATCACTGTATGAGTCACATTATTGTTTATATTTGGTATTTTAGTTTTTTAATTTTTTGGTATATTACAAGATTAAAGCCGTAATATTACGAGAAAAAAGTCATAATCATGACGTGTCTATTTCCCATTCCTCATTTCCTCCTTATTTTAACCACATCTGCTGTTTACAGCCATGTCTTTGTTTATAAAGGAGTCTGTGATGACTTGGGTCAGTGTAGTGTAATACGCTTTCATCGTGACGACTATCTGTCAATTAATTACAGCTTCAGTTTATAGTTGTTTGCACATTTTCCAAGTCCTGCTATTGATAGTTTGATGCTAATGTGCTAAAAGATTAACTATGTATTTATAGTAATACTAAAAACTTGACAAGTTGCTCAACATTCCTTATTTTAATGCAGTGACAACTGCGTGCTTTATCACGCAAAGGCTAGTATTACGACTTTAATCTCGTAATATTACGACTTTAAAATCATAATATTACGACTTTAATCTCGTAATATTACAACTTAAAACTCGTAATTCTACGACTTTAAACTCGTAATATTATGACTTTAATCTCATAATATTATGACTTAAAACTCGTAATATTACGACTTTAAAATCGTAATATTATGACTTTAATCTCGTAATATTATGACTTTATTTTTATACGACTTTAATGTCGTAATATTATGACTTTATTCTCGTAATTTAATTTTTTTTTTTAAATCTTGTTGTGTGGCCCTAATACTCTGTCGTACTTTAGAAAGGCCATACCAGAAACTTAGTATTAGCCTGCCTGATCCAATCAGAAAGCAGTTGTAAAGTCTGTCTATGATCGTTGCCCTGAAACATCCAAAAGTGTCCAAGTTTCAAATCCTCTTCGATCTGATTATTTTGAGAAGAAGTAGACAAATTTGGTTATAGTTCATTAATATAATTTCATTATCATGAAACTATCACTATCAGACTTTTTAGGTGTGTAAGCATGAATTTAAGTCCTCCAAACATGGAGATTATTGTGGCCAAAAGCTTAATCTTTGTTTTCTCTGACCATAATATTTGTTCCCTAGAGGACATTTTGACTTGTCCTCTAAGCAGCTGTAAGTTTCAGTCAAGCCTAAAGGTAACACATTTCAAGCATAGGCTTTTTATTGTTTCTTGGTCAGCATCCTCTCAGTCCATGATGATGTATGGTAATATGTAATAGTAGTAGTTAATTTTTCTGCTAAAAACAGCTTTATGGAACAGAAGTATCACAGTTAACTTAAAATTTAGATATAGAGTTAAGGGTTGACAAATACGTCTGCCTAATATAAATACTAACTGGAGCTGGCTTTTCCATTGATTACATTATATTGATTGGTTTGTGTGTGCACACCACAGTCTCTGCCCACTACAGTTCCTTCTCTCATGCTGAGCCAGTTGTTCTTGGACAGCTCCGCCACACAACAGATTGTGTGTTTTTTTCTATCAGCGTCTTGCCATGCCAACATCCGTGTACACTCTGCTGTTCCACTCTCTTCTTTCCATCTGCCGTCAAGTTTTTAAATATCAGGTGGACCTCGGTAGTCTGGCATGAAGGGAAACTGGGCCAGGGTTCTGGGACGTATTCACGTTAGCAACTTTGCCCCGCCCCCCCGTATTAGCTGAACAGATTTTTCACACATAACATGTTATTGGCACCCTTACGCTCTGACGTAGTTCTCCCTAATAGCAGAGTTTCTACCAGGATTTGTTGGATCGCCTCGCTTTGAAGGAACAGTTTTTGTCCCATCATGTGGCGCGTAGCTTGGCTTTTTTAGTTCATTTGAAAATCTTGAGTGTGGGTGGTGTGTGAGGGAGAGATAGAAAAAAAAAAGAGTCAGATAGTGTGCATTTCTTTACTGCCCTGATGGTTTTGAGCAGATGCCTTCCAAGGCCAAAGATGATGTGAGTCACGTAGGAGCAGTCTTGCTTGGAGGAACAAGCCGGGCTCAGATTGGACACATTGTATCAGCCAGAGCATAGAATGAGAAGAAGAAGGGAAAAGTTGTTACGCAATCTCATTTAGCTTCCTGACTTTATTTTCTGATTGAAGACTGGCGCCACCATGTGACAAAAATATCTTTGGAATTAGGTTGTGGATGGATGGACTGTTTTATATTGTATATATATTGTCGATCATCAGGACATACTGTATAAAAGTGTTTACGGACTCCTGCAGGTCGGTCTGAAGCGGTCTACAGCAAGCCATGCCGCCACGAAAAGAGCCCGTCTAAATCCAACGAGGTGATCAGCCCAGAGATCCTGAAAATGCGCGCGGCCCTCTTCTGCATCTTCACCTACCTGGATACGAAAACCCTGCTGCGAGCCGCCGAGGTGTGCCGCAACTGGAGGTTTGTGGCCCGTCACCCGGCCGTGTGGACCAGGGTGCTGCTAGAAAACGCTCGCATTTCTTCCAAGGTGCAGCTTTTAGATACCGTGTGTTTTCTGGTTGAGAGCACTCATAGCTGCTGTGGGTATAATTTATAATACTTATCTTTATGTTTTGTTTTTTTCTTAGTTCCTGAGCACGTTGTCTCAGTGGTGCACTCAAACACACTCACTCATCCTGCAAAACCTTAAACCAAGACAGCGGGGCAAGAAGGAAACCAAGGAGGACTACCTTAAAAGCACACGGTGAGACAATGCACAGACTGTAACTAAAATATTACCAAATATCTCTGAGTTAGCGCACTATTTATTGCCTTGGCTTGAAAAAACACTTTAATGTTTAACATATGGTTGAACTGAGAGACATACCAAACAATTCTTCAGACAGTGACTGATGAGAGGAGGCCAGGAGGAGGAATCAAGGTGATGAAAACTGACATTTTGCTGCTTTCTGATTATCCCCAGTCTGTGAAACATCAGCTTTCATTTGCTGGTAAAAAAAAACAAACAAACAGGTAGAGTTCTGATGAAAGTGAAGGTATTTGTGTGAAGGACACAGAAGATGTTCTTAAATCAGGATGCTTCACAAAAACATCGCAGCAGGGACATTTTGAGACAGTATTTGCTGTTCCTGGTATAGATGCTGAAATGAAGAGATGAAGAAAAAAGTCACTTTGTTTTTTATGTTTTTTTTTCCTCTTGACCTTCCCTTACATTTCGGTCAAAGTGGCTGTCTCGAAGAAGGTTTGGAGGCGTTGTTAAAGGCCACAGGAAGTAGCCTGCTGATCCTGAAGATTTCACACTGTCCCAACCTGTTGACCGATCGCTCCCTGTGGCTGGCCAGCTGCTACTGCCGGGCCCTCCAGGCCGTAACCTACAGGTAGACCACCACACCCAGCTCTCCTGCACCCTGAACTGCACCACGTATGTATTGTTGTGTGTACACTTAAAAGATGAGTGTTTGCTTTGTTCCAGGAGTGCTACAGACCCGGTTGGCCAGGAGGTGATCTGGGCCCTCGGGGCAGGATGTAGAGACATTATTTCTCTGCAGGTGGCACCTTTACATCCATGGTAATTTAAGAAGCCATATGAGTCATGACATTATCACTATCTGGCTAACATTCAAAAAGTCCAGTTTTTTAAAAAAATAAAATATCAGTCGAACAAAATAATTCTCTGAGGCTGTCATACCTGGATTTTGGCACTGAATGTTTCAGACGGTGTGGAATGTGGGGATTCATAGTTCTGTGGCTAATAAGTCTAGAAGCAAGGAAATTATTTAAAGTGATAGTTGAGCTATTTTGACGTTAGGTTCTGTGAAAAGATTATGAACAAATAATATCTTACATGTTGTAGGCAGTACTTGCACAAACGTAATTTAAAGAAGCAAAGTTTATTTCTGACAAGACTGATGATCTAATGGCTGTTCCAAGATCCCCAAACTGATTTTTGCCACCGTTAAACAACGCTAGTCTTAAAGTAGACTTATCATGCTTTTAAATCCTTCTTTTTCACAATGAAATCATTCAGCTGGGGTCTATGTAAAGTGGAACTACAATGCTTTGGTCTGAATTCCTCCTTATTGTAACTCCATCAGCCCTTTTCTGAGGTGTGACTCTTTAAGTCAGAATGATCATTTCATCCCCCACCTTCAGCTTCTGATTGAGGGGTTTGTGACTATATTGCGGTGCAGAAACATTTTATTTATAAATGAATTAAAAGATGTCAACAAGAGAGGACTTGTCCATTCAGTCTTACATGTTGGAGCCAGAGTCTGACCCACAAGCAGAGGAGAATGAAAACGATAGAATTATAGTTGTCCAGACATTGTATGGCAGTTTTGTCACAAATGATTTGACGTAATAAAGAACGCAATAAAAAAAGAGAAAACTGAACGGGTTGAAAAATATGACCCAAAGAGAATATAAAGATATCTATGCAGCAAATTTAACTGTTCTGCACTCCTAGAGACTCTTAGTACACAACAAAATGTAGAAAATGGGATTTTGCATGATTCATCTGATTTAACATTTTCATAGTGGTTCATGCAAATGTGTAAAGTTGCACACTGTTGCCAGTTTTAAATTACACAGTTAGTCCAGAACAAAAATGTATAACATTCCTGCAGAAAGTGTTTTAGTTGCAACTACTGATGCTATTAGCCTATGAAAAAAAAAGAACTCAGGGAAAATGTGAAAAATGTGCAACTCACAGTTTAGTTGTGGTGGGACCCACAGACCCAGACGTGAGGACTTAATGAAAGGAATAAAAATGTATTTAAAATGAACAAAAGCAAAAGGCAAAATTAAACTTTATCTCCAAACTGAGGTTATTCGAAGGGCTGCAACAGGTAAAATATTTATTGTTCATAACCTTCTCACAGGACACCTCTTTAAAAGACCTTTACTTTAATGAGAAACCACTTATTAAAGTCTGTCTTTCTTCCAGTCAACAACCTGCCCGCTTCAGTAACCGCTGCTTGCAGACGATTGGACGGTGCTGGCCTCACCTCCGTGCTCTGGGTGTGGGTGGAGCAGGATGTGGCATTCAGGGACTGGCCTCACTGGGTAAACATGGAGCATACATCACAAGTACATTTTAGTTTGTGAATTCAATTCTAACCCTGTTAAAGTTTGTTTGGGTCACAGCAGTAAAGGGACACTTTGACTCTAGACTGTCACCTGTCTACACTGACAATAGTTTGTTTGATTGAAATAAAATAAATGAATTTATTTTAATAAATTAGAATGTTTATGTTTTCTTAATTGCTTAAACATTTCCTATTTCTTTATTCAAATCAATTCCAAATAGTCGACTTAATGTGATGTGCATGTAAAAAACAATGGCTTCAAAGTTATAAAAGCATCACATTATATCCAGAAACTGGCCCTTTTTGTTTTTGCAAAAAAATTACGTGTAATTGTACCAAAATAAAAACTAAAACTATCAATAACCTTATTTGCAAAAATCCCAAAGTGTCTGTAAGCCATTTAAGTTAAAATAATAGTTTTATCTGAAAATATGCAAAACTAGTTAGCTTTTAAAGGATTTGAAGGTTTCTCCATCCATTTTAATAATGATTACTTTTAAATATTTTAAATATATAAAAGTTACAAATAGCAAAAGTCAAATCAGTTTTGTCCTTAATAAGTTCAACATTTAAGTATTAAAAATATTTTTTCTCATGTTTAAGCTGCAGTTCAGTTCAGTTTAGTTTAAGTTTATTCATTTCATTAAAAACAACAATTTTATATACAATGAAAAATATAAAAGAAAAATAAGAAAAAAATTTATATTTGTATCTCAAAAACTTAAATAAAATGAAATGAAAGGCAGCAGAAAGATAAAAAAAATCTTTCAATATCTGCCCCTTTTTACCAAAAACAAGTTCATATAACAAAAAGTTCATATAAATAAAGTCAGCTTTTCCTCCAGCAGCAACAGCTTTTTCCTGTGTCTAAACTCTTTCACTGCCTTCTAGCATCTACTTTGTTTTTAATCGTTTTTTGACTTTATCCTCTCCATCGGCGCAGCGAGGAACTGCATGAGGCTGCAAGTGTTGGAGCTGGACCATGTGAGTGAGATCAACCAGGAGGTGGCAGCAGAGGTTTGCAGAGAAGGCCTGAAAGGTCTGGAGATGTTGGTGCTTACCTCCACACCGGTCACCCCGAAAGCCCTGCTCCACTTCAACAGTGAGTTTAAACCCTGACTGTACTATGCTGTACCACTTCCTGCTTAATATGCCTCAATAATACCATTCAGCACTGATACTCCTCTAACTAAATCTAGTTTCCCAACAACCTTAAATCTGTCTCTCTAACTGCAGGTGTTTGCCGCAGCCTCAAGTCTATTGTGGTTCAGATCGGTATAGAGGACTACTTTGAGGACCCCAGTAGTCCAGAAGCTAGAAAACTGTTTGATGAGATGGTTAACAAGCTGCAGGTAACAGACTCTCTGAGACTCACATGTGGCATCACGTTTTAGACTCCCACAATGAAAGTTTTACATTGCAGAAAATATTTTAAAATGTCGTGAACTTTTGTGTTTTTATCTAAAAGAAGCTGTCTCTCACAGTCACTAGTTCCTTAAATGGATCACTGTTCCTCCGTTGTATTGGGATTTCAGGATTGTAACGGCTACTTAAATATAGCTAAAACTCAGTTAATTTGACAGACATGGAGCTAAAATTCACTGTGGTTGTATCTGAGCATCAGCCCCAGCTTGTTTTCTGAGCTGAACAAATCAAATGAGGTGTTTGTTTAAAACGGCACAAGAAGCTGTTGGTGTTTTGGAGTCCTTTAAGGAATGCTAGTTTCGTTTTAAAATAGAAATGACGTCTGTTTTTATCAGAGTAACCACTGACTCAGTTTTTGAAGACCTATTGGTGACTAGATTTTATCTGTTTTATGGCTAACCACACGCAGTCAGGGATAAAACTGGCTTTGTTTTAATGAGTCAGAAGGTTGCAGTAAAGATGCAGAAATGTTTCACTGCAGTAACCTCCCTAAAATGGTGTAAACATCAGCTTTTATCCTGATTCTTTGTGCTCAGCATCATCCCTTTTCTGAGGTGAAGCTCAAGGACTTAAACACTTCTAAGCTGTTGTATTCACTACTGATGAGAAACAGACGAGAGATAAATCGGATGCTGACATCTTCCCTGTTATTTCTTTCAGGCTCTGAAGAAGAGACCTGGCTTCTCCAAAATCCTCCACGTGAAAGCAGACAGCCTCTGCTAACATCTTTCCTTCGGCTTCTTCGGGTCGCTGAGAGAGGAAGCTGAAGTCAGTCAGAAGGACGCAGCTAAGTTTGAGCTAAAACCTAGAGAAAGGGGGCTGAATGCATCGGCTAACACAAACGACACAACATGGTAAATAAATGTGGACATTCTGGGAGAACAAATGTGAAAAAGTAAATCAAAATTTGACAAATATTTCCCTTAAAAGTCAGCGGGACCATCAGACCAACAGAGGCACTTTTTAATCGAAAAGAAACCAATATGTTTGCAAACTGAAGAGGCTCTCAGATTCGCCTCTTTGTTTCAAACCGTAAAAAGAGAAGGAAGTTAGTGACGCCGGACCTGTTGACCAAGCTGCTTTTTTTAATGTCAGCATTTACATGATTGCTAACTAAGAACCAATTCACTGAAACCAACAAGGACTTTTCAACAGAGATAAAAACCCCAGATTCTCAAGGAGCCTCGTGTCTGAGTGAGGAATGAAGAAGTGAGTAAGAATCCCAGCTTGTCCTGCACTTATATACGGTCAAACTGGGTAAAAGAACACCTTGTGAACACTTACTGCTTCCACCTGGCGCTGAGTTCTGCTGCGCTGTGGAGTGAAATAAACTCTCTGCGACACACAGATCTGGTCTTCTTGACATTCTGCATGGACGGGGCAGCGGCAAAGTTTTCGCCTCTGAGAACCGTCCTCTGCTTCCTCCAACCGTGACCGTGTCACTTACAATCCGGTGATTTGGATCTTCGTTGTACCTCTGGACCTGGAGGACAGGATGCAGTATTCGATGTTCCCGGTGCCATTTGTAATAATGTCTGTCCTTATTCGAGAGAGCATTTTCTCTGATGTGCCATTAATGCAAAGAGACGAGGACCAGCAAGGCAGGCGTTGGGTCGCTTCAGTGACAAAAAAAAAAAATCACTTGAGTTTTATTTAGAGGGAAAGCAGCTCTAACTAAAAGTGTCGTGTTTCATATAGAACTAAGTCTCCAGGTGTGTACAGGTGTTGTCGTGTTTGTATATTGCCTGATTTTTCATACAGAACAGTGCCATTCCAATCAGCAGGGCTATATATTTTTTAATTTACCCTCATCATTCTTCTGGCTCCCCCTGCTGGTGAAGCCGCACCACAGCTTGCGCCCCCATCAGCCTATTGGCCCCCCTTTAACAGTGCAGGAGAAGTATTTGCAACCCAACCATCAAATCTAGAAACTCATTTGGCTGCAGCTTCTTTTATTGTTTGTTTTTTTTTTGTAATTTAGTAGAAATTCTAACAAGCTATAATTAGCAATATGCCCACTGTTGTGACACTTGGAAAGGACTCGGCGTGTTGTGAGTCACGCAGCACGGCTCAGCTCGTGTCTGAGAGATTAACGCTGTTGATCCTGTTGGTTTTTCTCAGCTCAGAGACCTGAAAACGCGTGTTTACCGTTCAACGACTTTAACAAACACGTCACGGAGAGTCCCAATCCCCTGTTTTAATAACGTTTAAATTATTACTACTATTTTTAATTTTTAACTCCATCATGGACCAAACATAGTCATTTTAAAAAAATCTATTTATATTATTCTGGTGCACAAATATTTTAAGTGTCTTTCTCAAGTCCCCTTAGACTTGTGGTCAGAGGTTTACGTACATTCATCATGGATTTTGCGGCCTTCCAATGCAGTGTTTTTTTGATTTTTTTTTGATTGCACAAGTTTGAATTTTTTGCAGATTTTCTTGCTTTTTTCACATTAAAACACATTCAAGGTCCTTCAGTTGTCAAGAGGTTTAAATGAATGTTTGTGTATTTTGAACCTGGGTGTAAACGCCTGAATTATAACGAACCATTCAAATAAATCATTGAAATTTTGATGCCCTTGCTGTCCATGATGAGTGCAGGTGAACCTCTGTCTGCAGATGTTTTTGTGAAAGAGCAATATTCTTTCAGCTTATTTATTTTTGCTGTGACTGAAACAAAAAATGCACATATGCACAGCTAGGTGACAAAATCAATCACACGACTTCTAGTTGTTTCCTTCATTTCATAACACAAATCAAGCTTTTATTTATTTACAGAATTTGGTGCAAATGAGCAAAATTACAGTTTCTTGAAATGGTTTAAGATAGAAAAAAGAGAAAAAAACAAAAAATGAGATGTGGAACAGTGTTCTCTACAGATGATTGTCCATTTCTTATTTTAGTTTACTTGTTTATTTATTCCACTCTGGTTTTGGTTTAACTGAAGGAATAAATTTATGGGAATAGAGTGCAATGTTGCTGACATCGTAGAGGAAAAATATATAAAACACAAAGAACTTGTTGATTTTGAGTTTTCGACAATCCCTGCGTTTCGTTATCAGCTACTCTGTACATAATGTTTGTAGGAAATGAAAACCAGTGAAGAGAAAAAAAAACAAACAAACAAAAAAAACCCAACATGTGATGTTGAGGTAATATTTTAATGTCTGAGTGGCCGAGCTGGAGTTTTAGAGATCATTCAGTAGGACTTCTCACCTCTGGGGCGTGGAATGAATGACAAACATAGAGAAATATATTATGTATAACAGTAGTGTTGACATTGAAGTTGTGTACTTAGATACTTTATATTAAATGTGCATCAGATTCATATAGAGATGGAGATTATTTAAGAAGAGGATAATTCAGCTATTTATTTCTATAAAAAAGAAAAAAAAAGAGCGCTGTGTATAATGTTGGCATGTTTGTGTTCATGCATCAATCATTAAGTTGCCTTCTTAACTGTTCTGCTACCGTGGCAAGAAAATTATTAGATGTTTAACGAGCTTTGATTGCCTGCAGGTTAATAATACCTTTTTCTTTTGATCCCGTGTGTTGTTGCACTATAGAGGAACAAATAATAAAAAAAAGAGATGTTTATTATAAAGAGGGTTGTTTTTAATGTTTCTCAGTATTTAAATGAAACACAATGCACTTTTTTATTTTCTCGAACAATTTTCTCAGTTTAGGTGTATGGTTCTGTTCTGGGACATTTGGCAGTTTGTTGAGAACCTGAATCTCGTGGAAAAGGGACTTGGAAATAACTTCTCTCACGTTAATCATTTAGTCTCACAGCACTCGGAAAACTAAAGAATAAATCTGGTTTAGCTGTTTTTTTAAGTGCTCTTTAAGGCTGCCAGAATGAGCTGATGCTCTCCTTGCTTTCTTTGTTTTGTAATTCAGAATTTTTTCAGCTGTGATTTGAAATGTATGAACTAGTCACATCCTACCTGTTGTAGACAGATTCATTAACAACCTTAATTTGAAGAAACAGTTTAAGTCATTGACGAGCTAACGGCTAGTCTGACCAGAGCTAGGACCAAAGTGGATCGCTGCCATTTTAAAACCAACTCCAGTCTCAAATATTTTATAGCAGTTCATGCTAGCTCTGCATTATAAACCTTTACACCATCATCAAGTTTGTATTACATTCTTATTCTGGTACGCATGTGTCAAACTCAAGGCCCGCAGGCCAAATCTGGTCCTTGTTAACATTTTGTCCGGCCCCAAACGTAATACTTGTACTTAAATGTGAATTATTTTTATGGTTTCTTTTTTGTCACTGTGTTTAATGCATTATTTTAATGACAGTCAATGTTCATTTTTATTTTTATTTTTTTGTAATTTTTGATTTTTGTGTGAACAAAAGAATCAACAGAGCAACAGAGAATTGACTTTAATTATCTTTTTCTTTATTTTTTTCTTATTTTAAAGTCAAATTGGATTTTTTTTATTTTGTTTTGTTTTACCTGATTTGCTGGATTGTGACAAAATATAACTTTAAGAACAAAGAAATAAGAAATTTCTTATTTCTTTTAGCATTAATTAATTTCTTAATTAGGAAATTAATGCTAAGAAATTAATGCTAATGATGAGTCTTTCTAAATTCAATATTTTTTCTTTGTTTATTAGGTTATATGTTTTTAAATGCTCCAGAAAACATAATTTAAAAAAGGGCATTTGTATTTATGATTTGTTTGTTATATAACATTTCTTTAATAAATAATGACAGAAATTGGTCCTTAGCTTGGACCAAGTTTAGATTTTTGGCCCCCTGGTATAACTGAGTTTGACACCCCTGTTCTTGTAGAAATATGATCATATTTCTGCAGGAAGCACCCCAGGCTGCACCAGAAGTGTAACAGCTAGTTGCTGCTGCTAATTGTGCTTGCATATAACCACAGAAATCTATGTAAATAATGGCATCATGCTGATTTAACAGCAGTGTAGCATCAACGTGAACCACTATGACTTTTCTGAAACTGGAGTTGTTTTAACACCTGGTTTACGCTCTGCTCTTCTCAGATTCACGACTGGCGTTGCTCAACCAAAAATAAGCACAATCACAGATAAAGCAAGACTGTTCAATCATTACAGATGCTTTAGAAACTTCCAAAAAAACTGTTTATTAAGTGGAATCTGTTCTTCTCATGTCAAACAGGTGAAGGTTTAATCTCACCTTAAAATAGCAACGATCCATTCCAGAGCAGCGTCCATAGAACCCCGTTTTATTAGATCTGGACTATCCCTCAAACCAGTAAATCTCACTTGTTCTGTTTTGACTTGCTGTGAATCCTGCAGGGCCTCTCGGCACAGAAACTGCAGATTAGACGAGCCATTTTACACTGGAATAACTTTTCCATCTGCCCGACTCATTAACAATCAGAAGAACCGTCTCAGAACTGGAGTTCTTCCGCATTCATGTCTTACTTTCTCAACTCAAGTGTCTTCTGATACAATTTGATCATTTCATCATGCTGTGCAATAAAAAAAAAAAAAAAGAAACTAAAAACTGCGCGAGTGCTTACGGTATGTAACTGTGTAGATTTTCTGTATGACTGATTGTACTGCTGCCCGGCCGTCTGAAGAGTGTTTTACACGTTACCTCAACACTTAACAGGGCAGTTAAGTGTGTATTTATTTCATGTCTGACTGCCATCCATCCATGAACTTCGTCCACATTTCTCCTGCAAACAAAATGTATTCTGTTGGTGAAAATTGCTTTCGCAGTAAGAGCGATCAGCCTTCTATGATGACTGTATTAGATGGATTCTCATTCATTTGATGTCATCAATAAAATATGCTTTAAATTGTAGTTGTTGTTTTCTTTCAGTTTTTTTTTTCTCCTCATGTTAACTTAGGTTGCAGGGTCAAATTCCTTGAAACACCCTTGTGAGGTTTGTGGATGTTTCCTTGGCTTAAAAGTTGTCTGAAAGCAGTTGATGTTGGTAAAGCAAAAATAAAAAAGTGTTAAAATGTAGTTAAGTTTGCTAGTATGTGCCAAAAAGAAAAGAAAAAATACTTGAAAAGCAAAAAAAAAAACCAACTATTTAGATTTTTCTTTCAGGTGTTTGTTAAAACCAAAACACAAGTATGACAAATGTGCACTTAACTGTTTTAAAGTTGTGATGCTTAGAGTACATGTCATTTATTGTGCAATAGATATCAAATATGTGTATAAAAATACAATTAAAGGCCAATCATTCCTTGGAGGTCAGAATTTCAGACTAAGATCATCCTGTTTTAAGCAACTACTTGAAGTATATGATGTGAATGATTCAGCTACTCCCACACCAAATTTTTTCTGTAAAGCAGAAAAGTAGAAGTAGAAACAAGGGTTTAAAAATACTGTTTTGGAAGTAGAATTATCAGCTCAAGTTTTTTACCCAAGTAAAAGTGTAAAAGTACTAGTTCTAAAGCTACTTCAAGTATAAAAATAAAAGCAATGTAAGCTTTTTAAAAAAAGCCATTAAGGACAAAACTCAGGCAGCCCCTTAGAGGTCTATATTGCAAAATCCCACTACTCCCTAAAAAGGTTTTCTAAAAGCAATAGTGACTATAAAGTTATATTAATTTGTTAATGTTGACAAATTTGGAATACACTGACTGGACTTGTTTCAGCCACATTATATCTCTGCCACGATCATCTTCATTCTAAGCAATTTGTCTGCTAAGTCCTGACATGTTTGTGTCTTCAGGTGTGATATGTGTTCAGACCAATAAGGTGTCAGATTATTACATATTTATACTTTATACCCAACTATCAAATTCACTCTACCCAAGGGCTCCATGTATCTGGATAGATTTTTTTCCCCCTTTCTTTTTGATGACGAGCTGGATTAAAAACAAAACTGAAGTAAAATAGAAGTGAACTAATTTTTGCATTTTTAAAATATAAGGAGTAGAAAGTACAGATTATTGCATGAAAATGTACAAAGTAGAAAAATAATTGCTCCAGTAATATATAAATAACCAAAATTACTACTTAAGTAAAGTAACAAAGTTTTTGTATTTGTTTCCTCCTAGAACACTTGAACACCTTGATAAACACAAACAGTTCCCTGCTATGAAACTGGAAGCAGGAAGTTGACACAGCCGTGTACGTTAAACAGGAAATTACGAAAAGGAAAAGTTGCTGCCAGCCAACCGTGTTAACCTTTGTTATCTTCTTGTGGTTAAAGGCCCACATGTTAGAGGAGACATACAGCTGTGCACGAGCAAAGAAACGCATGACTTTGCTCTCTAAACCAGATTATTTTACTCACAGAACTAGTTGTTTTCATAAAATACACCTTTGCACACATTTTATGTTTAAAATTCCAACATCTTTGTTAAAATGGCTGTATTGAACCAAAGAAGGACACATGTCATGCTGAGGGTTGTAAAAGTGGCAGCTGAGTGGTTAAAGTCCTGCAGCAGCGTCACGTGTTCGTCTGCAGGAGCAGGAGGCCGGCCGGCACTTTGTCCCAGTCTTTCCCTCCCCTCTGTCTCTTCCTGAATGAAGGAGGAGGGACAGGGCTGAGAACAGAAAACAGTTTCAGCTTACACACACACACACACACACACACACACACACACACACACACACACACACACACACACACACACACACAC
>JAUBOC010000127.1:7406147-7423678 GCA_032275365.1 Anablepsoides cearensis | reverse complement strand
TTTTGGTTCTCCGTACTGCAGAAGCCTGATAATCATCTATTCATTCATATCAGGTGTGTTGGAGCAGAGAAACAAGTAAAACCTGAAGGCTGCGGCCCTCCAGGACTGACTGTGGACACCACTGCTCTAGAGCATTTAATGTTTCTTATTTACAATACTGACATCAATCAGTTCTTACACTGGAACACTTAAAAACTGTTTCCATAAAAGACCCATCTAACTCTGTGCATTTCTTTGTCTTAGGACAACGTTTTACAGTTGAGCTTCTCTGAATGCACAATACGTAAAAGATGAGATCCTCAGCTTGTTTGTACTTGTGACTCAGAAAAATTCTTCAAAATGAAAATAAGCCTCGAAGAAGTTTCTGTATTGCAACACCTGGACTTCAGTCAATCGTGGTGATAAAATCTGCAAGCACCACATAGTAGTGAAGTGAAACCCATCAATACTTTACTTGATAGTGTGTATTAAACTACTACATGTAAATAGTTTCTGTACATCTCAGAACTAGCTTAACTGATAAGTTCTTCACAAGTTGGGTTTAAGGTATTTGTATAAGTAGGTCAAAAACACTGATTCACATATAAATTTATTGTACAAATTACACTTTGTAACAATTTCTTAATAATAATCAGTTCTATCTGTAAGAAGAGTATTCAATATGTTCTGTGATACAACTTTTTCTTGTCACGACACAGGGAAATCAAGCCATGCCCTTTTACTTACTCTTGACCGATTTTACACCAAGTTGAGCTGTAATGCTGTCATTGTTTTTATTAGGAACTCAGCTGTTTAGGCGTTTTACTAGTGGGTTTTAGAAGTGCTAATTCATAGATCTCTACACTGTCTGTAATAGTTAGCCGGTATAACCATGAAATCCAAAACTGTCAGTGGTGTTAAGTTTTATAAATCAGTTTTTAGCTCATCAGTCTGGTCAGAATGAAACCATTTCTCCAAACTGAGGTTGTTCAAAAAGTCATCTACAACAGGCAGGATATTAATTGTTCGTAACCTTTCCTTTAAATGAACCCTTCTTCAAAAGAGCTGAACTATCCCTTTAAGACTTACCTGAACATAATAGGAGCACAGCTGTGATTCAACAATAGATCAAGGAACAGAATCACATTTGTATGACACACTCCAATATGGTGTTTTGCATAGTTAACATCTGATTAACACAGAATCAGTACATGTAAAACACCAGGTCCAAGGTAAATCATCGGAACACGGCGTCCTCTCACCGCGCTGAACGCTCTGAACTCTCCCGCCGATGTGGTCTGACGCCTCTAGGACAGTGACATCCGTGAAGCCGTTTCTTAGTAGGACCCTTGTTGCAGCAAGGCCGGCCAAGCCAGCGCCGATCACTACTATTCGAGGCTGCCGATGAGTACGAAGGCCGCTACTAAGAGGATCATCAGTGCTGTCTGAGGAAATTTCACAATTTTGCATGCCGTCCAAGCTCCTCTTCGGTGGAGTCTGAGAGCGGGAGACATGAAAAGAGTTAAGAATCACAACGTTGATACAGAGAAAAAAATAGGGGGACTTATATGCTCAAATCAAACCAAAAGGATTGAATTGTTTTATCAAATCCTCTAAAACTTGCAGTTTTATCTTCTAAACACTTGCAGCTATAAGATGCATAATTAGGCCTGTTTGGCGCCGTCTTGAGCAGCTAATTAAATTCCAACGACAAAAGCCTCTTTTATAAGGCAATCCTTACCACTTATTGACATTCCACTTACTATGCCCTGCATTTACAGCCACGTTTATGACTGTAATTAAGCTAATTTAGACTATTTATGTCATGACATGTTTACATTGCTCAGTCTGTATCGCTGTTTAATAAGGCCCAAATTAGAAGGGCCCTGATGGAAAACCATGTTATTTCCATTAGATAACAGAGTACACACAAAACAGAGAGATTTCTCATTACAGCCATCTGAATTAAACAGCTCAGAAACGCCAGTGTTCAGAGCAAATAAAGAGCCGACTTTGTTTTTTTTCCAACACAAGGCCGCTCGCTGTGAATGTATGGTCAGCTGTGTGGGAAAATAATGCAGCAGGAATCTGTTCTGAAGGCAGATTTATCAATTTTCTGTGTGTCACATTAACATTTCACTGCCTGTTTAATTTAGTAAAAACGTCGCCTCAATTATCTGAGTCTTTTTTTCTATATGAAATGGGTCAGTGTCAGCTCTTTGGAGGTAATCCTGCTGCGCCCTGCTCCGCTCGCTCGCAAACTCGCTGCTTTGTTGCCACGGCAACGCGGGTGAGGGGGCAGCGCATGCAATGCGACGTCTGGGGACCGCACGTTGAGCCTCTCCCAGCTTGAGGTCACCGAGCAGAAAGACTTCTGTAATTGTTCCTGGTTGTGTCGGTCGTAAACGGTCTTGTTTATGGGAAAAGCAACGTTTATTCAGGTTCTGATTTTCCACGACGGAAAGAGCGCCGGCTGCGTAAAATATGCCAGGTCTCAGATTCCATCTTCCCTGGTTTTCAACTTTGACTCAACTTATGAGCAGAAGCTAAAGCATCACCTGTCGAATGAGTCACCTGCCCATCAGTGGCAGAGAGGAAACCACAAGCCAACTCTCCAGCAGGCTGTGTGAGAAAGATGTTTGGTAAAAGTTTTAAATCAAGAGGGCACAGAGATTTTACTGTAAATTATGGTTAAAAGTTTTGTGTGAGCAAAAAAAGCAGATGTAGGTTAAAAGCTGCTAATCAGCAAGCTTCAACAAAAAAAACATCCGACCTGATCCTCCTGAATGTGGGTCGCACACACGCCTCACAGATTTACACAACAAACAATGAAAGCTGAGAAACATAATGGATGATGGTGACCTTGTAACTACACTGCTGCTGCTTGATCTTCAAGCAGACGTTTGTTTCAGTGAACTTTCAATTCCTGTCAAGAAAAGGTTTCAAAATATACCCCCTCCTTGGATATGTTCTTAACTCCACGTCACAGATTTAGTTTTTACCACAAGCCTCAAAACTACACTCTGCTGTAGCTCTGCTTTAAAGCCGAGTTTCATTTCCACTTCTGGTACGCTCTGTGAAGCTAAATTGTTAATGCTTAAACTATGAAAACAACAGCTGAATTCACAGAATCTGAAGTTAACACATCGATACAGCCTCGCAGTGAATGGACTCATTCATACAGTGGGCTACAAAGAGCAGGAAAACGGGGGGAAATAATGATAAGTGATTGTTCTAAACATGGAGGTTATGAAAATTTGTAAAAAAAATATATATATATATATATACACTTTTTCGCTCCTGCCTATTAGCTCATAAAGAGTTTGTAGGATTAAACTGAGGGTGTTTTTCTCCTGAACTGATGTATACGGTATAATCTATGTTTTTTTAATAGATATTTTAAATATCTACAGATACTCTCTGTAGTTTGACAGGTGGTTTCAGGTTGTTATGGTGCTATAATTGTTGCTCTTTAACTGAATCTGTGACACTGATTTGTGGCGAAAACCTCATGCTGCAGCATGTTTGTAGAAAGTCACTGTGTAACACTTTACATGCTGCAGGTTGCTGTTTTGGATTTATTTGTGTGTCAGCAAAAGGTCTATTGTAAATGTCAATGTTTGTAACCTACAGCCTCGGGCTCTTTCAGAAAACAAAACTTATTTTAACAAAAAGCCCACAACAAGAGCTGACTATATTATTATTAATATTGCATAGAACTTTTTTTCAATTCTAATTATTGTGTTATTTACTAATTTCTCTTATAATTAGCTCAAATATTGCCAATGCATTAAAACAATAATTGCAACTGTGTCAAGTTCAAAAAACAATTTAAATGGAAGTATAATTAAATACATTTTTATTACACTAAAAGGGTAAGTTTCCATCCTAAAGTGATAAAGAAAAATGGGAATTATATGTTATTAGAATCACAGCTTTTCCTGGTAATAGTCTGGATTAGAGTGTCAAAAAATATTTTATGTAATTTAATCCTGTTTATGAACAAAACCCTTGTGATTAGATAAAGCTATAACATGTCACAGTGGATTCTGGCAGATTGTTCTTTTTTCCCTCCTGGTTGCAGCAGATTACTGTGTGGACAGCCCTTGGGTGGGGTGGAGTAAGAAGGAAGAAATGAGTGGAAACAACCATTGACCTAGAAATCTGGTGCCGCTGGTGGTCTCTTCAAGCCAGGGTCATCCTTCAGCTAAAAAAAACCTCATCATTATCGCTTCTCTTTCTTTCTGTGGACACAGCTCTTTCCAGCTGTGCACACATCATCACATCTGCATTCCCTCCATCAGCCCTATGTTATCAGATGTTTCTACGTCGTTACATGAAAAAAAAAAAAAAAGTTGCAGCTTAATCTCAAGGGATGAGCGCCAAGGGCCAGGCATTCCACACTTGTGTCCCAACTCAGATTTTCCCAGCAGGATGGGATGATGGAGTGAACACACACATCTGCACACACACACACACACACACACACTAGTTGTTCCCCTGATGCAGATGAAAAGAACAGTAGTACCTTGAGAGACTACTGGTGTAGTTTAAAGTGCCTGTGACATGCCTATCCTTCAAATACAAAAAGTCAAAGAAAGCATCTTTATACTTAAAAAAAAATTAGCATAGTACACATGATTTTACCTATTTTGTCACATATTTTCTTTTAAATTTGGCTCAGCCAAAGTGAAACAGGAAGTGACATCAAAAAGGAACTCAATAATAAAATAAACTTGCTAGTCTCTGTTTATTAAAACAAAATCATTTAAAATTTAACTCTTCTTTGTCTCTCTTTGATAGTGACTAAAATAATCTAAAGAAACATCAGATTCTTCTCTACAGTCTGTGTTGTCAACTTTTGCAACAACTCTCTGTTTACATGCCGACATTCCCCTTTGACATCACTTCCTGTTTCTTCACATGCAAATATTTCAACAACCATTCATCTCGGTGACGTGAAATTTGCCTTGCAATATGTTACTGATGTTATCTTTCCAAAAATGCATTCATGATTATTACAAAAATTTGATGTCACGGGCACTTTAAAGTCAAACGCACTGATTCAGGCAATGAATACAGTGAATTCCTTATAACAACAAAACCAAATAGGGAAAAAAAAATAAATAAATAAAAGGTAAGTTTAATATAATTGTATCCAAATAGAATATAATAAGTCAACATATTTGAGGGTTTTTTGTTATGCTTTGGTGAGTTTTGGTGAAGCTTAAACATCTGATGTATAAGACTGTAAGCACCAACATACTTTTTTAAATAAAGTTGAAAAACAGAAACATAAAATATAGGCTTTTAAGACAATTTATTCAACATTAATGAGGCATTTATTATAATAAAAATATTAATAATGTGTTATTACAGCTTTGACAGTCCTGGGTCAAAGTAGCATCAGAATATTAAAAACTTGCAACAACAATAAACAATAAACATTAAAAAGAAATAAAGAAGAGAACAAAGAGATTGTGAAATTAAAGGGTTTGATCTGTTTATGCTGTCTGAACAGCCGTGTTCAAAGCCTGCCACGTATAAGCCGAGGTGCCAAAGTGGCAGCAGTTTTAAACAAAGCAGGAGACTGAGAAACTAACAAATGCTCTGAGATGACACTTTGTGATGAGAACACGATCAAACCTGCCTTTAAAATAATGTATGTTAAAACCATAGAGCTGTCCCGTTAGAGGACTATAAGTTCCAGTTCTGCCTCTCTAATGTTTACGAGCAGTAACACCGGGTGACACATGTGGTTTCATGTGTGAACAGTTCCCCTCAAATAATAACCCATAAATAAGCTCCTTTCACGCTATTTTCAACGCTAAAGTAGCACACCGACTGTCTCCTCCTGTGTTGTTTTGGTTAAGGTTCAATCACCGCACTGACTCGCCATCACCGTCCCACTTTGTGAGCACTAACTCCGGGTAATAATGTGGTCTAAGAGCGGCTGGTTACCTGACTCTCGTGGTCTTCAGCGTTACAGCAAAAATTATAAAAAGAAAAAGAACAGACACGTCAGAGTGTTCCTCGCTCCTTTGTGGACAACTCTCTCTCTCTCTCTCTCTCTCTCTCTCTCTCTCTCTCTCTGTCAGACCGGCTTCGCTTTGTATTTATGTCTGGAAACCAGAAGCAGCCAGTTTCTGCCGTGGCCGCTGCCTCCTCGTTCATTATTCATGGGGAGTGACGTCAGAGCCACGCCCCCACTCTGAGTCAGGCTGCTGTAGTCACAGGTCACGCAGAAAGCCAGCTCTGTTGTTTTAACGCAGATAATAATGTCAAAATCAGGCGAGTTTCACCACAAAACACACGAAAAGAGCTGATCGTAAAAGAGGCTATAGGTGGCGTTATTACTGACCTATTTTTACTTTTTAATTCCCCCAATTGTAGATGACAGGAACGTCTTTAGAAAATTTTTAAAAGGATGGGGGCCACTTACAGTCAAGCAAGCAACAAAACAGATTGCCCGTAAATGTTATGTTGTCAGCGTCTGCCTTCACTTGGGCCAAAAACGACTAGAGTTTTCATGCCGGTTCCCTCCCTTCCTCTTCTGGACTTTGTCTGTGCCGTTGATAAAAGAGGGAAGATCGCTCTAAAATTTGTGAAATAATCAGCAGAACAAGTTGCCAAAGAAATTTTGAGAAACAAGCTGGAATGCTTTGTGTCATCATGCATACTTTGCGTTGCGCTTTTTCAGTTTTTATAAGAGAAAACTGCTGTTGATTTTGGAGATCCCTCAGCCGAAACAAAGGTTGAGTCTCATGTTGGGGGAAGAATCATGTCATTAGATTGAGCTGCTTTAGGCGGGAACATGAGAATGAATTAAAACTTTGTCACATAAACTTGCTTTGTTTTTGTTTTTCTTTCTTTCTTTCAGCTGCACGGATGGATCTTGCATGTTGGTTTAGCAATTGTGTTTTTTACGCCGGATGCCCTTCCTTGACGCAACCACTGACCACTGACTTACCACAGCCCACATGTGTGGTGCGTAGGAAGCAGCAGGGGTCATGAGCCCACAGTGGGGCAAATGAGGATAGAAACAGAGGATTTGAACCTGCAACCTACTGATCGCAGGATCCACCCTGCTTATCAGCTCATTTGTGCTCATTCACTTGTAAATACTCAGTTGTGACACCAGTGCACTCACTCTCAGCAGCTAATATTGTGTTAAAGGACATTATTTGCATATGTCAAAGACACAGGGAAATAACCAGAATTGCAGGATTGATTGGCTGTTTGGTGACAGGGTGGAGAAATATTATCCTGAGGTCAGACCCAGTGATAGGCTGCATAACAAAAAGGATGTGTGTCATCTGAAATCATATGTGAGAATAACTGATGTGCTGGAAAGTGTATCGTTTTCCTTGCTGGATTCAAAACACCTGTAGTTTAAATACATAAAAACACACACATTAAGTTTGTCTTGTTTAGTCCTAATACCAAAAATACCAAGGTGGCAGCAGCTAAATAATTCAATACAGAAGTTTAATGTTAATGTCTGCCTTAACTTCATTCATCCCACGGTGGCTAAAGTTTTTTTATTTGTTAGAGCAACAGCCAGTGAGTAGCCTGAAAGTCATAGCTCAGTGATTTGATTTTCCAGCTTTTCACAAATATCATAAAACAAACTGATCACCTGATTATCTTGTGGTTTCACGCTGACAAATATTGTTTTAAAAAGTTGTAGAATTTGGCAGTTTTATCAGCACATCGTAACAAAAAGTCCTCTCAGTCCTTCTGCTGTCAAGCTTGTTTTCTCATATAAGTGCTTACATTCAATCAATTTTAAGGACACAGCAGCAGATACAGCTTTGCTTTTTTGATTAAGCAATAATTAATTTTGGTTAATTGACGGAAACAGTACAAAATGTATGCTCACATTTCTTTTTTCTCGCGTTTAACTGCAAATATGATTTTGTTTTTCCCCTTTTTTTGTTTACAAGAGAACAAGTCGACCCTGAGCATTTGAAGTCCTGCACCTCTGATCCTTGTTCCACCTGCTTCCCTCTCATTCACACACAGGCCAAAGTATTTATTTTATTGCCAACCCACAAAGAAAGATGAGGGGTTAAGAGTCAAACAGATCACGTACAAAAAGCCCAAAACACTTAAGGTAATAACTTCATGCGGAAATAAAATGTTACACAATTCTCTAAAATTTAAATACTTGTGAACTTTTATATTCGAATCATGTTATACCTAATAAAACAAGAGACCCTTCAGACGCCCACAAGCCACATCAGCACACAATCAGCCAGTCTTTTATTGACAGAATTATGTAGTCATGAGATAATTCATCCATTGTTTCCACAACATGTACTGCTTACTATGTTCCTCTGATATCTTTATGGCTTAACAGGGTGTTTCGGCAGAGGTGATGTGATTCAGCACGCGGAAATGCATGTGCTTTGCTGCATCATTGAAGTGAGGAGCAACGCTGGCGTGGGACCGGTGAAAGCAGTTGAACTGTGAGAATGGCCTCTCTGTTAGTCGAACACACAGAGACCTCACACCGCGTGTCCCAGCCAGCGCTGGCTTACTGTATTGTCCCTCTGCAAACTCCCTCTCATTCTCCTGCAGGGACACGCACCAGAAGAAGGGAATGAAAGTGTCTTTTCACTGACGGGGTCAGTTCAAGCATGCTCAGGAACTAAACGAGGTGGGGGCGGTGTGGAGGGTGGGGGATGGAGTCGGTCAGCTGGCTACAGTTGCCTTTCAAGATCTTGAACCATTTCCCAGCTACAGAATGCCTCATTGCCTCCAGAACTCAACATGAAGCAGTGAGGAGGAGGACGAGAGCAACGGACCGGGAAGAAAGCAGTCATTACTGACAAGTTTTTTTTTTTTTGTTCTAGTTAAACTTTTCTTTGCTTGGAAAGATTTTATGCTGACTCATGTGCAGGGGACTCTAGAGGGGGAATAACAGTTCCCATGTCTCTGTTTCTGTGCAACAAAACAACAAGACCCAAGAAGGTATTCATAGAATAGAAACAGCCTTTTTATTGTCCAACGGAGGGGAAATTCAGGTGTAACAGCAGCAGCATCAGTTCACAAGAAAACAATATATTGCTATGCAGCAATAGTAGTAGTAATAGAATAGAAATAACAATAAAAATAAAAATAAACAAAATACTGTATGTGGCAATTACAAAATATGATACTGCGCAGGTAAATTACAATGGGGTGTGCAGTTGAGTCAAATAAAGTCATTTCCAGTAGTGTGCATAATGTGCATGTGTAATAAATATTGTAAATGGCAGATATTTACAGTTAGTGTTACAGTACAGAAAAATAGGTCTGCAATAGCCACAAGATTGTTATTTAGACTAAGAAACAGCGCTGGTTACTGTGCAAACAAGCATGAATATGTGTTGAGTTTGTTAGGAGCAGGACTGATTGTATAGTCTAAAAGCTGCTGGGAGGAAGGATCAGCGGTAACGCTCCTTTGTGCATATAACACCATACAGGTGTTATGTATACTTTAAAAAACACTTCATGGTCTAACAGAAAAGTAAAAACTGTATGTTTATGTTTGCATGAAGTACTTACCTTTTGAAAGATTTCCTTTTTTAAATTAGCCTTTACAGTATTATATGTAACGAAAAGCTGCCTTTATATAAACATATAAGCTGGAGAAGGCCCTAAAAACAACAATTATGAACAATATATCTGATTAGCAATAAAGAGTCTGAAAACCTTTTTTTATTTTTAAGAGCTTTTATTACAAAAGTTGGCATGCACAATTTAAATATGTTTGTATTATGCTATTATTTACTAATAATAGATTTACTGTGTCAATAGATTTTGTATTCTGATTGAAAACAATCAGATTTCATCACGCCTTTAGGTGTTTATGTAAACGCATATTGATGGCAAAGTATTAGTGTGGAAATAAGGGAAAAAAAATCTTGCATTTATTGAAGGAATGCAAATTGCCTGTTCAGTGATTCATTAAGTATTTTGCTAACAGACAGAGTTGATTGACACCACCGGTTGCACAACAGGTCTTGGCCGGAGGTCTGAGTTTTCTGTTGTTGCAGTAACAAGGAGCTCTGTCACAAAGTGCTTCGGCCAAATCTGTCCTCCCTCCCTGAAACTGATGCCCTTTTCCTTGTCCTCCTCCTCAGCTCCCTCCATCCCCAGCTCTCTCTATCAGACACATTAACTCGTGAGCTGCCCTTTTTTCTCCCAAAGCAGCTTATCTTGGAATGGAGTGTTAAAATAAATCAGCGTAAAAAATATAGACCGACTGCTTTCTTTGTACTAATCTGTTGGAAAAAAAAAACCTGATAACAGGGACATGTGATTCGTAGGACACAATGTGAAGCTGTAGGGCCATTTTTCAAATCTTTAGCTGAGAAACAGGGGCTTCACATGAACATACTGTACGTTTTTTATCATTATGGGGGATGTGAGAACCATGGCACATAATAAGAATGATCAGGATTAGCTCACAGGGACACAAGCAAATATGAGGAATACTGTGTATTATTACGTATTTCATAGGCACATATCCACCTTACCATCCACAGCTATTATTATAAATATCTTCTTATCTTTCTTCAACAAAATGTTACTTATGTACAGTTTTCTACCCCACACACATCCAGCCTGGTCCATCATGTATTTTCTGTCTTTTGTTACTGACTTTGTTTCCAGGACACTTGTGAGCTCAGAGTTCTGTCTCCTCTGCCTAGTGTCATTCTGACCCAGAGTTATAAATACAAGGTACACGACTTACACTTACTTATTGCTCAGGAATTGTTTAACAGTGTGCGTTTGTTCTTTTGCCTAATAAGAGCATATCTGTTTTATTTTTTTATTTTATTTTTATTTTTTGTCTAATCTTTTACTTTCCCCAGCTTGTTTTATGTGCAGCAAGTCACCCCTAATGGCAGAGCTACAGCCAGGACTGAATGATGTGTTTCCAAACAGTAACAAAAAGGTCCTAATGAACAAAACCTAAAGGGTCTTGTTAAAATAAGAGATTAGAACTGCTAAGTCCAAAACAAAATGTTAATAAAGGAACTCTGCAGACTTAAACTAGTGCCTGTTGTAATGTTGTGAATAATCTAAATGACACTGATTGAGCATGCTTCTGAATTGCAGGAGCGTTTGCATTTGGTAAGTGTTTAATTACAACTTTTACTCAAATCATCATAAAAAACAACAGCTGGTGGTTGATTGAGCTGTTCAATAATCTGATGAATAATTGTTCACTGTGAGTGATGTTCGTGTTGCATGTTAATTATCCATTCGGACTGTAATGTTCAGTTATTTTGAGCTCTCACTGTTCAGTATCAATGATCAGAAATAAATGTTTCATTGTCAGAGAAAAAGTTTAATGAATGCCAGGGATTTTCTGAAAAAAAAATGAAGCTGTATTTCTTTTCAGCCTAAGGGATTCAGAATAGTTTATTAAATAAATCTCCATTAAGGCTTTTTTTTTTAACAAATGTACACTTTTTCTGAAATAAAAGAAAACTAGTAGACTTGAACACTGATCTCTAAATGCATGTCTGTTTTTTTTTTTTTTTTTTTTTTTTTTTGCCTGTCTGGATGTTTGATTTTACTCAGCATATTCAATTCCTTCATTCTTTCTGACGTTTCCATTAGAATCAGCAGAAAAATCTGCAGTTAAACTCTTCTTGCTGCTTTTTTTTTTAACAAATGATGTCTGGCCTGGATGAAACAAGACTGCACACAGAAACACTAACAAACATGCTGAAGGATTTTAAATGCAACAAATGTTTGTCCCAGTTGATAAATATTAGTTTGTAGCCGCTGGTGTAGAGTTAATTTTTCTTTTCACTATATATCTACTTTATTAGCAAGTTTTAGAAAGAAATTATTGAAAAAAATGTTAACGTAAAATTATTGTTGCACAACGATTGAAGCTTGAGATGTGTTTATAACATGATTTTGGTTTGTTGTTTATTATTTCTTTATGGAAAATAAAAGGTTATTCATCAGCTTGTCAATGATTTTAAAAGTGTAATTTACCATTTATAAATAAGTTATAAAATACTGTTCATAAACTGAAATTTGAAAAGATTAAATTTGTTGGAGTAAAAGTATTTTTGTTTTGTAGTTTCTATGCTTATTTTTTTCTTGTCATTTTACTTGTTATATATTAATAAATAAATTTTTAACTCATTAATAAACCTTATTGTAAAGTGATACAAACCAATTTATTACTTAGAATCCAAACAAGACCATCAAATTTGTCTTTAATCCTTAAAAAAGTCATGAAACTATACAAAACTGTGAACTTTACTGTTTCTGTAGAAAAGTAGGTGAATTTCTGGAGCTTCCACTTGCAACCTTTACATCCCAGTGATGTCACACTTTAGGAATTTCTCTTAGAAACGAGGAAGATTACTTTAAAAAGTTCTGTATAAGAACTTATTTCTTTGCTTTGCTCTTTAGTAACAATTGGAGTGTTGTGGTCCATAAACCCCAAACACAGATCACTAAGAGAAAAGGATGCAGCAATATCGATGTTTAAACTTCCGCAGGCAGGAAGCAGACAAAGACAGATAAAAGTAGAGGTCTGGTAGTAAATATAGATCTTTGTTAGTTGTTTTATCTCTTGCCTGAGGAAGAAAATGATGACGTCTCAGCATCACATTCCTCTGTGTATTCCCTAGGACTTTACGGTAAGGAATAAAAGGTGAGAGATAATCCCTGTGACCTGATGTGTGCATTTTTTGTGAGTTATTTTAAAAAGTCCAGGAAGAGGATGCATGACCAACGCCCAGACGCAGTCATTCAATGACCTGCAGCTGCAAAGCGTTCATTCACTGAGTGGACTGGAAGTGGAAATCTCAGTCACTTCTATTCAGGGCAAAGGTTTGAAATTGAAAGAAAGGTTTAGAGGAATTATACACATTTTAATATGTTCTTAAGCTACATTAGCAGTAGTTTAGAGTATTATCATTCCCTGCTGATACATTGTGACATCAAAGTTAAAGTTTGCTCTTTACAAAGTTGTAGGTTTTTATAACTTTGTAAATTAAATCCACATTTTCTGCACACTAAATATATTAAGAACTATTTTTTATTTGTATTTCTAAATCTCACATGTTTTTTTTATTTTCTTGCAGGAGATTCAGTCACTTGTAGATTTTTGTTGCGTAAACTTGATTACAGGTTAATCTTGTTTGTTTTATTTTGATTTTGGAATAATTTAAAACTTATGTATAAAACTTATGCCACATGTTACAAAAGATTGATTTAAAACAATGATAATAAGTACAATATTCCAAAAGTTGTAGATATTCATCCACTGATCACTACACTGATAAACTTGCACATTTTAAATATATTTTTTGTTGTGCTCTGCGGTCATAAAGATGAGTTTAGTGATGATACAATCCTATTTTTTTCTCCATGCAATCTGTGCTGATTTAAGTCCCTAGCCTAAACAATTAGATAAATTGCTTCCATCCTCCCCGTGGAGCTCCAGCTTGCACAGATTAAATGTGGAGTGCAGTTATCAGAGCATTTATAACAAATGGCCCACTGTTGATGAAAATCATGAAGCTGAGTATGGAGACAAAAGTAGTGCTATGACCTGCTCATGGTGCTAGTTTGAAGTGTTCTGGTTTAGTGACATCCTGTTTTGTTTTGTATTCTGTGGTTTTGTTTTGGTGGAACATTCTGCTGAGTTTATCTTTTTCTGCTTTGCTACTTTTGTTTTCTTGTTCTGTTTGTTCACGCAGCTGTACTTCCTGCTCTTTTTACGCACTGATTCTGTGTCTTAATTTTTGCCAGTTTATGTGTCACTTATTTTCATCAAGAAGCTGCTTAGAATTATACAACCCAAATTCTGAAAAAGTTGAGAGAATTTAAAAAACCCAAAACAGGCATGTATATTTTGTCTGTAACTAAATTGTCCTTAGGTGTGAGTGAGAGAGTTGTTTGTAAAAAAAAAAAGTAAGTCCTTTGGATGGGTTCTTCTGTGATGAAACGTTTCGTCTCTCCTCCATGAGACTTCTTCACTCAGGGAGTTTCAGGTAAACTCAGCCTCCACATGGTGGACAGAGAAGTTTAACGATGACAATCAAAACTGCTGTTCACACGCAAAAGTAGACCCTTACCTTAACAATAGATCGATAGGGCCTTGATTATCACCTATTGTTCGTGGGGCAGTGAGTCATTTTATTTATTTAACCTTTATTTAACCAGGAAGTCCCATTGAGATTAAAAAGCTCTTTTTCAAGAGAAACCTGGCCAAAAAAGGCAGCAGGATCAAATACAACCACATCTAAGTAAGACAACCAATTTAAAAACACCAAATAAAAAAATAAAATGAAAACAAATTAAAAACAGCAGGTGCAAGTTACAGAGTTAGTCTCAAGACCTTTCAGTTTTGATTAGAAGGGACAAAATCCTTTCTTCCTAATTCAGTCCAAGCAAATGGAACCGAAAGCATCAAATACTTGCAGTAACAGCATTGTAAGAGGGGGACAACTGAACACAGAGGCCTCTGCCCCTGTTTAATGATGGGAAAAAATGGCTTCCTTTAAACCTCTGTCAAACAAATGTTCCTCTTAAAACTGTTATATGTTATATAACACTTAACAGTGTTGTTCATTAACACCATGTAGTGTTGATTCTGAAAAGCCCCGCCCTCTTCCACCTCATGCCACATGAACAAAGCAAGGGATGCTGGGTAATCTTGTAGAAATGATGTATTTGTATTTTTATGACTATTAAAGATGTTCATGAGTGTAAAAACGAGTTGTTCTGGTTAGTTGTTTTGTTCAGGTTAGTTAGTTGTTCAAGTTTAAGTTTTGTGTTTTTGGTCATGAATCGGCACCATGAGTGAGAGGTACTTCCTGGTGAGTGAAGGGTCACTCTGTTGCACTGCTTTGCTAATGTGTGACCAGTGTTAATACAACACTGCTAGAGTTGATTCCAACTCCATGAAAGAGTGCTGAACTCTGTACTCTGACTCATACTGTGTAAAAACAAAAGAATGATATTACACAATAAAGTGTAAGTTTTAAAATAAATTTAGAATAAAATTAACTCTATAAAAAATAACATTTTTACTCTGCAGAGTGTAAACAAACTATAGAGTTAAATAATATTACTAATTTTACTTGTAGAGTAAAATAGTAACACTTAGGTGTGTAAAAAGTACTCTTTATGAAGTGATTTACACTGCAGTGTTAATTCCAAATAACACTATCTGTGTTAAAAAGTTACTCAATGTAGAGTGAATTTAACACTGGATTTTCAACTCTTACGAAAGAGTAAATTTAACACCAATTCTGATTGGGAACAAATACACTCTGAAGCAGTGTCAAATTTGACTCTATTAGTGTTAAATTAACACGGCCCATTCTTTTTAACAGTGGCTGCTTTGTTTCCCTAATGTATAACTGGACTTCTTAGTATTTACATTTAACCCAGGTGTCATCAACATCTGAACCAAGGGCTCAGTGGTGTCTGAAAAGGACATCAAAGCTTTCTTTTCTACCTCCTTCATACAGGTTTGCAACAATAGGGGAAACTGCTGTTTGTGATGTTCTGAACTGCTAACTAAAGGACCAAATACAGACGCCAGATATTTGGAAACATTGTAAGTGACAGAGTTAATCATGCTTACCAGTACATCCTGAATGCTGGGTAAACCATACACACCAGGCCTTGCCTGGGTACAGTTTGTGGTACAGAAGGTGGTCAATAGCCTTGTCCTGCTCTAAATTTTTCAGGCACTCTATCAAGGCTGGGTTTACCTGACACTCCTCAGACTGCAGAAGACTAAACATTTCAATAAAGAAGAAGCCAGATGACCTACTTAGGTTTTTGTTATTTTTCTACCTGGATTACTGAGAAGCATCAGGACGGTTGTTTGTTTTGTTTGACTCTGTGTGCCTTTGTGATGCTGGAGATGGGCATTGACTCCCACATGACCCAGAAAAGTAAAAGTAGGTAAAGGGAATGACTGAATGGATAAATCCATATTTTACTAACAAGGCAACATCATAAACACATCGAACGTTTAAACTAAGAAATTGCACTATTTGGGAGGGAAAATAAGATTGTTTTGATTTTGATGTCAGCGACTCATCTTAAAAATGAGATGAAAGGAGCATCAAGAAACTACGAGTAAATGGTATGTGCTCTAAGAAACAGCTGGAGGAGCATTTAGTAACAAATTAGGTTCTTTGGCAACTGATCAATGACCAGACTATATATTAAAATTATTTTAATGAAGTTGTTTCAGGACAGTTCAAAAGCCTGTATCGCTGATGGTATGGGGATGCATTAGTGGCATGAACAGCTTGTTTGTGACATTTTTTATTCAATGGATTTTGTTTTTAATTACATTTTACTCAATGCTTCAACTATAACTGAATTAGGAATGCTAAAATTCACATCTACTTTTATAAAATGCTTCAAACTCATAGCAATTGTCCACCTAAAACACATTTTTCTCCAGAGATTTACTTTAATAACTAGTAATGTCTGTACGCTGCTTGCAACAAGACTCCATGAGAGGTCAGAAATCCTCTCATGTCCATCTGGCCTGTGTTTGTCACTGGATATGCCGTCCTGTTTCGGGCCACTCCACTGTCTTGGCGGGAGAGCTGGAAGAGTTGCGAGTCAGCACGCTCCTCCTGTTACAAAACACACACACACACACAGTACAGCTGAACAACCTTGCTGATTCTGAATGTCATGCAGACTGCAGGAGATACCGACTCTCTCACATACAGTACATGCAGGGTGTCTCATTTTCAGTCTGAGCTGCAGGCTTGTAAACACTGAACAAAGTCTCGACTGGAGCTGATCTGTGACTTCAGCAGCAGGAGTTGACTTGGAGTGGAAAGAATGTTCACCCCCGTGGCCCTGGAGAGTTGATATTGTCTCTGGTGTTGTTAAAGTGATCAAAGGCTATGCTATTTTCACCCCTGAAAGTTCATTTATCAGCTGCAGACTTGCTTCGCAGTTGAAATCATAAAGTGTGGATGACATTGCATCATGGTGCTAAAAGGCCCAAACTCATTCATGTGCTTTTAACGTGCTAAAGAATAATCCAAGCAGCTGATTGCTGTTCAGCTGACATAAACACTAGAGTACTTTAGCTGTACAGAAGTTCTGTTGTGCTTTTATATTCTTAAAAAAAGTCTGTTGGACTTTCTTATCTGCATACCTACAAAAAATAATTTTCCTTGCCAGCTGCAAACAGTGTAAGGAAAAAACCTAATTTTAGCATCAAAGCAGGTAAGGATAATAGATGGGTGGATAACTTGGTAAACTTTTGAAAAGAAAATGCAAAAATGAAGCATTTTAGGTCTTTTATGAAAGGCAAATATGTTTTTTGTTATTTAAAGCACCTTCCCAAAAATAATAAATAAATAAAGGTGTGAAATTATATTGATAAAATAACTTATTAACCGAATCGTTTTAAGTGTCACTATTTCAATCATACTTTTTGGAGCATTAATCATCACTGTGAAGAAAATTTTGTAACTGATTAATTGAATATTAGATGCAGTTTTGTATTTTATACATTCTGATCATTTGAGCCT
>JAUBOC010000127.1:7388494-7402902 GCA_032275365.1 Anablepsoides cearensis | reverse complement strand
TAAAATGTACTTAAGTACTAAAAGTAAAAGTATTGAGTAAAAATGAGTGGCTAGACTTCCCGAAATTACATTTATAGAGAGGTGATACCCTCAAAAAACGTTTTTCTAAAGGCCAAAATGGCCATATTTTCATATATAAATGTTAATGTTAAAAAAGTCTTATTTGCAGCTGTGATGGATTATGTACAAAATGCAGGACCAGAATGATATATATTTACATTTCTCATCCAACCACAATTAAATTCACTCTGTCCAGGAGGATAATATTTTTTTAACAACAAGCTGTAATGAAATAGGAACAACTTCCTACTTCTTGTCTTTTTTAATAATGTAATAAGTAGAAAGTACAGATACGTGTGTAAAAATGTAAGAAGTAGAAGTAAAAAGTAGGCTGAAAAATAATTACTCAAGTAAAGTGCAGATACACAAAATTTCTACTTAAGTACAGTAAAGAAGTATTTGTACTTAGTTACTTTACAACTCTGGCTATTTATTACTCCCGTCTCATAGTTAAACATGTTAATAAACATTTTAAAAAAGTTTAATATGTTTACTATATTTTGTTAATAAAATAAAGGTTTGTGAGGTTTACAAGTCACTGCATTCTGATTTTATTTACATTTTAT
Organism: Anablepsoides cearensis; assembly: GCA_032275365.1. Classification (NCBI taxonomy): domain Eukaryota; kingdom Metazoa; phylum Chordata; class Actinopteri; order Cyprinodontiformes; family Rivulidae; genus Anablepsoides; species Anablepsoides cearensis. Next base: position 7,402,276 of record JAUBOC010000127.1, on the reverse strand, counting down.
GTTGTACCAAAGGGAGCATGCTAAAGATGAATACAGTACAAAAGTAAATGCACACAAGAAAGGAAATATTTACAGAAAGATGGTCATATAGGTAGAAGCTGCTCTGCTGATTGAATTTCTTGCATATTGGACTGCTTGTAAACTCCACCCAGTTTTTTTAAACCTCCTATTGAATCTGATCACCACCAGAGTCATTTATAGTTGCTATCAGTTTGCAGTCTTGCTCAGAATCACATCCGGTCCTCTGAGTCCAGCATCAGTTCCATCTGTCCTCCTATGGTCCTCCAGTATCATCTCCACGGTCTGAGCTCGGGGTTGACTGGGAGGAGGTGGGATTTCTCCACTGGTGGCAGTGGGCGAGTAAACACCACCGTGTACGTGCAAATCGTGCAGACTGCCAAGGACGACTGCCATTGTCAACGACGTGATTTTTTTCCCAGCTTTTTTTTTTAAGAAAACCACAAAATTTTGCCTCAATTTATTCACCTACTGAGATATATTTACCATATCCTCTTCTTGCATCGTTTGCCCCCCTCCTCCAGCACGGTCGGGTCCAGGTTTATCAGAACCTCCAGCACCGTCCGTGAACACCGTAGACAGGCGGAGCCGTGTGATGAGGGGGTCCACTAAAGGGGTTTGCGTAACGTTTTGATAAGAGATTTGTTTTTAATCGACAAGACTGCTTTCAGCTTTTTTTGGGTGTACTCCTATCCTTCAAAACAACGTGGTTTTGTGAAGAAAAACGCAGAGAGAGAGAGACAGAGAAAAAAGAAAACTACAGGAGGGGCTGAGGGGAATCGCTGGTGAGTCAGTGGTTATTTTTATTCCTCATCGTTAGCTTAATGTTAGCTAGTTTTAAACACGCCGAACTTGGAAAATTGATGCTGTCAAGTTTATCGCCTGTTTTAAGTTTTGTCTCTACTTTTTTTTTTTTTTTTTTTTACCACTGAGACAATAGGAATAGCCATAAATGCTTAGTAAAGGCTGGTGAGTTCGCTTGTGTGCGGACTCGGGGTTTTTGAAAATGAAGTTTAATTTGTATATTCAGACTGAGGGCTCGGGTTGAGTTAAGTCATTTGGAGCTAAAGCAAGGTTAGCGCTTCTAGCTAGCAGAGCTCACGCCCATTTTTTCGTCTCGTACTACAAAAGACATCAAGAATGGCTTTAACGCCGCTGAATAAATCTCTGTTTGACGTTTTTGAAGATGTCTTCTTGTCGCTGATCGTTACTAATTAAAAGTCAGGGTATTTTTTTTTATCTGTCACAATTTCAGTCATGTGTACAGAAAAGGAGCATCCACCGTGGTTAAAGGCTTAAATGACTACACTATCATCCAGGCAGTAAAACACCATAATAAATACTGTCAAACACACCCCACCGCTAGCTGAATGTGTGGTAACTATACACACCAATCTACTATTTTAGCACAGTTATTACGGTTCCCTTCTGAAAATAATTGAGCTGAAAATATTTCATGTTCCCATTTTGCTCATAAATAGGAATATTCTAGACCCCTTGGCTCTTAAACTGTTGTACAATTTTACTACCTCAGGTACTTTGGATTCCTCTAGTGGTACGCAAAAGAAACTATACAAGTAAAACAAGCTAATTAACCATCATAAGAGACATTGTTACATAAAGCGAAAATGGAGAGATGATGACAGGGATGATGAAGCAAATCTGAGCTTTAAATAAGAAACTAAGAGCTGAAGCAGAACTCTAGCTAATATAGCTAAAATGCAAACTGCTAGCTAAAAGTAGCAAAAACTAAAATAAGAAAAGGGTTAGGTATAAAAAGCTAAATCCTTGCTAAAAGCAGCAAAAGGTTAGCTGTGTTAAATTGTCATTTTGCTGAAGCATTTGTTGGGCTGTCGCCAAAAGCTAAAGTTTGTTGAACTTGTGCACTGACTTCCAGGATCAATAAAATAAAATGATTAGTGTGTTGGGAAGAAGTTGAGAGATTATACATAGTGTAAAAATCCTCAAACTTTACATTAGCTGTAAATCAATTATAATTGATTAAATGTGTTTGTGCTGCACCAGTGTAATGAAACAAATATGCACACACAAGGGTAATGCTTTGTTTCCTGTTTCTGCATCTTTACACATAGATAAACAGCAGATCTGTCTCACATCAAGGGGATACCATCTGCAGCTGGAATTAAGCAGGGGTATGCCAGATTTATCCTGTCAGGGGAAAATAGACTACAGATTGAAGCTCTCAGTAAATAAGGTTACATCTCATTCAGTAGATATTTGTGGGACAAGTTTTAATCTTTTTGGACTTTTTGATCTTTGTACTCGTGATCAGGTGGTCTGAATGGTGGTCCTCTGACAAAGAAATTGCTTAGTGGTTTATAAACTTGAGCACAAAAAAATGTATTCATTCCATTTAGTTTTCTTTCTCTGTGTTTTTGCTTTTACCTGCGTCTTGTTCTTTTTTTTTTTAAATGTGTGGTTTCAAGTAGTCTGAGCCAAAACCAGAAGGATACATAAAATAACACTGCAGACATCTTATTTGTTAGAAAATGTATATTTATTTGTGAGTACATGAACAGCATCTCGGAAACTGTACAGAACTTCTAGACACTTTTTTAATACCAATGAATTTCTTTAGAAATCTTAGTGCAAAGTTCACAAATCTGTAGGCACAGGTCTTTTTGTTTTTGCAAAGCTGCTAATCTGTGGAAATTTAAGCAGGTACCAGGTACTGCAAGAACCCATCCAGATGACCTACTTACCTTTTTTTTTTTACCTGGACTATTGAAATGCAGGATATGCAGGATGCTATTCAAGACCAAGTTATGAACATTGACAGCTGAATTAGACATTATTTTATTTCTAACTTATTTTATTGTAAAATTGGTTTGAAGAAAATTAAATAAATTAAATAGCCTTAGCATTAATTAAACTCCTCCTTTCAGATGTTTTAATGTTTTTTTCTCTTTGTTTCCAGGGTTCATTTGATTTTGGTATTTTTTCAGGTCAGACTAAATATGAAAAAAGAATTTATTGCTCAATAATTTGAGGTGTATGTGATTGATTCATGGGTAGAACCCTCATATCGAGAACTTATTTAAAAAATCACTTAACACAGACTGATGTGGAAAAGGCAGCTTGTTTATTTCCAGTGCGTTTAGAATTTCAATTGGCTACTTTGCATGCTCTACTAGACGAAATCCACAGAACTGCTGCACATGCAGCCCTGCTAATCTTTTGATATAAATGGGTAGTTGATCTTGAGTCAGTGTATTGACATGGGGCAAATGTCACCACCAAATGTGTGTATAAGTTGTAGAAATGATAACAGTGACCTGTGAAAATACCTCTAAATTGCACATGATTGTTTTTGTTCCGGTCAAGTAAAATACTACAGACTATGTGTTTGTTGAGGAGGCACAGGGCGTTGTGGCTAGCATAGCTTCAGAATGTGACAAAATTACATTTTCTCTCATTTAATTAACGTGACTAAATCAGTCTAACTTTCTTTTTGCCTTATTATGTAGAAATGTGCAGCATCCTCTTTGATTTTGTTGTTTTGGTGCATTTTATGTAATTGAAGTTGGCTTATATTTTTTTCCATCAATTCTTTGTTAAAAAGTAAAACAATTCTTTTTTGCTGTGACTTTGAAACCAAAGTCATCTTCATGCTTCAATTCTTCACAGATGATTTTGTGGTCTGGTAAAAATGGAAAAATGTATATGGGTAGCTCCGGGCAGGTTTTTTTTTCAGTTGAGAACATTAGTAGAGAAAGATAAATAATTGCCTAATTTTGAAGTTAAGGTGTTGGCCATATTTGATGATTAAGAACTTGCAGGGCTTGCTACTCAGTGACAGAATAGGTAATGCATTGTATTATTCCATGTTTGTTAATACCATTTGTGCAACTGCCAAGCTGAAGGAAAATAGGAAATAGGCATTACCACTTGACGTGTAATGACCGCCCGTAAGGCTGTGGGTTACATAATACATTTCTAAACATGTAGTCCCTGGCCAAAACTTTCCAGCAGCACCCTCGTCATTCTGGTTGTACAAGCTTGATGACAACTGCATCACTTCAGATAGAACCTGTAGCACCTTCAGTGCTTTCTGACAGGATATTTTCACATATACACTTCAGTCTTTGACATTTTGAGGTATTTCTCAAAAGGTCATCATTAGAAGTGTTAAGGAAGTTTCATTCTACATTCTAATTGTGCTGAAAACAAAACATTTCTCTACCAACTCTTTGCAACATATATTGCTTCTAGTGCACACTGCCTAAACACCAAATTGACGTATTTCTCATTTCCTGGCATCCTGCTTGAAACAACATAACATAAATAAAATAACCCTTGCCCTTTTGACAACACTTTGTAGGTTAGAAGGAAGCATTACTTAATCAGATTTATATTTGGTTCCCTTTGAAAACTGAGATTCAGAGTCACTTTGCAACAAAACGTCCCAATCCATGTTGGGTCACTAACTTTAAATGATCATTTTTTATTACTTATTTTTTCATTCACTATAATTTATGTTCATTCTTGACTTGTGGTTATATTCATTTGTCCAACTCGAACATAAATGTACTCAAGTTTAACACAAGTGTTGTGCACTATCAGTGTTAAAACGACTAGAATAAGTTAATCAGTCAGTTGTGAGCTTGACAAATCTAGGTTTCAAGTTAGGTGACTTGTTTGTTTTTGCTAAGAAGACAACCTTTAGAAACTGATACAAGTTGTGCTTCGTTCTGGTTATTTATATTATTTATATCTATCATAGCTAGAAAATCAAATGACCTACAATCAGGTTTGTCATTGTCTGAATTTAACATATTTAATATCACTGTTAAGAAAAAAGGTCCATGTTGAAACAAATGTCATCATACTATTTAAATTTTAATAAAAAATGAACAACAAATATACCTTGTTGGTAAAATAATACTCTTTTTAATCTTTTTATTGATGATCTGTTTGTTACACATTACCAGTCCCAGTGGTGGAGGCACTGGTACAGCTGTCTTCTATAGTTTATTTTTATTTTGATTGATTTGATTGTATTTTTGATCTGTTTTTTGTCCCTCTTTCTCGTTTTCTATGTTTTTTGTAGCCCTCGAGTCTGTAATAAAGTTTGAACAAGTTTCTAATCAGGTAATATGGAGCACTAGATGGAGGGAAGTAAGGGGACATTAGTAGGAGAGAAAAGAGCACTGTGTGACAGCTGTGTGTGTCACTTCTCATGTGTTTGTGTCAGATTGTGTTACTGTCAGTCTTATGAGGAACGACGGGGGAGGGAGCAGCAAATATACTAAAGGTTATAATAACATTTTCTCTTTGCTTTTTAGTTTTAAATGTTTAATTTAAGCATCAGTCTTCCCATATTTTCTGAAGTGTAAAAGTGAAGTTCACTCTTTTTAAAATGAAACGGGGACTGAAAGCTACAAGGACAAGAGTCAACATAATTAGAGTTTAACTTTGTGGAGAGGAAATTAAACATTTGAGGGTGTTAAAGCAAAAATTGGAGCTAAGATCATATGAAAATGATGAGTTTGATTTAAATTAACCCCCAAATAATTGTATAATGATGTAGAAATTGCATTAGATGCATACCAATTCAAATCACACACATTAAAAATCATGTATTTTGACAGTTATGGCTTTAATAATGAGGTTGTTTTACTTTTCTAAAGATATGTCTTGATGCTTTCCAAAAACTTAAGGTGGGTATTTGGTGTCATAGGGTATGAGCAGTGGCTACATTTTGAAGTGGCATCCTCATAACTATTTTCAGACCAGTTGTAATTAGAGAACATTTGTTTATAAAATTGCAGATATATGTGAGTTTATATATTATTTTCTTATCTGGTGGGAAGGACAAAGACTTGAGGAGTACAATGAGAATAAACTATTTGTGAAAGTGAAAAAATAGTGTAATTCAGGGACTAGTTATTAGTAAATCATATATAACTTGACAAATGTTACAAAAAACCAGTGACTTGTACAAGTAGGTAATTGGCTACATGAGCAGTGATACACTACAGATTAAAATAATTAGTTATTTTGCCATTTATTAATAACCTCATCATGCAAAGTTCATCCAAATTCAGTTTTATTAGTTTCTGCCTATAATGTAGTTACAGCTACAAATTATATCACTGTGTCCTAAAACATAATATGCAATTTGATATGTTAGTGGCCTACATTTTTCATTTGAACATGGGCATTTCAGGTATTTCATCACCATAGTCTTCTAATGTACGACTTACTCAGCCTGTGAGGCCCTGGTGTTTGTTGCTGCCCTTGGGCATTCTAAGTTTCAGATTCATCCAGTGGAAATTTCCACTTCTCATTCAGACAGTATGATGCTGCATACTTCTAACAAAACTACTGTACATAGCTGAAGGCCTGTCCATGAAGGATACTAACTTAATAAGTTAATAAAAGGCAGAATCTGAAGAGGTTCTTAATGCATGTGTAGTTTAGAGCTGTTTCCAAAATGTATTTTTAGGCATTTTTTTTAACTTCTTCTGTGTTGAAACAAATGGTTGAAGCACTCATCAGCTGTCTGGAACTATAATTGTGAGATTTAATGACTTTGCAAGACGTTACTGTTCATATGACCTGTGTACAAATTGATTATGAGTTCAGGGAAGAGCAGCGAGCGGCAGTGGGGAGTTTATTATGTTTGAATAAGCCTTACTGTCTGCTCGCTGTATGATGAAGAGGTTATGTAATGGCTGGGCACAGGAAAAGGAGGGTTCTTTAAAGAGATTCAGAAAACAAAGAAAATATTAAGCTATCTGTTGAAAACACCAAGCTCACTATTATTGAGTTAAGCCTAAAATGTTACATAATTTAATTGGTTTTGTAATGATTTAAATTTTTACCTCTAACCTGGTCAAATTTTTAGGAGCTCACTGTTGGTTTAAAACAAGTAGTTTGTCTCAACTCTATAAATACTGAAAGACATTACAGGATCCAACAATACTTGTCAAAATAAAAACATTTGTTGCACAAATAAGTCAGGACTTATGAGGAAAGTAGAAAATGAGAGGTTTTGACCTCTTCTTACTTAATTATCTACTATGTAGTATTGATTGTCTGAGTGATTTTGTTTGCATGAAGCGGATGTTATTATCCAGCATGTTTGTGTTTTTAAAGATTTGTTTTGGAAGATTTTATGATTGTGTAACAAACGATTTCTAACCAGGACAGGAAAAAAAGTGTGACACAGAGCAAATGTCTCTGTTGTTTTAAGTGACGTTCGCTTAAGAGTTCACAAACATGGCTCCTTGTCAAATTCTGAGTATTTTTTAAATCTTACTTCTGAACACAAAGATCTTAACTATCAAGCTTCGACCTATAATAAATGTATTATTGATTTATATTTTCCAATAGAGGCCTTTGCTCTGAGATTGCAGGTTTATTTGTGGTTCCTAGAGTTTCTAAAGGTTGAGTTGGTGGCAGAGCTTTCAGTTATCAGGATCCTCTCTTGTAGAACCAAAATCCAGTTTCTTTCTGTGAAGCTGAATTTTTAGGCTAAGCTTAAGACTGTCCTAGTTGACAAGTTTTATATTTAGAGTTTCCTGAGTTCGCCCTTTAGCTATGATGCTATAAACTTAGACTGCTTTAGGAAAAACGGACCACATTTTCTCACTTTGCTGCTTTTTTTTTTCTTTATCCATCCATCCATCCATCCATCCATCCAGACAGACAGACACATACACATATATACTCTTCCACTTATCTGGGGTTGGGTCCCGTGGGGCAGCTGCCTAAGCAGAGAGGCCCAGACTTCCCTCTCCCCATCCACTTGGGCTAGTTCCTCTGGGGATGTTCAAAGGTCAGCCAAGAAACATCGTCCCTCCAGCATGTCCTTGGTCTTCCTCTGGGTCTCCTCCTGGTGATATGTGCCTGGAACACCTCACCATGGAGGCATCCTAACAAGATGCCCGTGCTAACTCTCTTTACTATGTGTTTCTAAAACACTAGACCAATTGCTGGTTATCCCTGTCTCTTTTCTATTTTCTCAACCACAAGCTGGTCAAACTGAATCAATAGTTTACATAAACTTTTAGTCTTTATTTAATTATTTCCACTATTTATTTCAGTTACCATGAATGCAAAGCAATGTACTGTACACAGTCAATTTGTTGATTATAAACAAGTGAAAATGCTTCAGTCAGAAAGAGAAATAGTTGAAGAAGGGGAGCAGAAGGAAATCACCTCTACTTTTCATAAACCAGAAGATGATACCATGCCAGCTCAATAAAAAAGATAATATTGTTATTGACTGGCAAATTTGTAATTTTGCAGAAACATTTCATACATTAAATGTCTGTGAGCTGTTTTAAAGGACAATCACCAAAGGTTTGCCTCATCTGCCATTTTAATAATGCTGGATGTTGACACAGCCCCTTATCTGCACGGTCTTTGTTTTCATAAAATGATTGACTCATCCCCCACGGCCTTCGTGGAAATATCCACATTAGATTATTTCCTCTCTCACTCAGCTTTTCCATGTATTTGTTACCCACATCTGTTTATACAGGTGTTTGTACTGGCTCATTTTTCATAATGCTCCTGTGTTTGACGATATTTCACACCAAAATAATTTTTGAGGTGTGTAGGCTGTTGACTGCAAACGGGTTGGATTTCTAGTTCACTTGATGTTCCCAATGTCCTCTTAGTCAGTGAATCCTGATACCAAAGAGTGAAGGACACGACTGCGTGGCACAGAGCAGAAGACTTGATGTCATTCAGTCTAACTTACAGTATATGAGAAATGACACCTTCTATGATGTACTCACAGGCTGATTGATAGAGATGGCCTCTGTGAACCCGAACCACATGAATCAGAAAGGCCTTGATCAGAACCACAGTTTAATACTAATACTCGTGATATTCTTAATTTATACCTCTGCATTTGTAATTTGAAGTCTTATGCTTTTAATGATCAGCTTCTAGACTGGATTGTCTGTTTCAGCACCTTTACAAGCAGAGTGGGGGTTGCTCTGTTGTTGAGATTCCAATGAGGGGTCATATGGAGGGGGGCTTAAATTTGAGTGGAGCCTTTATGAAAGGAGCACAGGGCTGTGATCCACATATCTGAGCAGGAAGCAGATGTGAAAGTATGTTTCTCAAGGATAAGTCAGTCCACTTTAAAGTGGCCTGTGATACAGATCTGTACAGACTTTTCTGCTCTTCAGCATGAAGGCACCACATGGGTATGTCAAATACAGGTTTGAAAATAGCTTTAAGTGTATCAAGTACTTTGCAATAACTTGTTTTTTTTCCTTTCTTGGGTAGTTAATCTGTTGATTATATTGTGATTAAAAAAATAAAATGTTGTGCTTTCAAAGTTGTCAGTTTGTTTAATGTAGCTCAGAGGTGTTCTTGTGTTTTATAAAGAGAAGAGAGGCAGTAGAACTCCAGCTTGTTGTGGGGACTTTCAAATTGGCAACTAGGAGCAACCAAAGGGATGTCATTGCACAACTTCTCTACAGCTGGTTAGAATGCCACAGTTAAAGAAATGCAAGTCGGCTACTGAGCCTCAGTTGATTTTTGTAAGAAAAACAAAAAAAAACAGCCTTGGAAATGCACAGCGTTCTAAACATAACTGCGTTTGAATCTAGTATCAGGGAAAGAGATTTAATTATCAAAAATATGCACAATTTATTTTAATTACATTTAAACCCTACAGCCACATTCAAAATGTGCTCAAGGCCAAAGCCGAATATTAAAATTTAAACGTCATTTAAATATTTAAAGTTGTACGTATTTAATTCTTTAGCCTGCACTAGATGTTTTTGCTTACATGTGGGAGCTTTCACTGAAGCATTAGCTCGTGGGTTTAGTACACTGTTTTCTGCTGTTTACTAAACAATACACACCGACTCCAACCCTTATTTAGTATTTTTTCTCATCAAAGATTTATCTTAAGCTTTCCTTCTATGTATTTTATTTCCAGTAGTTAAAAGATAAATATATAAAGTAGGGTTAGGTAATATTGACATAAAAAATTTATCATAATTAATTGTGGCATTTAGTCAAAAACACAGGGTTCCCACAGGTCCTTGAATTCCTTGAAAGTTTGTGATTTTGTAAAAATGATTTCAAGGCCCTGGAAAGTTTGTGAAAACAGCCAAAAATTACACTTGTCCTTGAAAGTCCTTGAATTTTTTTGGGGGTTGAAGTTCTCTATTCACACGATAAATAAATAATAATAATAATAAAATAAAATAAAAACTTACATTTGTTGTGGTGGATAACTCATGATTACGGTAAACTGACGTGGCTTTCAACAAATAACGTAAACCATAGTCATAGTTTTACCCAATCAGAGCAGAGTAGGGTAGGTCATTTTTTTCTGAGCCCAGGTGAGAGCACCACAGCTCCTGTCCTCACCAACATGTTCACATACTTACATGTACATGTATTGTGGATATGAATGTAGGGGATACATTTAATCCACTTTATTTCATTGATTCTGACTCAACAACTTCTATGTTGTTCAGTTTTTCATTGAATTTACATGATATTAAACCTTTTTATTAGTAACATTCTGCGGTAGCAGTAGGTAATTGCCGTTGCACGTGGTTCTTGAATTTGAGGAAATTGGTTCATGCACACCTGATAGTGATAAAGCTTACATTTATAGTTGTAGGATGCAGGAATGCAAACTGAAAAGAGGAACTTGAGTAAAAATGTAATCACAGTTTAACATAGACAAAAAGCTGGCATGCTTGATGAATAGAGTGGAGACACCTGGGCTTAATGACAACTGGAAACAGGTGTGAGTAGGCGGAGCAGGAAGCTGAGTAGCAGAAACTTACTGAGGGGAAATTAACTGATGTCATATTGAAAACACAGGGAAGCAATAAAACCAACTGAGCAGAAAAGAATAAAACCCGCAGAAAGTAAACACTAAAAAACACAGATCATGACTTTTCTTTCTGTGCTTGAACTACTTTAAGGTCATTCGCGTCAGTTTCAACTTCCTGCATGCCTGTTATTGTTTACCTAGCTTACTGAAGTCATCGAGATAAAAATGTGTATCAAACAGAGAACCTCACTTCCCTATAAGCTGACTATGGTGGTTCCCTGACACCATAAGTCGGGTGTAAGCATGGTTGCCTCGTGCAAAGCTGGAAAGATGTGAGCAGATACCAAAGGAAGGAGGTGGGAGTCCTGACTGATAACGCTAGATGTAGCAATGTTTTAAAGAAGCAAAACCCAGACTTTGGTTATGTAATGGGGTTCAGTGCTGAGGAGACAGCTTAGGATTGTCCAGAGGATTGTTAATAGTCTCAGCCAAACACTCAAAACTTTCCACTGTAGGAGTGAGGAATAAGGCTGGCGAAAGGAGGAGGGGCACAAGATAACGCCTCTAAAAAGAACCAGGAGCTATTTCTGTCGTCCCCCTCCTGCTCCTCCTCTTTCTCCTCCTCCTCCACATTCTCTTTTAGCAGTAGGTGTAGACATGTCCAGTCATGTCCCTTCTGTGCAGCGTAGAAATTTAAAAAAAGACCAGTTGAGCTTTGTTTGTGTGCCAAGTCAGTACGTTTCAGAAGTTTTTTCTTGTCATCAAATAAAATGGAAGATAAATGTCAACATGTGACTTAGCTAAATGTTTTTTTTCTGCTCTAAAAAGAAAAGAATTATCTCTGAAACATGGTGTATTTAAAAAATGTAACTGTAGAGTTATTGTCCTGATGTCTGTGTTTGGTGCTAAGGTTCAGCTGTTTGACCAGCTTAAACCAGTCTTCGAGCAGAAGGTTTTCTTATTAACTGAGATTTAACTGTGCTCAAAGTGGTGCCGTCTTTTAGGTGAAGACAGAATTCAGAAAGTCATGTGCCTTTTGAGTTTTGTTACAATTCTGTAATATTGTTAGTGTCTGCTAGGACCAGAACATACAACCTGAATGCATGAACCTTCTCAGAACATCAACCTGAAATGTTATCTTTATTTCATCCTAAGTTAAATAAAATACACATATGTATAATTTAGTAACTCTTCTTGTTTCTGTTTGTTTGAAATTAGTTTTACTTTACCAAGTTAATTTTTCATATGTCACAAACAGAAACTTCTGTACTATGTTTCATTATTACATTTTGGCTTTTAAAGTGAAAGCTTGGCTAAAAAAATTGGTTTTACTTTCATTTTTTTGTTTTGAGTTTTATTTTGAGTCCGTGTTGTTTCATTTCTTCAGTACTTATGTAACATCCTGTCATATGTCTCTCTCTGTCCAGAATATCCATGAGCTCCGATTTCCCACACTACAGTTTCAGGATGCCAAATATAGGGTTCCAGAACCTTCCCCTTAATATCTACATTGTGGTGTTTGGGACGGCCATCTTTGTCTTCATCCTCAGCCTCCTCTTCTGCTGCTACCTAATAAGGTAAGAGCTATTCACTTTTTAGCTTTTCCTTAGATTAGTATTAATTGTTTTGTTGTGTGTGATGTGGAAGAAAAGTGTCATACAGGGTTTTATTTAGGTAAGCCACCAGGTGCATCAAATCATTGATCTGTTGATTAAAATCCTGGCTCTGCAAAAAAGCCAGGATACAAAACGCATCTATTAATCTTTAAATGGTTTTGTGAGGGTAATTTTTTGATCGTGACTTTTACTTTTACTTTGTTACATTCCAACATAAAAATGATGCGTACTCCTTTAATTTAAAACTTTACACCTAGTTACACACTACGTATGACTGGAACTCATCATGAAAAGAGTTGCTTACGCACTCTAAAAATTGATTGATTTATATGCAAGTTTTATAAGTAAATAATAAATTAGATCCTGTCACTTGTAAACTTTTCTAAACATGTAATTTATAAACATAGTTAAAAAAACACCATCCCATTTTATTTTTAGAGGAAATAGAGTAGAGGTATAATCAGACTACAGACCTGTAGTGAACAAAAGATTTTAGAAAGCAATCTGTCAGTGCCACTACTTATTAACATGAAAATAACAAAAACCCAACATTAACATCGTTATACAACTTGTTCTATTAGGTCTCTTGGGCTCATTAAATATTTTTTCAGTATTACCGTGTCTTTGTGCACACTGGTTTGTGCATCACCAGGATACATGATGAACAGGGATTTATTTTAGGAGTAATTATGTAGTTGCGCAGGAAACTCTGATGTCTTTTTATTCATAAAGTAGAAACTCAGTAGTGTGAGTCAGCACTAAACCCACACAGTATCTGCACCCTGAAAATCACCTGCAGACAATTTATCTTTAAGTTTATAAAAATATATATACAATGAGTTTGACACCAACATAACTGTCTGACACTTGTCTACACTGTTTTGTTGCCAGGTTATCGTGTTTTTCCTTTTATCAAGGTTACTTTGTATTTCTGTTATTAAAGTTTTTTTTTTTTTTACAAAAACAAGGTTTCAACAGCACAGTTTGGAGATTGTCTATCTGATAGTACAATTGGAGCCTTTGTTATCTGATTTATTTATAAAAAAATAATCTGAGATAGAGTTGCTAATTCATTTGATCATGTCACTTAATGTCAAAAACACTCGCTAAAAAGCTTTTCTAATCTTATTGGCCTCATTTTATTTTTGTTAATTACTATTCTTATGTTAAAGGTATTAAACTCCCACTTTGATTTTATTCTGTTAGCTTGAACTATCAGCTATAACAAAGATATTTACTGGTTAGTCTTTTACCCTTATTTTCAAACCCAGCACACTGCAAAATCTGTCTTTCTAACCAAGTTTTAAAATCTTATATCCAGCCAAAAAAATCTTTTTGATCTTGTTTTGAGACTGATTTACT
>JAUBOC010000127.1:7330578-7352229 GCA_032275365.1 Anablepsoides cearensis | reverse complement strand
CAGGCCTCTCTCATCTTTTTAAGTGGGAGAACTTGCACAATTGGTGACTGACTAAATACTTATTTTCCCCACTGTAGTTAGACGTATGTTGTGTAGATCTGGTTGGTACTGGTTCAGTTTTTAATTTTTGTCATGATATGAATTTTCCAAATACCAGTTTTAAATAACCCGAACACCTCAGCAACGTTATATCACACCAGCCTGGAAACTGTTTCATATAAGAGGAAACATCTTCCTGCAGCACTGCTGAATGCTGCACACAGAACAAGCATCATCTCAATTATTGTCTTTTTTTTCTGCAGACCTGTGGAGGTCCCAGTTTCTCCTGCCTTTGGTGTCACTAGCATTGGTGTTTCTTAGTGGTCTTGTGGGGGTCTGCGCCTGCCTCTGTCGTAGCTTCACCCCAACTTTGGGTGTCGGGGTGCTTCATTTTCTTGCAGGTAAGAGAAACATCTCCCCATATTTCCTGTTAAAATCATCCACTGCAGCCATAAAATGTGTCATTTTTTAGTGCTATCTCGTCTTATATTTCTTCCTCTCTGCTCATCAGGTCTGTGCTCTCTGGGCACGGTGTGCTGCTTCCGGGCGGGGGTTGATTTGCTCCACTTCAGTTACTCGCCACCAGAAGGGGTGGAGGGGTCGATGGGCTGGTCTCTCTACCTCGCCCTCATCTCCTTCCCTCTGCAGATGATGGCGGCCGCCTTGTTCCTGTGGGCAGCCAGAAGTCACCGCAAAAACTACACTCCCATGCACGCTTATAGGGTAGCATAAAAAGAGAGCAATAATGTACGCTTCACACAACCAGCAGATCTCAACACTTCCTTAAGAGTGGCTCAAGGAGTTTCTCAGTAGAATGCAGTATGCAGGTTGTTTCACTTTCTCTGTAATAGTTGTATTTTTTTGAGATAAACAGTTACAGGGTATCACAAACCAAAATAAGTTAGTGTGCAGCTAATCATCAGAGATTGGTTTGAGTGGCTTTATATCTCATTTTTGCCTTTTTCACCTCTGATTTATATAATACCAAGTGCATGTTTTTAGATGTTTGCATCTGTTGATGTTAAATTAGTTTCTGTGCTTTCCACCTTTTTTATTTACTGTTTGGTTGCCAATTCTTCTGAAGCTGCTCACCACATCGTCCTTAATGAAATTCCTGTTTATATAATTGCGTTGTTTGGAGGTATCCAAGTCAAGGTAGCCGTTTTTTGTTTGACAAAACTATCTAGCACACCTGTCATTTTGGTGTTTTGTTCTCAAGTTTGCATGATTTTAAATATCAAGCTTTTGCATGTCTTTCAGCTGACCTTTCCATCATCTGTGGTAATTGTGGGTTTCAGCCTGTGGTAAATAACCACTAAATGTCAGGAAATGTCACTCACTAAAAATGGAGCCACTCACCTTCCATTGTCACTCCTATAGAGTTAATTTGTGTTTTATGTAATTGAATTAAAATGCATCCTGTGTTGGAGTAAAATATCTTATTATTTCAGAAACAAAAAACTCCCATCAATCTAAATAAATACATTTTAAACCTCTAAGAAAAATGTGGTTTGAGTTTAAAAAAAAAGTCAGCTATTTTTTTATACATGAATTAATTTATTCCAGGTTATTCATTTCTCCAATGGTTAGTAAAAGTACAAGAATGTCTGATTTTGTGCCACAATGTTTGGTTACATGTTTGATAAAGTCTTATTTTGCCTTTGTAAATGTTTGAAGGTGTTCTGAAGCAGATTTGTTTCTGTATCAATAAAGTTAATATTCACTGACTTGGTGTTTTAGTTTGTTTAAGAATAAATAAATAAATAAAGACTTAGCATTCCTTTTATTCCAGTATTTTAAATTAAATCTAGATACTGCATATGACCCCTGCACATATGCAAAGCACCAGTTCACCAGAACTGATTATTGTTTTGGTCATTGGTGGGCCAGATGGAGAGCCCTTCATCAGAGCCAAAAAAAAAAATCTGAAGCTCCTATATTGAATAGTTTTTGACTTTAAGCAGTTTTGTGTCCAGACACCCCTTTTCAAGTGGAGCCCCCTCCTCAAATATGGGGTCTATTGTAAAACTGTTGGCTGGTGCAGTGTAGGTCATCTATTCCTGCCAAATGTCATGTTGATCGGTGCAGCTGTTTCTGTGCAACAGTTCAAATAGCACTGAAAAAACAATAAAAATAAACAGTATGAAAACAAGACCCCCGCTTTGCATGAGGAGGTGATAATAATCCTGTGTAAGAAGGGAGGCATTACAGTTGTTTAAAGCTTTTATGTGGTGAGAGTTTCATTAAAATCCCTTTTCACAAGATATCTTGTTAAAGCTACAAAAGAACAGAAACACCACTTGTTTGTCTGCATTATAGTTCATTTTATGTTTAGTGTGAGGCTTAAAGGGTTATTTTGCTGACATTTTGGAGCAGGATAGTTAATAATTTTTATCTTTTTTATGACAACTCCATTTGTGCACATAAGCAAATTAATCTGTGTTGTCATAAGTTCAAATTTAAGTCAAAATATAATACATAGTTTATATTATGACATTGAAAGTGAACATGTTATCGAAAACAGACTAAACAAACCACAAATCAGACAATAGTATCTTTAGTTGTTATCTGGAGCAGACTGCACTCTGTTTTAGCTTGTCTCAGTTCTTTACACAAATGGATGGCAAAGTGAAGGTTTTCCTCCAAGCCAAATAGAAAACAATTTTTTTTGTTTTGTCTTTTGTGACTGACAAGTCTATTTGTGCACATAATCAGTCCATCAACAAATTAAACTTTGCTGTCATGAGTTTATTTAAAGTATTTAAAGTCTAAATATAATACAAAGTTTATAAAAGACACGTAAAGTGAACATGTTACAATCCATTTAAAATTGTGTAAACTACTATTTCAGTACTTTTATTATGTGTGTGATTTTTTTTATTAGTATCTTTATTAGTGATTTAGTCAAGTACAAAGAGTGATGAAAAAAATCTCAGAGGTAGAGTCTGGACAACGTTATCTTTGGCTGTTATCTGGAGCAGACAGTCTGCACACTGTTATTGCTCGTCTCGGTTCCTCACACGAATGGATGGCAAAGTGAAAGTTTTCCTCCGGCCTAAATGGAAGGCGATCTTCTTCTCATAGTACGCACATTCGTTTATGAAGTAAGGATAGAGCTCCTCTCCCTCGTGCTTCACCGTTTCCCCAGAAAAGGACAAGAACACCGGATCCCCTGGCTGCAGGAGCTTAAAATCATTATCCTGCAGAAAGAAAAAAAAACATCTTAAGTTATTATAAAGGCTCACTGCACCCTTAAATCCAGGGGCACATAAATGATATTGGACCAAAACCATTTCATGGGAACGTTCTGTGGAAAGGCTTCAAACCAGGGGTCCTCAGCTGGATCAAGTTTAGAAACCAAATAAAGTCACATCTGGACCCTGATTAAAATTTTTGAGATTTTCTTTTTTTTTATCTTGAGTTTTTGTCTACTTTTTTGCTTGCCAACATCTTCCATATTACACAGCACAGCTTTTCAAACATTTACGGTAATTCGTGTAGTTTTTCTAGTATTTCTGGTAAATCCCAACTCTCTGACACAAAAAGAACATTTCAATTTATACATTCTGAACTTCTTGAGTTTAAATTATAGACCACTGCTACATTTTTTCATGACATTTACACAGAACCTACATTCAGAGTATCTGAACAATCACTTTAAGCTTTTAGGCTATTTTATACTGTACCTGCAGTTTGGGGTGGATGACAGCAGTTATTTTACCATCAGGATCTCTTGGATAGTCAACACTTTTTCCTAAAACATATGCTTCCACTTCACCCCCTTCAAAAGTGCATCCTGTTGGTAAAAAAAAACAAACATAAAAATACATTAAAGTAATTAAACTTATAACACTAAAAAATAAACTAAAAAACCAGTCAGGAGAGAACAAAGAAACAAGAAAAAAATAATTCTTAAAATGAACATCATTTAAAAAGGTTTGCTTCTCACCAGCATTGAATTCCTGAAGCCATGTTATTGTAAGATCCACTGCTGTTTTCACCGTGTTATAGATATCAGCTCTGAGCACACCGTTGGGCTGAGGCCCGACTTCTATTGCTGCAAAGAGTGAAGAGTCGTTCAGACAAAAATGACACCTTCAGCCGCCACGCCTCATTTAAAGTTACCAAAGCCGTGTTTTCCCACTGACTCCAGGGAGTAAGCATCAGAGTTCGGTACGCTCAGCTGGATTGCTCTCACAGGCGTTTTAGTCATCTTACTCTGAAAAACAAAAACAAACAAACAAGAAAAAAAAACAGGCTTAGTTTCATCTTTCACAGATATTCTTAAGATTTATGTGGTTCATTCAAGATAAAGGGGGTCACAGATAGAGAATTTAAAGGTTTCTTTTATCAGTGGGTGGTTAAAAATTAAAATGGGTCACAGACAGAGCGACGCTTTGATTTGTGTTTTCTTCAGTTAAGACCTTATTTGATAAGGCCTTTATTGTCATTGTACAACTGATCAGTATTTTTTGTGGCTAAAAATGCTTTTTCTAAAAAAAAACTAAATATTGGCCATGTGGCTACAGAAACAGACAATCTTGAGTGTTTAGGGTTTTGCCAGGAGGCTGATTCATAATGAAGTCAGCCTACAGTTTTTGAGTTTTTGTGTGATGATGATGATGAGATTGGTACCTGTATGTATTTATAAATGTGCAGGGTGAACCAGTCTAACGAGTCAAAGATGAGACACAGGCCCATGTTGGCGGTCGTGTTGTGCAGGTCTATGAGCAGATCCACGGCCTCTTCGCTTCCTTTGGGTCCCAGCTGAGCGTTCAGCTCCTGAGCTCGTCTCACCTCATAGGGAGTCGAGTCTGTGATGGGGGAGCTGGACAGCCAGAGAATGATTTAGACTTTAAAAAATACATCGTAAACTGTACAATCCAAATTATATAAAAACAAAAAAATGGGACATTGTTTAAAGTTTTGTCAAAAACGGAAGGCAATAATTTGCACCTTTTTTTAAATATTTCATTTGACACAATAGCCAAATTTGCGTTTGTGCACATTCTTAAGCTTCCCCTTTATTTCAGCTTACCTCAGCAAGGCGTTGGTGAAACAGCGGTTGAGATCCATCTCTATGTATCTTCTGCAAGCGTCAGTGGCTCGTGGGTTTGCCAGAACAGTGCTTACAGAAACAGATCCCACTTTGTCCAGCTTCTGTTTCTGCATTTCTCTCACAATGTAAACCCCTGTCAGCTCATTCCCATGGGTCCCCCCGCTTACAGCCACCCTGGACACGACTGGGAAACAAGTTGGCTCCATCTGTTGGATCAAAGGCAATACAGAGGCTGTTTCTTTGTTGCTTTTTAAAGAGCAAAGACCAATTGGGAGTGTCTGACAAGCGAGTTAATGATTTGAACAAGTAAGTGACCAATCGACTGCCCTTTAATCTTTAACAGCTCTAACAAACATATGCAGAAGTTAATGTGTCTCTCTGTGTGTCTGGACAGATTTAAAAATGCAGCTCATTGACTTTTGTAGCAACCCCAGTTTAAGACGACCTCCACAGATAATTGACCTTAGCATGAAAATAGCTATAGATATTTTTTTTTACATGTATTGATCTTAATTTTGGTGTTGTAGTAGCTGAGAGTCCCCTCTGTCACATACTGTGAGTGCTAACCAGCCACACATCTTTGTTTAAAACTTGTTAATCAAGGCTGCATTTGCTGCTTTTATTTGCTTATTAGTTGAGTTTATCTTGCTTGTTGGAGCCAAATGATTGCATCTGGGATTATTTTCAGGGGTATAAATAAAAACAAGTTGCTATTTTCAAAACATTTTCTAAAATTAAAAGATTTAAAAGGAACCATAGGTGTTAAATTCTGTCCCCATTTTCAGATCAGACGTTTCAGCTCTGTGAATGAGTTGTTAAAATGTTGGCCCACACTCTGCTTCTCTTAATGATGGAACACCAGATTGTTTTCAACGACAAGTTTAAGCTTCTAGATTAATTTAAAACTACTTCACTGATCTGAGAACAGAAGAGAGCCAGAGTTAGAACCAAGTGTCAAAGCCGGAGCTCAGATTAACACAAATTTATATATTTCAAGATTAACAACATCATTATTAATCCACCAGTTGAGTTTTGTTGTAATTATTGTTCAGAGCCACACTCACTGAGAATATTTCAGTAAAATGTCCTAAAACTAAAGGGCTTATATTTATTATTTTAAAACTAGCATTTTTTACTGTCAGTGCTGTTTGTTGGTAAAAAGAAAGTAATTAGAATGATCTGTTTTGTCGTTTTAATCAGCTGCGTTTTCAGTCCTGAAGCTTCGCTTTAAAACAACTTTCTGCTCAGAGTTTCAGGGTCAACAACAGAAACCACAGGGGGTCAAACAGCACATCTGCTGCCAGAGGCCCAACTTCAAGGAGAAAACTTTATTGAGCTGGTGAACACATGGAACTTTAACTGCAGTTGCAAACTAACAGCCCAGCATTTTCTTAAAGAAATACCTTTAATGCTGGAGTTTTAGACTAAAATCATCTTATGTGTGAATGAAGCATAACGGGCTCTATTGCAATATTATGGGATGTCACATTCAGAGTATGTGTTGTGAATGACTTTGCTACTTATACCTTTAAAATTGTCATTTAGGTGAGTTGGCTATGGTGGCCATCTTGGATTTGGTTGACTCCAAATGTTAATTACTTACAGATATAAATGATAGTTGAAATGGTTCATGATGTATTTTGCTGACAGTTCAAATATTAAAGATTTTGTGCCACCAGGTATCTTAGCTACTACTACACCAAAAATTCTGATATATGTGATGCGTATAAAGTTTTTGAGATTGTTTTTTTTTTTTTTTTTACATCAGGCTCAAACACACACAGGCAAATCATTATCATAATAGGATGATAATAATAAAGTAAAAGTGTAAATACTGTTTGTGGGTGATTTTAGAAATGCTTCACTGTCAAAACACTCCAGATGTTTTGCATCTGTCTTAAATGAACATAAAGGATATGTTGTTAGAGCCAGATTATTATTTGTTGAGAGCCTGAAAGGGGTACTTAATTATTACAAAGGTGTAATAAAACCATAGGTTACAGCAGATATAAAAGTTAATAAGCGACAGCTTTGTAGAGTGGAGGACAGCAGACTGTCAGGAACCAGACAGGCTTGTACTGAAACTGTGTGTTTTATGAAAGCTCAAGTAGCAGTAAAACCCAGCCACATGACAAGTACAATGTTCAAAAATCATCTCGAAGCCCGTAAGTCTTACCTCGGTGTGAGAACCCACGTCTGCTAGCTAAACTTCAACCTTTGAACTTTCAAAGAGGACGACATGAATGGTTTCCCACAAGCTGTCAGGAAGTCCTGCAGGCGCTCATCTGCAGCCTCACAGACCTGTTGCACGCTCACACACGACTGGTCTGACCAGAAGTACACACACATGGGTGTGTTCCACTCCAAACCCGTCCCACCTCTTCCTCCTGCAGTTCAAGTTTCAAACAGAGATATTGTGATGTAATCAAAACTTGCCCTCTGTTTCCTGCTGCCACTCCAGCAGGAGCCACTGTTACGCTGTGTGATTAAACTTCCTATATAAAAGGTTGACACAAGAATTAGGTCATTTATTGGTTCACCTAAAACAGATGACTAACCTGTCCATGTCTGAGAAACCAGTGACGGATGCTTTGCTTTGTTTTCCATCTAAAAATAAATCACAACTCTGAGATGCAATCTCAGAATGATGACATACATCTTGTAAGTATGAGATATTATCTCAGTTATTATTTAGCATATCATAATAATGACTCAATCTCTGAAAACTATACTTGAGATCTCCCTCTTCCCTGCCTACACTTTACACAAGCTCTGACTTTGTTGTTCCAAATACTCTTTAGGCCTATAAACTTTCAGAATAAAGCTGTGACTATAATGCTCACCATATGTGTGTACACATCTCAGAATGTTTGGAGTACAGCTTGTGATTGTTCTTTTAAAAACAGAAACACCAGGAAACGTTTAGAGTTTGTGAGCCATGAGCTTCAAATAGTTTACAACTTTTCACTTCTACAGGCTTTCTATAGTGAATGAAATAATAAAAATGCCTTACCTAAAAGGTAATTACTTGAATATCCTCAGATATTTTTTCTCCCACGCTGGTTAATGCTCCTTCTCCCAGGACAGAGATGACTTGGGCTTTTTTTAGACAAGTAATCCTCCTGGTGCCCAGCCAGAGGAGGCTTGTGTTCTCAGTCATCAGATTCATTACTGAAGCAAAACTTTCTGCGTGCAGGGACCAGGGTTCAGTAGGTTCAGTTTATTTATAGTTTTGTTCTATTTTATGCACATTTTTTCAACCAGTAAACAATAAATCATTAAAAAAACTTTAATCTTATATTCACAATGCAATAAAAAATGTGTTTTATTGCCAAAACATTTCATGAACCACTGAATGTATGAACACACAATTACAACTTTTTCACTTCTGAAGTTAGCCCAATTCAACATGGCCGCCGCAACAAATCATTGAGGACCAATTTATCGTGATGACCAATTATGATTTTCATCATTCATTAACCATGGAGAGGACCCGATCCCTTCAGCTGGTCACTGATGAAGATTATTATTTCAGCAGGATCACTGTGTAAACGCCTGCTGATCTGCAGTCGCCTCCTTAAATGACGAGGGCTGATATGAAAGTTATTTACACAAAACAAACAAATCGCAATTTCAATCTGTGTAATGATACAAATATCACACATGTACACGCCTGCTGCCTTTGCAAAAGAGATCTGCAATCTCAATGGGATTTGCCTGGTTAAATAATGGCAAATAAATAAATGAATGAATAAATAAATAAATAAATAAATAAATAAATAAATAAATAAATAAATAAATAAATAAATAAATAAACTTCATCAATGAGCAGCTGAGGGAGCAGTCTGTCTTCATGGTTAGAGGAAAACCATCTGGAAATTAAATTGTTATCTCAAGAAAATGGTCTTTGTTATCTCGTGATAATATGTCGTTATCACAAGAAAACGATGGAAAATAATTATATGCAGAAAATGGCCTCACTCGGCATCCGTTATTTTACAAATTTTGAGCTAGAATTTTATTTTTGAAGTCACAGAGAGTTCTTCACAACACAAACTCTAAGGGTAAGCTTTTACAGATGAGATTATTTTTAGATTTTTTTTTTTTTTTTTTTTTTTTACCAGGCAAATCCCACTGAGATCACAGATCTTTTTTTAAGAGAGATCTGGGCCTGTTTAAACTGTGTGAGGAAACTGGAGCATGAGAAAACCCACTCAAACAGGAGGAGGAAATGCAAACTCCACACAGAAAGACCCCAGGACTTTCTTGCTGTGAGGACCAGTGCTAACCCCTAAACCTTCATGTTGTCCAAGTTTTAACTTCTGGCATAAAATGTGGTGAGCAGTAAATTAACGCTAGGGTTTTATTTATGTTATTATTAGAGATCAGTGTGTTCTCACATAATGCTTAGAGGCAGGAAAAAGAACAGTTTGTGACTAAAGGTGTTAGGAGTCATTAATAGTGTTCTGGTCAGCAGGCGTTTCTGGGCTCACTTGGTTGCTCATGAGTTTAAAATAACTCTATTTATAACATGGAAATAGAAAATGAATTGAATTTGGAAACATAACTTTATGCTGGTGCCTGCAGACGTGATGAGAGACCACCCCTTTCCATCATTCGTTAAAGGAAGAACAAAAATGAAAAGCAATATGAAGAACTAAACTCAGACATGTTGCTCTAAAGCGCTCAGTTCTAAAGATCCAGCTTATTCAAGACACTGAATCAAAGCTCATCCTGTTAAACTTCGCATTTAAACACAAACTACTGACAGAAGATTTGAAACAATATGTGGACATTATGATGAAACTGCTGAGAGGAAAGTCAAAAAGATTAACCATCAAATAAAAATCATGATCATGTTTTCACTGAACAGATATTCAGGAGCCAAGTGACTCCAAATGTTTCATTATTGCTGGTTTGTGCTTGTTTACCACAATGAAACTTCACTGCAAGAATTTGTTTCAAACACCTGTATGAGTTTATCCACAGGGTGGTAATAACTTTGTTGTTGTTCATCAACAAGTCATTTGCTTTACATTAATGAAACCTGCCTCAAACTGACACACCCATCATCCATGCTGTTTAAGTTAAACCACGTCTGAATTATTGACACACAAATAAAGAGAATCATTTTGGGATGCAGCTAATGATCAGCAGCTGGTGACCTTTTGAAGGTGGAGGACAGGGCGTGTTTAAAAGCAGCTTGAGCGATGACATTTCAGACAAGGTGTGGTCCAGAAGAGGTGGCCTCTGGGTAATGAGGTCCCACTGAGAGGAAACACGCTTTCTGACCTTCTTAGGGTCTTTTCGCAGTGGGCACAGCTTCCACAATTTATGTTCCGCAACGTAAAACTTTGAGAGATAAAAGATGAATAAAGTTCTGCTCGGAAAAAAAAAATGCAAGGGAAAAAGTAAAGAGACTGACCGGATGTGTGACAGATCAGAAACAACAACAACAACAGGTCATTAAATCTATTTAAAACTTAAACAGGAAACAAACACTCTCTGGGTTTGTTCTTGTAAATAAAAACTCATCCAGCTCTTTTTATTTGTCCTTATTTGTTCTCCCATATTTGCTGAAATAAATCAAACAATTTATCATTAAACTACATAGATATAGAGCTTTATTTGCCATTTTATACATAAAACCAACAGTCCGTGCATATTGGAATTCTTGTGCAGAGCAGTCTCAGTGTCATAATATAAGAATTGTAAATAACGCTAAAACAGTAACCAATAATTATAAAATAAAAAAATAAATATAATATAAAATGTACAGAAAGAAGTGATATCTACACCTTCACTTATGAAATAGGTTTTGCTGTCTGGCAGGGGGAAAAAAACAAAACAAAAAAAAAACAACAACCCACTGGCTGATGAGTCGGTCCGCTCTGTGTCTCAGATTATTTGTGTCTGAATAGAGGGTGAGCTGGGTGTAGCGAGTCCTTTATACTTCCCTCTGCTTATTTTGACAGTGCTGTACGTGGAGTCCAAAGAAGAAAGCTTTGTCCCTCTGATCCTCTTCAAGGTCTTCATGACTCTTTGCCTTCCTCTCTGTGTGTGTTCATGGATCTGATGCCTGCAGGTTCTCTCAGTTCACTGTTGGCCTGGGTGAGGGGGTGCTGGTTCAGACCGGCAGCCTGATGAAGTAAAACCTCTGCTGGACTGTGGTGTTAAGAGTCCAGCTCTGATGTAACCTGCAGGAATCTATGGTTGTCGGACCTCCCCACCTCAGTCCTTTTGACGATGAGAGGCTGTGGTCCTGTACCCCAACTTATTCTTTATTATACGGAAAAATCAAAAACAGTAATGCTGCAAAATAAAAATATAACAAGACATGGCAAGATTTAGCCAGAGGTCTATAAAGTACTTGGAAAAAAAAATAAGTAAAAGTAAAAATACTTTAACAGAAAATGACTTTGGTAAAAATGAATTTCACTGATGAGAAAAGTTAAGTAAAAGTCATAAAACTGTTTTCATAAAAATTGGGAAAATAAAAGTAAAAGTACTTTTACACACTCTCTAAGAAAAAAAACTGTTGATTTACTTAACCCCTTAACAGTCTTTATTATTATTTAAATGTTTCCAGATGCTTTTATTTTGAGGATGTCAGACAACTTCCTCTGGTTCTTACCTTTAGTTAGACACCTTAAAAAACGCCAAAAGGCTTTTAAGGAATTTCAGGGATATATATTAAGGGATTAACCATTCTGGTTCCACTAAACCAAGTGGAGAAAATGTTTTTGCCTCATCTATAGGTTTAGTGAAACCAGCTGACATGAATTGTTTGAGTAAATTAAACTCTCCATTTTTTAGAGCACATAAACATTGATGAGTTTGGACATATTTCATTTTGTAACGAGTAAATAGAGTAAATAAAGTATCAATTTTAGGTTTTAAATGTAACAAAATACAAGTAAAAGTAACGATTTAAAAAAATACTTGATGAAATTACAAATCCTCTAAAAATGACATAAGTACTGTAACAAAGTAAATGTGCATAGTTACTATAAACCTCTGGATTTAGCTTGATAATTAAATTTGATCTGCAGGAAAAAAGGAACAACAAATATCAGGATGCTCATGGTGCATTTAGCACCTTCTCTATAAATAACCATCTGATAGAGGTGCTTTCATCCCAGAGAATTAACACAAATGTTCTGTAGAATTCAAGGTGTTGAGGCGTTACAGACCAGTCCGGCTGTAATCCTTTTGTCATAAAAAGCTCAGACATCAGGGGTTTATGAGAGTTTCTTATGTAAGTATAATCCCACTGTTAAAGCCCTTTGGTGCAGCACATGATGAAAAATCTTTGGTTTATGTCTTGGAATGCTCTGGAGTTTTATTTAAAAGAAACTAAAACTTTCCCCTTAAGGATGTTTAAAGAAAAGTCATGAAAACCTTTTAAAAGTTGAGTAAGTGCTTTGTTTACATTGAGTGACCTGCATTTCAAAGCAGTACAAAACTACTGGAGTAAACTTTATTTTTTTAAACTGCAGCAATTCAGCATAATCTTTTTTTTTTTTAGGTTTTGCAGTGTGCACCTTTAAGTGAGCCTGACCTGATCCCAACATCATGCGTAAAGCAACATCATGCGTAAAGCAACGCCCCCTTTATCCGTCCTCTGCATCATCAGGACCACAGTTCCATCAGTCAGATTAACACCATCCAAGTGTTCTCTCTTCCTCCTCCAGAATCGATAGAAAACAGATCCTGCCGGGGACCCCCTCCTCAGGCATGGCCCCAGACCGGGACGGATCCAACACAAGCAGGGTTCTGACCAACCAGTTCGTGCAGCCGGCGTGGCGCATCGCGCTCTGGTCCGTGGCGTACGTCACGGTGCTGGCGGTGGCTGTTTTCGGCAACTTGATCGTCATTTGGATTATCCTGGCGCACAAACGCATGAGGACCGTCACCAACTACTTCCTGCTGAATCTGGCTTTCTCCGACGCGTCCATGGCCGCCTTCAACACGCTCGTCAACTTCATCTACGCGGCGCACGGAGACTGGTACTTCGGGGAGGTCTACTGCAGGTTCCACAACTTCTTCCCGGTCACGGCGGTGTTTGCCAGCATCTACTCCATGACGGCCATCGCCCTGGACAGGTAGGACGGCAACATGTTGCACGAGATACTGTTGTAGAATATTTAATAAAAGATTGCAGCTCACAATAAAAGAAATGACTGAGATGTTTTTTTTTTCTTCATTGTTTTTGAAATGGTTTACTTTTATTTGTGATTGGGAATCTGTCTGTTTGCAAAACATCTCATGAACCACTGGATCAGATGTATACACTTGCAACTGATTTGAAATAGTTGCCACCTTTAAAACACAAACGTTTGCTGTAACTCAGTCAATTTTAAACTTGATTTTTAACAAAAAAATAACAAAAATATTTTCCTCCAAGGTTTAAACCTGTTGCGAGTATGGACTGACTGACTTGGATAAAATTCTCCACATGACTTAAAGAATTCACACGCAAAAGTTATTTATACAGTAATATTCAGTTTGTCTGAATATCATGCAGTATTATCCAGGTTTCTTAAAGCGCTTTAAAATACTGTTATTATTCATTCATTCAGAGACAATCATAACCCTTATATTACTCTTTAAAGCCTTTTATATTTTCACTCACACACTGATAAGCAGGAGAGAAGTACAGAGTTCAGCTTACTGCAGGCCCAGGTATTAAACCCCTGAGTTTCTGATTGGACCTTCATAATATGATTCCTCTCTTGTTGATTTGGCACATAAGTGATCCTTGTTACTGAATATTCAAGACATATGAAGCAGATCTTACCTTTACGCTCTATAAAAGTTCCACAAACTCCACTTTTCTCTCCTGAACTCCCAGTTCTGTCCTCCGTCCTTTAGATACATGGCAATCATCCACCCTCTGAAACCCCGTCTGTCTTCGAAAGCCACCATCGGTGTGATCTTCTGTATCTGGAGCCTGGCTGTGGTCCTGGCTTTCCCTCTCTGCTACTTCTCCACCACCAGAACCTTACCGGGTAGAACCTTCTGCTATGTGGCCTGGCCCCGCACGGCCGACGACCCCTTCATGTGAGACCTCACCGACTTTATCTTCTTTGTGCAGTTTCGATTTCCATCATTACATCATGTTGCTGCTCCTTTTTTTCACCTATTATTTAGTCACGGTTTGAAGCATTGTGGTGATGCATTGGGATTATTTGTGCAGGTATCACATCATAGTTACAGTCCTGGTCTACGTGCTGCCTCTAGCAGTGATGGGTGTCACGTATACCATCGTTGGGGTGTCGCTGTGGGGAAGTGAGGTCCCCGGAGACTCCTCAGATAACTACCATGCACAACTCAGCGCAAAAAGGAAGGTAATTTATTAAATATGCACTTTTATTTTAGTTGTTATAGATATATATCTGCTGACAAGAAATGTAGAACCAAAACTGAAATCACGTCTCCCAGAAATATTCACACACAAACTCCTCTTTATGATAAGGTGGAGTTTAAAATCTTGAACAGCAGATGCTGCCTCTTTCTTCATATGCTGCATAATCCATTTATCTATTAAAATAATATTAAACTTAAAATCAGTGCCCAAAAAAGATGGTTGCATAATAAAGGAGCCTAATTCAATCTAGAGTTGCTTGGCTGTGACAGCATTACTAACAGCTTTAGTTGGTAAAAAACAAATTGTTTTGATGATGTGCAAACTTTTAGTGCAATTAGTTTCTGACAGCCACATACAGGGAATAATAGATGTACCGGTTTGATTTTCTGAACTTGTGTAGACTCTTCATCTTCATTTGATGAAATGCAGATTTGGCATCAGCCAGATTGAGTGTTTCGTAGAGGCTTCTCTGTCTGTCTGCTGCACGAGGATTAAGAACGTCACAGCTGGGATGATGAGCATCAATAAAGACGGGTCGAGGATTAAAATAAAATGAAGTTCATTGATAAAAAAAATCAGAAATATCAGAGTAACATCCCAGATTATTCGGTCGACATGAAAATCTATTATTCATTAACTAAAATATATATATATTGTTTGGATTTTAACTAACAAATTTTTTTTATTTTCAACTCATTTCAGCTTTAAATTAGGCTTTTTGACTCTTACAAATTTAAATTCATGTTAAACAGAAACTGCAATAAATTCACTGTTTGTCATCTTTAAAGGTTGTCATCAACAAAAACAGTCATCAGTGGCTCCAATTTGTGTTGTGGCCCTGAAGATAAAAAAACATTTTTAAATGCCACAAAGACACAGAGTGATCTAAAAATTCAGGTATCGAGATAAGAGGAGGTCAATCTTCTGCCTTCAGCCTCCTGCGGCTCTGCATTGTTCTGTAACACACCGACGAGTTCTGTCGTCCGTCTGACTCTGGACCTGCTGAGTCCGGTGCGTCATCGCTGACCTTTACCTGTCGTCATATGATAACAGCAGCTCTGCTCTCACTGAATGGAAAATGTGATGATGAGGATCAAGATAAATGATCAACAGCTTAACAAAGTTTGTGACACCAGCGCTGAAAAAAAACATCTCAACAACCTTCAAAGGTACTCATTGCCAAAACATTATACTTGAATAGAAAATCTTACAGTAAAAAATTTAATCAACACACTATTGATGGTTAATGCTTCCAAAATTAGAAAATGTGAAACAGGTCAACACTTATGACATCCATGGAAGAGTCGTTTGTGATTTTAGACTATAATTGAATTAAAGAATTTTAAAATGGATCCTAAAATGTACAGGCAGCCATTGGAGTGAATATAAAATCAGGGACATCAGCTCACATTTACCAGTAAAAAGTCACACAGCAGCATTTTGCACCCTCTGCAGGCACATTATCGGAGGAGCCACTAACCCACAGATTAAGTGTGCTACATAATCCAGCTGAGTGGTGGCAAAGGCATGGATTACCATCTCAAAGTGCCTTCTTGAAAAAATGGGTTTTACTTTGGCCAGCTGCCTCAAATGATAAAAACTCCTTCCAACAACTGCTTTAATCTGACTGCCTATTTTGAGCTCCTGATTCAGTTTGACCCCCAAATTCCTGACAGTTAGTTTGCTGTACTGAGCTAAATCCAATAGAGAGGGTTCAGTGGTGTCTCCAAAAACCATCACCCCAGTTTTGTCCTCAAGATATCATTTATACCACTTGCTAGTACTTGTGGATTATTTCTGGACAGTGTGTTCATATCACTAAAGATGGCTTGTTCCAAACACACGAGACATAACAGGAAGTCCTACAAATGATTCTCATTACTTCTTTTATTGGTGGCCTCCTTCTGTCAGACGCAGTAGCAGTTTCTAATATGATTGAGGTGGGAAGTTGACTAAGGCAGTGTCTCGCCAAGGGTGTCCCACCATCCCCCGTCAAAAAAAAAAAAAAAAAAAAAAAAACATTATATCATATATCCTAACCTACCTATAGCCCACTTGCGGGAAGTGGGCACCAAACAGTCTATAGGTCCAGATGTATCAAACATTCTGCCTTCTCATCTTCCTCCTGCAGGTGGTAAAGATGATGATCATTGTGGTGGTGACCTTTGCCCTCTGCTGGCTGCCGTACCACGTCTACTTCATAGTAACTGGCCTCAACAAGCGTCTGGTGAAGTGGAAGTACATCCAGCAGGTCTACCTGTCAGTGCTGTGGCTGGCCATGAGCTCCACCATGTACAACCCCATCATCTACTGCTGCCTCAACAGCAGGTGGGCATAAATCTGTTCCTCTTTGACCTTCAGTGCAGCAGCACACTGACGGGTCCGGCGTTGTTCTGCAGGTTCCGGGCCGGATTCAAGCAGGTTTTCCGCTGGTGCCCCTTCGTTCGAATGTCAAGCTACGACGAGCTGGAGCTCCAGAACACGAGACTTCGACCGTGTCACCAGAGCAGCATGTGCACCCTGTCTCGAGTCGACACCAGCATTCTGAGCAAAAACAAAAGCATCTGTTCTCGAGGGCACAGGCCCAAAGGAAACCCTGAGAAGAAGGATAAAGATGGATAGGCTCCACGTGGCTTTTTGTGTTTTTGTGTGTTTAGATTGTCCTATCTATTAATTACTGTTGGGTTTGGTTAACGTAGATAAATCTGGACTTAGATGCGATTTTTCCTGAATAAGGTCAGTCTTCAGACTTAAAGGCACGACTCAGGAAACAGGAAAACTGCAGAAGGAATGCAGAGGAAGATGTCTGTGAAAACGATTATCACAATGGATTGCAGTGTTTAGAAACAACAGGAAGTCAAGTAAATGTGGTTGTGGTTTTAGGCTGTTTGAGTAGAGCTGGCATACTGGTCCTAAAGTACAGCAGAGCAGGTCTTAAAACACAGAATGAGAGACAGATCATTTCATTTTTGAGGGATGTTTGGTTTTCAAACTAAATGTCCACATTTTCAGTTGAGACTCCATCATGTGACGTTTCATTCCTCTGATAGTTTAAAATCAAAACCGTTTGAAGACGATTTTGGACACATTTTGAATAGCAAGTTTGTAAAAAAATAGAAATAATCAGAATACTTTTGTTGTCGCTTGGTGCAGAAAAGAGATTAAAAGAAATCTTAGAATGTTTTAAGTTTCATAATTAGCGAGAAGTGAAGAAATCTACTATCGCCGATGTCGACATAAATGACATCATTTTATTCTCCTTGGAGCTATGAGTGTCATTTCTCGACATAAGGTCTGAGCAGAACTGTTTTTTAAGTAGTACGCTAGAGGCGCCTCTCGTTCTCACTTCCCTGTTTGCTTTTGGGGTTGGGTTAAAATCTACAACAGCACTTTTTACAATTAGTTCTGCTAGAAAAGGAAAATATATTCACAAGTATTTTCTTCATATTAGCTCTTTAAAAAATCCAGTGCATCAGCATTTTTAAACAGTGTTTAGTCAGTAATGATTTTAATTGTGTAAAAGTGACAATAATGTTAAAATAAATAACTCTTTTTACTGTTATAAGAGTCATTTTTATCTGTATACTTGGTTTTAGTTCATGTGCTTGATGCAGATTCAGTCTTAACTCAGCATGAGGAACTGGAGCAGTGATGTTTCCGATCACATACAGTTTAAAAAATACAGTTTAAATACATACAGTTTCACAAACAGTTTAAAAAAAATTGTCAACTTCTCAATCATGAACTTGTTAAGTGTTGGATTGAAATTAAAATTTCATTTTTTAAAGTTTTACACAAGACTTAAACAGAGACACATCACTGACAGTGAAGGAAATTAAAAAACTTCAAACTTAAGAATGATCACGCTGATAATCACATCAAGCTCAACTTTATTTAATATTTGTTCTTCATTTGAGCAGAAAAAACAAAAAAGAATCAATGAAACTCAAAATCTCATTTATAAAATTGTCTTGCCGAGACATGCAGCAGCAGCTCAAATCATTAAAATCTAAATCACACATAATGACAAAAGGTTATTTACCCCAAAAAAATAAAATAAACTGACAATCATAAAAAAATCTAAACGGAGCCAAACAAAACTGTGTGCAGCAGGTGTCAGAATGAGCAACAAAAATCATCAGTTTACATTCAGATATTTGTGTTTAAAATTGTTTAAGATAAAAAAAATCATCTGCAGGTTTTATTTTAGCTGAAATTTCAAAATGCAAAACTAGCTGAGTTCACTGATTTGCAGAGAAAAGTTCAGAAGAGCACAGTTGACACATCAGGAAGTTAATTCTGCTTTACAGCAACAAATCTATTCCCCATTCTGTTGTGTAGTTCATTTATTTATAATCTGAAGTTTGCACAATCATGAAACCACTTCCATTAAAGCCACTGTGACGAGGTCAAAGCATTTTGTTATGAACTTCATTACCTTCCTGACATCTCCCCAAAATATTTGAATATCATGAAAGCATTATCAAAAGTATATTTTATTAAACAAGTATGAAAATGCAAAAGAAAGAAAGAAAAAACTTTACTTTAAATTATCATTATTTATTTGGTAGTTTTTGTTTACGTCAAAGCTGAAAACCCAGAGTTGTGTGTTCCGGCTTCAGTAACTCTGAGATAAAATCCTTTTGTGTCAAACATACCAAGAAAAAGGAAGCAAGACCACGAGCAGAGGAACAAACAACTGGGTGGAGATGACTGCTGCGGACCTGAGAAAGAAAAATAAAAAGAAAGAAACAGAGCTTTTAGAGAATATCCTTAATAGCAAACCAGGGGGTGGTTGTATCTTCAAGAAAAGTGCAACAACCCACCCACCCCTGTCAATCCTGATTTAATTACCTGTATTAGTGCTCCTAAATGAGCAAGAGAAGAAGCCCCATGAACTGCAGTCTAAGCAATATGTCACACTGTTTTAACTGCAGTTGTAGGAGCACAAGATAAAACATAGTCCTAAGTAAAAAATATTCTTCTTTTTGTTTCTGCTACAATATTCTGTGGTAATTATTGAGAAGGGGGATAACACTAAAATGACTCACATCTGAACCAAGATTTGTGAACCTGATGGAGTTAAAATTATCCCAATGTTGCAGCCACACCCTAAACCCTACATCCTACATCCTACATCTTACATCCTATCCTACATCCTACATTCTACAATTGATTGATTTCAGTCAGATTCAGGGTCTCCTCAACAATCAGCTGTTGTGCTTTAACGCTGACACATTTTTAATTATTTAAATATGGATTATTGTACACAGTCCTTTTAAATAAACAAATAAAATTAATCAACCTTCGCCAACACAAAAACTACAATAACTCAATGTATTATTGAATATAATTTGGTGTAGTAAAGAGTCTATCTCAACACAAAGTCTGAACACCGTGGCAATGCATTTTCTTTTGAAACTTTACATTTAGGGAAACTTTCCTTTAAGTCGATTGGCAACATGTTTTTCTTCCATGAATGCACATCATTCATGTCACTTTTAGTTATCCTGAGAAGACGGTAGATTTAAAAAGCAAGATTTATTAGGTTTAAAGTTAATGTTATTGTTTGCACTGGCTGATTTGTAACTCTAGGTGTGAGTTGGTAACTATGTGTGAGAGGTTGTTTGCCTGTGATGACTTGTGATCTGTTCAGGGTGTACCCCGCCCCTCGATCAGCGACTGGGCACCAGTGACCGTGACGCAGAAAGGATGAAATGGATAATGATAATAGATGGATCTGACACTAAACTGATTTGTTAAACTGTAAATGTCATAAATGAGACAGACTTGATGAAGGAATGCGAGTTAATCTCACAGTTGTTTAAAACTGGAGAGAAATTCTAAACCTGATCAATGAAAAAGAAGCAAGTCTTACCTTGGGAACATGTAACAGTTGTGGGTGCTGTTCACGCTGTGATGGTTTAAAGTGACCTCAGTATAGTCCTCATCTGTTACCTTCTTTATGCTCTTTACAGTGAAGACTTCAGCCGGAGATAAGAGAGTTTTAAAAAGGTTTGGCTGACAGATGTGGTCGTCCAGGTCGACGAAGAAACAAGATTCAATTTTTAAAATGGTTTCTTCGTTCACATCTCCAAGGCTTTCAAAGTCCGAGTGGACCAAGGTGAAACTTGTAAATCTCACCTTGGAGCCCACTGAAGGCGTGTCCTTTTTGTTTTCTATGAAAGCAAACGTGGTTTTGCACTTTTTACTTTGGTTCAGCATCATCATGGAATCTGTAAGCAGAAAATGAAGGGACTTGAAATGGAAGTTGTTTTCGTAGGTGGAAATGTTCGCTCCCATTGTCTCCACTGCTTTGTTCAGTTCATTTAAAAACTGTGCATTCCCAAAATGGAGGGCTGAAAGTGCAGCAGTGTGGTCTTTAGTTCCTCCAGGGATCAGAGAGGGACATTTGGAATTAGCGTTCCAGGCTTTCTGGAACCACTCAGTCATGTTGAGCTCTTGTTTTAACAAGTCGGGGATAAACTTCTCCCTGGCTTCTTCATGACATCCATCATACAGATCATCCACAACATTCTGGGACATATTCAGTGGTTTCACCATAACATCAGTCACCTTTAAAATAAATGATATAGTTTTACTCACAAGGGCTTTAACACATTGTTATTGTATGACGAATGACACTTACGTGGCTGTGGATAGTGCTGTAAATGATTGCAATAAAGAGCAGTTTTCCTCTGTCCAACATTTTGACACTTCTTCTACAAACTGTATGAAAAAAGAACAACTTCTTTACTAAAACCAGAGGATGAGATGATCCGAAGGGTTGCTCAACAAGTTCAAACAAGTGACAAATTATCCGCTACTTTGTGCAATGCCTTCAGGATTCAACATTCTTTCTTAATGACTGTAGGAAATATAAATAAAAAGCTGAAGTGAAAAGCAAAAAAGACACGTACCTTCGGGGAGGAGAATATTAGCAGTGACTAACTCAGTACGGGTCCATCAAACTGCAAAGGAGTGATTGTTTTCTGTTTAGAGAAGTCAGGCAGCTTATCTGACTGAGCAACGGTTTTCCTGTTTCTGAGGAAGGAAACAGACCTCTGGGAGAGACCTGCACTTCACTCGTTTATCCCCCCACTTCTGTCTTTTTCTTTCTTTCTTTCTTTCTTTCTTTCTTTCTTTCTTTCTTTCTTTCTTTCTTTCTTTCTTTCTTTCTTTC
>JAUBOC010000127.1:7283005-7293171 GCA_032275365.1 Anablepsoides cearensis | reverse complement strand
TATGAATAATTTGTTTGTGTAATATCTGTAAATATTGGCTATTGGCCATAACAGCAATAATTCTATCAAATATCGATATCGGCTGAAATTTTTATATTGGTGCATCTCTACTTAACAGCACACAAATGTGTAACAGACCTGAATGATGTAAAGTCAGAACAGCTGTCAAAATGTTCAATTTCTTTTCCGTGTTTTTGATTTGAATATTTATGCTCCTAACAAAAATTTCAACATCATTAAATGATTGCTTGGCTGTTAATGTAACTCAAACTCATCAGGGTTTTTGTAAGAAATGCATAAGAAAATAGGAAATATTCCTCGCTGTTGTTTACTATAAGGCTGTAAATCACAACACAATATTATATCGATTTGCTTTGATGATGATGTTTCTTAATCATTGTGGATTAAGGTTGGGCAATATTGGCAAAACAAATAATCACGATTAATTGGGGTATTTATATTGATTAATTTGACGATTAATCCCCTGGAGTCCCTGGAAACCCTTATAGTCAAATAGCCAATTTAGTTGGAAAGGTTTTCTCTTCGTAAAAATTTGTTCCAAACTGTGTCA
Organism: Anablepsoides cearensis; assembly: GCA_032275365.1. NCBI lineage: Eukaryota > Metazoa > Chordata > Actinopteri > Cyprinodontiformes > Rivulidae > Anablepsoides > Anablepsoides cearensis. The sequence goes on along the minus strand of JAUBOC010000127.1, from coordinate 7,292,600 downwards.
AAATTACAGACTTCAGGCTATACATCAATTTTTAAATTGTGGTTATAGATAATGAAATTACAGAATTTACTTTTTAATGTTCGTCATTTTTGAAGTGGAAAGGAGCACCGGGTGGACTGGCTGGAGAAATCTCCAGTTGCCTGCCTGGTGGCATTAATTCTATTAATCATCAAGTGCCAAAAAATAATTGATTAATGTTTTTCTGGCGATTAATTGCACATTATACAATTATGCTCAACCCTATTGTGGATCATTGTCTTTACCTCTATTATTTACAACTGAATTCATCCATTTGTTGCGGAAATGATCCCATCAGAGTTCAGAACCTCTCAGCTCACTTGCAACATCACACAAATATGTGATGTACTTGAATGACTTCATTTGTCCTCACTGGTTATTATCAGGGCTGCTGTGGTGCAGTGGCAGGTTTGGTTTCTTGCACATCATGGCATTCTTGAGCAAGGCACATCTCAGCTCCTCCACAGGTGCTTCAATAGCTGCTCAGGTGCATCTGTGTGATGCTGAGGATGCATGTCATCAGCATAATGCATGAACAAGCTGTACAGTGATTCAGTCCTGCATGGTAAACATCCCAGACCCTGAAAGGCACAGATTTAAGCAAGGGGCTCAGCCAGCACAGCTTTACGTCTCACAATGTCCCTGTCTTTGAATTTCCTCTGGTTGCTAGGTAACTATTGCGCACCACGAAATACTCCAGCAGTTTTGGTCTCCATTTTGTACAGAGAAATAAAGAAAGGCGTGATTTTGTTTTTCAGATCACAATGATGCTGGAATCAGAAACCCTGATCATTGGAGAAGACTGAACCTGAAGATTTCAGAAAACAATGATGTAACCTCAGACAGGTGTTTGTTGTCAAATCTTTTTTTTTTTCCCCTGTGGAAAAACACTGATGGACAAACACATGGTGCAGTCCAGACAACTTCCTCCACACACTGGCGCGCGCGCACGCATGTGGCGGAATGCCAGCGCATGAAGTCCCAGCAGATAATGGTGACATTGTTCCTCTGACACACTCCTTCTAATCTTATTGAATCAACTAACAACAAACTGCTCGGCGGTTCTGTCTAATAGAAAGTTGCTGATGGAGATGAACCGTGAGAGGGGGAGGACAGGAGTTACTGGAGACCAAAAAAAGTCCTGCTTCGGTCACAATGTGCGTCTGTTCATCATCCATGATGCTGCTACGTGTACATATCTGTGTTTTCATTCACACTCACTCACGCGCAGGTTGCTCACGCAGACAACAGTCACGAGCTCATAATTCTGATTAAACCTGAACGCACACAGTTAGTGAGAACATCCTGTAACAAGCGGAAACAAAAATACCGCAGATAAAAAAAGAAGAATATGAAAAACGTGGCTCGCTTCTTTATCAGTTTCAGGCATAAACAATGAACCCCGTCCCGAAAAACAGCTTGTTTTAATCATTTTACTCTCGTATCTCGATTATGCTTTGATATTATAGTTTTTTAAGGGGATTAATGTTGAACTAACCTGTAAGCAGCTGCAGACTTTATTGTAATTCTTGAGAAAGAAGCAGAGGAAGCGGCGGTGGCGGCAGTCTGGTATTCAGTTCTCCTTAAACAGCTCTCAGCCAATAGGAGACTGGCTTACATGCTGCTTTGCATAATTGTTTAAAAGGCCTTCTCTGATTGGTTAAAGCGGTGTAACAATGATGGGTTAACAAGTTTCATAAATAGATGTGTAACCGTTTCAGTTTACCAAAGATCAAATGATCAAACAAACAAAGAAAAATCATAATTAAGGATTTACTTAAAAGAATTTCAATTGTGCCAACAATTATTTTATGTAAACACTTCCTCTTAGAATGTACAAATAAAGAAAATAAAGCTATTAAATACATGTAAATATATATATATTTTTACGTCTCTTATATAAACTTACTTTATTTAGACTCATTTAAAAGAGCAGCAATTTCATTGATAGAGGACGTAAAACCTGCCGTAGTTCTCATTTTGACCACAAGAGGTCACACAAGGCTTAATTTACAAACTTACAAGTTTACAAATTACACATTTAAAACACTTTACAGATGAAACTCATATTGTGTTGGAATATATTTCGACCCATCATGAAGTGTGCACTTGACCAAATGTGAGATTTAATCAGATTAAGCATGCTGGAGAGTATTTGATCTTTTGACAATCATTGAGATCTATATTTTAATATCAACAGGCTTTTTGTGTTTGGCTTGTTCAAACCTGTTCTCCTCTGTTAGGGGTTAATAATCACAAACAGATATAATGCGTATTTGACTATGAACATGAGAAGTATAAATAGATTTGTTTGCTTTAATTAGTATATGAACATTTTTGTAATTCTTTAGTTTTTATTGTTCTCAAAAGCGAAGCTTTCATGCAGAACTTTAAATATTCTGAGCTCAGTGGGGACCGTGTGAACTGCCGCAGTCCAGGCTGAGGGGGGCGCGCCAGGCCAAAGGATTGTTTCTGGACCCTCATGGAGAGGGTGCTGAGGGGGTCACCACGGGTCAGAGCGCAGCGCCTGACAACGGTGGTCTCTACTGCTGCAGACAGGGCCTCTGACTGTAGGATTGTTCATCACTTTATATTTACTGTGAGTCCAAATATTGCTGGTTTAAATGTACAAATAAGCAGACAATGGCATAAAGACAACATAAACAATCTCAACAAATGCACCTTTAAAAATATAATTTATTACCATTTGTTTCTAACAATCATAGTAAAGACATAATTTTAACAATATTTTTTATTATTTTTTTTTTTTTACCAATTAATGTTTTTATAAAAGTCACTGAAAGACATTCAGGTGGTGTTTCACGACCCAAAGTGGGGTCCCGACCCCAACTTTGGGAACCTTCAGTGGAGAATTTAAACTGATAAACGCGACTCAAAACATTTGCACATGCGCACAGGCTTCGGTGCCTTATTCAAAGATGAACATTTATTTTATTTGAGTCACTCTAGCGCTGGAGGCACACAGTAGGTGTTTAAATTAATGAAGTCATAAAAGCTGGAAAACGACACTCAGAGGGACCAAAAAAATGTGTTTACAATCAAATACTTTTTATACTATTTTCAGATCAATTATCAGAACACGAATTACATTTGTCACATTGCAGTGATTCATTATAAACTGTCCCTCACTCGGATGTATCCGTCCTGACGCAGGATTTAAGGGTAGGAACTGTTTAGTGTTTATTATAGTTATTTTAAATATAGCAAACCACAAGTCTTTATGCATTACAAAAGGAAAAAAGCATAGAAGTGTTTAAAAACTCAACATTCAAGTAGGATTTTATGCCCCCGTCCCGCTGGCATGCGCCTTTTCTCTTCAAGGTTTTCTCCAAAAAATAAAATAATAATAATAAAAAAAAAACTCCCCAAAAGCTTCAAAAGTCTTTGCTTTCTTCTACCTCTGCTGCTTTATCGACATCACAGGATCACGTACGAAAGCATGGCTAAAGTTTCCAGATTAAAACATTCTCAGTCACAAGAAAAAAATAAAGAAAAGAATGGGGAGCAAACGGTTGTGGCGCATGAGAGAATCTGCGGCGCACACAATAAATCTGTTGTGGGCCTTGCTGTGAAAATATGTTTGAAGAGAAAAACAGCCGATTGTTGTACGAAATGTATTCAAGTATAAAATAATGCCCTTTGTTTAGGGGTAGGAAAAAGAAAACTTGAGCAATGTGAGGGTACAAAAGTCCCCTGTGGTATTTACTAGCAGCCTTTGTGCTTTTTGCGCTCTGGCGTCTCCACTTGGCGCATTCCCCAGGCCCCTTTAAAACGCGATTGTTTCTTTCTTTCTAATGACATTTACCGGATCAAAACGTGCTGTTAATTCGATCAGAAAGCTTCACCCTTCATAACAATGGCAGTATAATTTCTCTCAAAGTTTGTTAAGTTGACCGAAATTAGGCAAATGAATAGGGGTCTCCAGGCTCCGCATCTCGCAGGTGACGGGGAATAATGCGCGCTCAACACCAGCTGCATTCTTCTTTATTTCTCCCTTTCTTTCACAGCATTATTAAAATTTAGGCCAATGAAACTATTCATTCGACTGAATAGACATTTTCTTATAGGATAATAGGATACAAATTGAGCCTCTCCAAAGAGTCTCCAGTGGTGGGTAACCCTCGTGTGCCAGAGGCTGCTGGAGACGCCGCGGCCCTGACGCAGACGACGCTCGTGTGCCAGGGCTAATCACGCACCTGCCGAGGAGTCCGAGGAAAGAAAGAACGTAAACAAAAAGCTTGCCATCTTTTATAAAAGATGGACGTGTCACCAAGTCGTGTGAGAAACGCCGGGAGCAAACGGGGGGGACTCCGTCTCCAAAGGATCTCCCCTGAACTCGGCGGAACAGCCTATTAAAGGCTTACTTAATTACTCTAATGATACTGGACAGGCCTTAAAACTCTGACCGGGCCTGGACCGCAGTTAAGGTCGCTTGCTGGGATTTGGAAACAGGCGATCGTGTGAGAAACGCGACTTGGAAGAAAAGAGGTTTCTCTTTTTTCTTTCTTTCCTTTTTTGGCCCGCTTTGTTTTGAGTGCGCACAGTGCGCTCCGCCGGATCCCAGCGCTCCTCCGGCTGCTTATTTCCCGCCTGTGTTTGTTCCCTATGCAAATAATATTCCCAAAGTAAATCACGTGTCCTTTGAACAGCCACGTGGATTAACAAAGCAGGTTTGCCCCCCTGCCAGCCCCGTAGCTTTAGAGTTTTTTTAAACAGTTTCTTTTAACTGATCCCAAACGCACACATTTATGCGCGGCTCTAATCCCGTGTGGAATAATTTACACCGTGAATGAGTGGCTCCTTTATAAGAGACAACTTCCCACTCAGACCTCAGTCTCCCTCTTCTTCCTCCAGATCTGAACGCATCTCCAACTGAGCCCAGAACGTAAGAATTTTACCTGGAAATCGTCGATGGCATCAAAAATGAAGGACAGGAAGGTATGCGCTCCACGCGCGCACTGCGTTTCAGGACTGACACACTTTGGATTGGGATTTGTTTTTGAATTATCTGTGGAAAAATAGTACATTGGAAGTTTTTTTTCTTGACCTTTTGTTGTCGAGAATGTATTTTGAGCGATTTTCACGCAAGAGGAATAAAACGCTCTCGCGTGTTGCGCGCCATGCAGGCTCACTTCGGCGCGCAATTTGTTTAAAAAAAGCCGCCTGTTTGCCACTGTTAAAGTAATTGCACGACATCAGTAACATAATATGCTACCAACACAATATCTTTTATTTTATTTCTAACGGGGACACAGTGATAATAATAATGTCTGCCGTTGTGCGCTTTGGATGCGCGCGGCGCGTAAAAATCACCAAAATTGATCACTTAGAAAGAAGTTTCTAACATTAAATTATCGCTTTATATCATGGATTGTCTCCTTGCTCATTCTACTAATTTGAAGCAGAGATGCAATGAAATGATTTTGCTGCTGTTCTTGTTTCCACAGAGAACTCCAATTTCCCACAAAGTCATCGAGAAAAGAAGAAGAGACCGCATCAATCGCTGTCTCAACGAACTGGGAAAAACCGTCCCGATGGCGCTGGCTAAACAGGTATTTTATCATTCAGATGTATAGCATTTATCAATAAATATGGTTTCCATATCATCATTGTCATGTGTTTTAAATGTTCAACTGTGTATTTTGGTAGAACTCTGGGAAACTGGAGAAAGCAGAAATATTGGAGATGACGGTTCAGTACCTGCGAGCGCTTCACTCAGCAGATTTCCCCCGCGGGAGAGAGAAAGGTCAGTGATTTATTTCCCCTACACTTTAGCATCACATCACTATCATCCTGCAGCAGATTTAAAAGCCTTTCGAGTGAAACTGAATTGGAATGATCTTTTAATATTTTAGTCTGTGACGCACAGGGTTTCTTTTGCGTCAGATTTTTAATCAATGCTAACTTTTTGGTTGATCTCAGGTGAGCTGCTGGCTGAGTTCGCCAACTACTTCCATTACGGGTACCACGAGTGCATGAAGAACCTGGTGCACTACCTGACCACGGAGGATCGAGCCGAGACCAAAGACATCAAGTACGCGCGGATCCTCGCCTTCCTACAGTCCAAGTCGCGCGCGCTCACAGAGCCGCTGTTCGGTTCGGTCGGCGCCGCGCAGGAACCGTCCGACTACCTGAGCCAGCTCTCCTCCCCGGAACACCACAACCACAGCCCCTCCCCGGACTCCGTGTTTCCGCAGAGCCCGGCCGGACACTTCTCCTGGCACGGCTCGGCCCGCAACCCGGCCATCTCGTACCAAACCGTGCCGCTCTCCGCGCACGCTCAGCAGCACGCAGGATATTTGTCGCCGGTGCAGGGACTCGATCACCATTATTTCAACTTCATTGGTCACACGCACGCGAACACGTTCAGTCTGCACAGCGCGCAGCACGCCATGTAAAAAGCAAACAAAAAAAAAATCTTTCCCCTGTAATGTTGTTGTTTTTATTTATAACATCATGTACATGCTGTGAATAAATACATTATTTCTCAATAAAACCTGAGTTGTTTGATGATCTTTGCGCGTAAATCTCCAAAATCCCCAGAAGTTTTTATTTAACAAAAGAGAAAAGACGCAAAACATTTTTATTTTCTCCCATTTTATAAAAACAGAAACTTTTAAACTGAGCTTTGTTAAATTATTAGATTACATTGGATATATGTAAAACCAATACTTTCACAACCCAAAGTGAAAAATCCACTTGACACTGATTTCATTCAGAATCATGTGGTGGGTCAGAATCTTTGTGGGGTTTCTTTTTTAGGATCAACTTAATATTATTTTATGTTTTTTTCCATTGTTGGTTATCAGTTATACTGGTTCATTTGAAACAACCTGTTACATCGATTAAAAACATAGGTTGCCTGTTTTCATCATATTCATTCAACAAAACCGAAACAAGTGACACAAACGTGTTATATTTATTCTTGTTTCACTGAGCACTCAGCTGCTGCTAAGATAGCTCTTGTGTCTTTAAGACCTGCTGATCTGACCTTACAATTTGTTTCTGAGCAAAAATGGGGAAAAAATATAGTTTTGACTAAAACAAATTTACTGATAAAACATGTGAAATTTATCCCAGAGTACTGTGTCAAAGTTTACAAGAAACATTTGTTTTCATTTCGCATTTTAGATAAAAAAAACACGTTTTTTAAAAATGTTTTAGTCAAAACTGACTTGAAGAGGTCATATAGTAACAAAATTACAACTGAAAATGTAACCATGTTAAAATAACTTTATAATGTAAGTGTCAGTAAAAAGTTGGATCTGACAGAAGACAGAAGAGTAGAATGGGCCTATAGAGACTGGAGGGAGACATGTCAGCACAACACACAGGAAGGTGTTTAAAAAAACACACTTATACACAAAAAATATGCTTTTGAAAAATGTAAACCTACAAAATAAACCCCAAACCTCCCCCAAATTACAACATTTTGAGTGCATCAACTGTTTAAAATCTGTAGAAACTAAAAGAAGCTAAAAAAAAATTAAAATAAAAAAATAACCATTATTCCAAAACTATATTACTGTAAAAATGTATAGTATATTGCCACAAATAAAAGCACACATTTTATTTTTATGATTTTTATAAAAATACAATTTTAGAAATATAATTTTTACAGTTTGGTAATGTGTAATATAAAAATAACATACAGTAAGAGTTAATTGTTGTAAAACAAAAATACCACTCAATTCCAACTGCATACTTTCTTACAATGTATGTTTCACAACAAAGTTAATGACAGTTACCAAGTTTTTCCTGTAAATTCCATTATTTATTTTCTTGTCTTTTTGATTTCTTCTTTGTTTAGAACATCACAAACACACAATCATCAGACCTTAATGTAATTGCCCCATTTAGAGCTTCAACTCACACAACCAACCAGCCTCTCTTCCTAGATGATACATTTCTTAAGTGTAAAAGTTTTTGAAAGTTGTGTTTTGGGTCAACAGTTTTCATTTTAAGATTCTCAGATGGTTAGGAGGTATTTAGGTAAATGAGGATGAGCAAAAAACTGGTTCAAAGCTACAGCATGTAGTAAAATTGTGTATTTTTTTTACACTTTTAGATTGAAGCAATAATAGTGATAATTTTGAGTTTCATGTAAGATCTTTGTGAAAAAAACCCAAAAATTCTCTATTTTTTGGGTCTAAAGGCAGAAAATGCCCATTTACCATCCACAGGATAAGAAGTGACTCAGATCAGAAGAGGTTTGTTTTGGGCAAGCTGGTGCTCGCTATACGTGACCATAGTGTCTTAATAAAAGTCTTTCAGGCTGGATTGTTAAATGAAGAAAGGGGAGAAGGAGAAGAAGAAAAAAACCTTGTTGTTTTTTTTAAGCCAAGAAGCTCCTTTGTAGCAAATCTGAATGGGCAACAATCTTCAAGTCCTCCTGCTTCATCCTTGAGTGACTATGAAGAAAAATAATCAACACCATGAAATCATAGTTTCTATCTGAGAGCAGAGCAAGAAAACAGTTTCCATATGCCTTCTTTTAGACGTAAAGCTGAAATTAACCCACACCCCGAACCTAAAGGTGTCCTCATGTGGAGCTGGATACAAGTGGACAGTCAGACTGGTTCCAAAATTCATTTGTCAGTGAGGAATGATGAATATGCTCACGTTAATCGCTTGGATGGATGGATAAACCCACATTAACCAGTCCCTGACATAAAAGACACGCAACAAGAGTGCAAAAGAAAGACATGAAACACATGAGTCCACGCAGATGGAAAAGTGACAATACGATAAAGGGCTTTCAGAGAATACTTGGATCCCTGCAGCACCAATATTAGTTCAAATCCTGACTCTAAACAGGAGGGGAAAAGAGAAAGAGAAGGATTTAACCACAACACGTCACATGAATAATAATAAATTTAGCTGGAATAAAAAACAGACTCAAGAACATTTATTGTCATGTAAAAGGAGCGCAGTGGCAAAGCTTTCAGCTGGAGAATGTTTATCTTTCTCATTAATATCACACGCTGAACATTAACAATCAAGGCTTTCAAAAAGCTTTTATTCATCGCCGGCATCTTAAGGAAACGCATCAGACTCTGATTTTCTACTTTAACTTTGATGTATGTTCAGTCCAGCAAGAAGGAGAAAAAGAAAAACGCTGCATTTTGTGGGAAAAAAAGGAGACTTTATTATCATCGACCAAAAGATGAAGGATGACAATAATACTTTGGCTTGTCTGTCACCAGTGGACACACTGAAACTTACAATCATCTAATTATAGAGTCTTTAATTGTTTTTTTTTGTAACACTTTATTTATTTCATTAAAAAACATAAATTCAATATAATTAAAATACAAAACATAAAAAAATGAAAGGCAGCAGAAGAAGACAAAATCTTATAATATCTGCCCCTTTTTTCTCAGATAAAATCAATCAAAACAAAAACAAAAAATATATAAAGAAAAAGAAAAGAAAAACATGAAAAGAAAAAACAGTAAAGGTTTAACTCCATCTTGAAGACAAATCATACGTTATATTGTTACATATTTCTGTAACAAATTTACCTTTAACTTTCTCTTAAAAATACATATTGATC
>JAUBOC010000127.1:7245571-7258580 GCA_032275365.1 Anablepsoides cearensis | reverse complement strand
GTGTGTGTGTGTGTGTGTGTGTGTGTGTGTGTGTGTGTGTGTGTGTGTGTGTGTGTGTGTGTGTGTGTGTGCAAAACGTCAGAGTTTGAGCCGTCTCTTATCACTCTCTGTAGCACTGCTCCAAGCCCTCCCACCTGCTGCTGTCTATTAAAGTTCAGTGTCAGTTTTCAGAGGTGGGTCTCCAGACCAAATAAACCGGAATGATTAGTATCCTTATACACCAATCAGCCATAACATTATGACCAGCTCTATATTACTAAATAGAACATCCTTAAAGTGCCAAAGGGGGAAAAAATACCTGATCAACTGAGTCTTTCACTCTATACTTCTGAATGTCTGTCCTGTCGGTAGCAAATCAGGTCTTGAAAATTCCAGTTGGAGCCATTATATATTTTTTTTGTCTTGTAGCGCAATTAGCAGAAAACGTAAGTCAGCATAAGAACCTCAAACGACACTATGTAATCCAACATTTCTACATAAACAATGTAATCCTTGAGCTATGTGAATCACATGATGTGATATAAGGATCCGTGCAACTCAATTTATGCACCTGCTTAATTTTGTTTAACCAATTATTGCACACTTTCTGTAACTTCATTTCACTTCTCAAATGTGTTTGTTCCCTATATGATATATTTTACTGATTTTTTTCATCCAAACAATCATTTATAAAAGGTAAAACAGGAAAATTAATAAGGCTGCCCAAACTTTCGCACCCCACTGTTTTAAGAGGAGCACCCCTGTACCCTAGAAACTGAAGAATTAGCTGTGATTTTCTATGTATGTTGTCTGCTTTCCCTTGAGTTGGTTTGACAGCCATTGGTGATGCAGCATTATGTCATCAGTTTAGGTGTTGCTAAGCTACAAACACCCCAAAGCATTCATGGTAATCTGAGGAGATTTCGGACACAAGACCATGGTTCACCCTCCACCAAGCTTCCAGAATTTCAACCAAAATCACAAAGGTGAATAATAATTGGTTTTGCTTGTCTCTGTTACTAACATCGCTTTGAATAAATTTTAATAAAAGATTCCGGAGTTAACAATTTAATGTCCCCCTATTATTTATTAACTTTTGGAGTACCAACTGAAGGAAGCTGACAGCCAACTGACCTTAGAAAATGCAAAAAATAGCTATAACCCAGTCAGATTTACAGATAACACAAACTCCAAATGCTACTCCTTGTGCAAATTATTTGCTTAAAAATTTAGTATAAATGGTTGGAATCAACCCTGCTTGTCTGTTAGAAATAAAAAAGTCACAAACACTCTAACAGAACCTAATTCCAGATGGCCAAAACAGGTAACAGACATTAGCAAATACAAAAATGTCTACAACTCAGGCAACTTTACAGATATTGACCTGAAATTTGATGTGGTCAAAACTGGAAGTCATTCATAATACTCTGAACATCTTCCGACATCACATGACACTGCACATTTTGTTAGTTTTAAGGTTTGATTAAAGAAAATCTACTATGCTGTCATTTCTTAACATCAGTCTAGAAGTCTGGCATGAAGGATGGTGGGTGAAATGCAAATATTTTATTTTATCATTCTATTCATCCATTAAATGTCAAACAGCTTGGGCACATCTAAACAAGTCATCTAAACATTTTAAATAAACTAGCATGTCTCACAGAAAATAATTGACTCATAATTTTATACTTGTTATATTGGTTGTAACCCATAGCCAATGAATTGTAAATACCATGTATGAAAATTAAAGGGCAGAAAAAGGCAAACTAAACAATGACTTTTTGTCTTAATATAATGTGAATGTGTGTGTGTAACTTTTCAGACTGATTAGTGGCAACAAATGAATGTAAAGTAATAAGTTCTCACCACAGCCTTGTTACTCACCAGGTTCTCCCGCTCGATGCGTCGCTGTTCTCGCTGCCTGTTAAGTGCACTGTGAGAGACGTACATCAGAGGTGATTTATTGGCTACAAAGGATTTCTTCACAGCGGCTTTCCTCGAGCTGGGTACTGAAGAAAGGCGCGACAGCTCCCTAAGAAGTCGTTGATTCTCTCGATCTATGCGCAGGACCTCATCATTAGAAAACGAGTAGTTCTTCCTGTTTCTCCCGCCAGGACAGTGGAGAACCAGTTTGTGTTCAAGTCGACTTTCTAAACTGAAGGTGCCTATGGTAGGTGGAAAGTGCATGTTATAATTTAACCCTCAGTGGGTTAGATAACTTTTTAATATTATTATTATTATTATTATTATTATTATTATTATTATTATTATTATTATTATTATTATTATTATTAATAATAATAATAATAATAATAATAATAATAATAATAATAATGTGACATTCTGTTTTTAGTTGCACTTTAAATAAGCAAGTAAAGTAAATCAAGTGGGTTATATTATGAGTTATGGAGTTGTACGGTTTGAAAACTAAAACATACCAAATTCCTTTGCAGCAAAATGCACGTTGCTTAGCCACTTATTTTCATGGACATTCCCAGATAATTGAATAAAAAAACTTTTTTATATTTATATTTTAGAAATAAAGAAAGATGTTTTTTTTTATGGATCATACATCCTGAAATATGAACACCTGCATCATATAATGGTGGCTTTGCAAAATGCCAGTTAATTAATTTGACTGAAAAAAAACAAAAGGTTAATTAATTAAACAAATTTTTATTCCTCTTTTTTCTAGATAAATGACTTCAAAAGACTCGAGGTTGAAGGAGTTATAGTGACATTACCACTACAAGATATGAAACAGTAGTAGGAGCATTTTAGCCTTAATAAAGAAAACAAACATGGAATAAGAGACTTCTGTAAAAATGGGTTCACTCACTTTCCTCTATTTCCTGAAATGAACCCTCCTCTTGATGTATGTTGCTGAGCCCACTGGAGGGCACACTCTCCTGATGCTCTTCATCACTTTCCTTTCCCACTTCAGCGTGGTTCAGATTTAATGATCGGGGTGGGCTGGAATCAGGCGAGGACAGAGGGCTCACATCTGTTACTGTACCGTCTGACTCATCTGTACTTAAGGCAGGCGAATCCCGAGATCCTGCAGAGCCCACTCTGGTCCTTCTTACTCCATGACGCAAAGAGGACTTGGTGGTTTTGGGCAAGCTGGGGGACCCTAAGATAGACCTCTGACTCCTACAGGAGCTCTCAGAATCTGCATCTGCACTGGCATCAGTTAAAGCAGGAGATGGATTTTGGGGGCGATGACTTTGTAGTAGTTTTCCAGCAGATTTCTCACTCCTGTTTGGGCTGGCTGCTAAGGCCTTTTCCTCTGTTTTATTTGTATTTTCGGTGTTATTACAATCTGTTTCCAATGCATCAGCCACCAAAGCCAAAAATGTTCCACTGGGCCTTTTAGAGCGCCGATTTGAGTCATCCTCACTATCGCTGCTATTACTTATGGCTTTATCTGACTTACAGGACTCAAGCAAGACATCAGACGCTCTGGTCTTGTTCTCAGCTTGTTTCAAGTGTCTTCTCATCTGTTCAGTCCTCGGGGATAGATCAATACCTTCATCTTTGATATGTTTTGCAGGTAACTGCTTGTGTGCTTTGAAGCTCTGCTTTTCTGCCTTCAAGCCTCCTTTCTTACTCCTTACTCTTCCATCTTCACAATCACTGTCAAAGAATGAGTGATCCACTTCACCTTCAAGTTCAGTGGAATTGAACATGGCTGCTTTCCTAAACACAGGCCCTGTGAGAAAATCAAAGAGTTTAAAGTTAGAAAGTGTCTTATAAAAAGTAAAAGAGCATTTAGTTTTGTTTGTTTGTTTGTTTTTTACATTTTCTACTAATACTTCCACTTTACAGTACGACTAACTAGTCTGTAGCTGTGTGTGCTTTTAGAATTTAGTCGTATTTTTCATACAAATTTAGCTAACACTCTAAACTACCGAGGGCGGCAAGATGGCAGGTTTGTTGCCTCTCATTGAGTGTTATAAAGATAAGTAAAATGACATTTAAAGAGGCGCAAAGGCACAGCCAGTGGCCATTAATTATTTTTGAGGATTATGTATGTAGGAAACAAAGAATACAAAACCACAACTGCAGCTTCACCACAAAGAAAATTAACTTATTTATTTTTAATATTATTGTAAATATACGTAGGAGTATTAGGGCTAACAAAAAAATGTATTTTTCCTAAATTCTTACTTTAACCTCAGAATTCTGAGTAAAAACAATATATATATATATATATATATATTTTTTTTTTTTTTTTTTTTGCTCCGTGCCCTAATCCTCTTTCGTATGGATATTTCAAACTCGGAAGCTTTTTATACCGTTACAAAAGAGAGTAAACATACTCTAAAATCCAGAAAAAGCAGAACAGCTGATGATGTGTTGACTCTGTTCAACCACGGCTAGTTAGCTGTGCGAAGACAAGACGATGTCTTACCTTTTGAAGAGAGCCACAAACAGTGTTTCACCGTATGGCTAGAATTACTTCAGATAAAATAACATATTATCTTTAAAATGAAAGAAGTGGTATCATGTCCCAAACCTTCAAAGGCGCGACAAAACTACCGGATACAGCAAGAGTGTTTTGTAACTATGGAGCGTCACTTCCTAGTAACGGTGACTTTACTGCGCAGGCGCGAATTGCTTAAACTGTAAACGGATGTTTTTGACAACAAACCTTCAAAATAAAAGCTTATACCTGGGGTTGGGGAATTGAGGCAAACGCCCAGGTTTATTAAATATTGTCTAAACACAAATAAATTGAATTGTAAATAATCTGAGAACAATGTTACATTTGCATTTAATTATTATTCATTTCTATCTGTGATTCACTAAAATGAGCATGATTATTCCAAAAATGAGCAAATATTTAAAATATCGGGTTTCCCTTTAAAATATAAGATTTTATGATAAAGAAATACCATTTTGTATATAAAAAAGTAGACATATGAGTTTGTGAGTTAGTAGTTTTTGATCAGTTTGCATTGAACAACTGTAGGGGTTTTACATGTTTTTTTTAATGTTACCTTTTAAGAACATAACTATAAACATACTGTGATATTTTGTGGCAAACAATAACTAGTATAATCAAGATAAAAGCCACATGAAAAGTCTTTAACCAGTGATCTTTTTTAAATATTGAATTGTCCAAAATAATCTAATCTAAAAAGGAGATGAAAAATAATGACCTTTCCTGACAACCTTTCTGAAGTACTCAAGCACACAGTGGGACACAAAAGAAGCCATAGTTACTATCCTTCTTAGTTTCTATCCATCACACTAAAGTAACAGCTCCTTCAAATGCATTTCCATTAACATGAAAGGGGATTATCTGCAGACGCGTTCCTTGAAATTAGAATTTGTCATGGTCTTACTCTTAACATAAGTGACACACACTCATGAGATGCCGATGTCCTGGGACAATAGCAGTCGTGGGATCATATAAACCTGTGTCTGGTCACTGTCATAGAATTTACATGCCACTATAAGAAAGGCAAAGACGGAAAGTGGGGTTTTTTTTGCATTATATCCAGGAGATAAACCCATAAAAACAAAATCAAAGATCAATCATGCAAAACCCTTATATGTGGGTTGATTCGCCTGTAAAACTAATGACTGTAATTTTTAGGCCTTATTCTTGTTTCTTCTTCTCTGCAGGACAGTATTACTTCTAAGTAAGCCATACATTGGCAACTGAAGATGTGGAAATATAGTGTGAAGTTCTACTTTCAAAAATACTAGCATTGTGCAGTTACAAGTCAATATGTATTGTATCTTAAGTATTTACAATATGAGCCAAAGAAAAAAGCCACGTTTTGAAATTTCTAGTAAGAACTTTATTTAGGGTCACTTTTGGGAGTTTATTTGTCCAACAAATAGTAATGCACAAACAAAACTGCTGAAATAAACACAGTTACTATGATTACTTTTCATATAGAATGCATCATATTTTATATATGATATTTGACATATAAGTGCCAAATATTTCAAACAGTTTATATTCAACATACATTTCTGGTTGTTGTATTTCTTACAAGTCAATAAATGATGAAGGGTTTAATAAAAATGACCAAAATCTTCATAGAACAAATTATTATACAGAGCCTTCAGATTTTTCTGTAATTAGTTGCTGCTAAATGAGGCCATAAAAGTTCAGATGACCCTTGGCCTCTGAGGCAAACACAGATTGTAATACGCAGTTTGATCCCAGAATTCAGGTCCTTTCCAGCCGCACCAGCCCTGTTGCAGAAGACAGTGCATGCTAAAACTTGTTATGTACTCTAATGTGTAGGTAATGCTTTGGCTTGTAGAGGTTACCTTGTCTGTTATGACCTGTAGGTCTTCTCCTCCAGTGTAATGAGGATCTAAAATGAGGTAACGGATGTCCCCTGTCGTCTCGCTCCACGCCACACCCAAGATGGTGTGAGCCAAAACTCCTCCACCTGCAAACCAAATGAAACGAAAAGCTTTAATATTGAGAATCTCTGACTGAGAATTTCTAACTGAATCCCCCTTTTACTAATCAATGACACGCATTAACAGGAAAAAATATACATATTGTAGTTTTATCAAATATAAACCCCAATTCTGACATAAACCTTTAAATCAATCATTGAAAAATTGAATGTTCAAGACTTAAATCTCTATAAAATCCCCCCAGGCACATGTTCTGCTTTGTCCAACCATTCAGGTCTTGGTAAAGCTCAGTTTGTTAGAACATGGTTTTAAAACAAAAATGCACATCATCATCTGAAAATCAGCTCACCGATCATAACAGGAGTCCCTTCAGTGACGAAGTGGTTCGCCAGCTCTCTGCCTTTAGATGACAACTCAGATCCCTGACTGAATATGAAACACAACATGTGTCTGATTAATTAAAACAAATAACAACAAAAGCATTCACTGGATGCTTTGTAAAAGGAGCCTGTGACAATCCAATTTTTGTAATTAATTTGAATGCATTTTTGTAAAGGTAACATTGATAACATATTGCACTTTTAGAGAGAGATGAAGAAGAGTGAGAGTTCAAATAATATTGTTTCAATAAACAAAGACCAGGGAGTTTTCTTTCATGGAGTTCCCCTTTGACATCACTTCCTGTTTCACTTTGGCTGAGCCAAGTTTAAAAGGAAAATATGCCATTTATGTGACAAAATGGCTAAAATAATGTGTAATATGCCAAGTTTTTTAAATAAAAAGATGTTTTCTATGATGTTTTTATATTTGAGGCACTTTAAGGAACCTACCTCACAAACATGATCTTAGACGTGATCCCCAGCAAATGGTTCAGAACAACCTGAACCTCAATGGAGCCGATCCACTGACGAGACCCCACGAAGGATACCTGCTTGTCTCCAGCATCCACCAGGGCCTGGAGAAGAGTGAGTCACATCTTTGTCACGGGCATCTTGGATGTCATTTATTACTAAAATGACACGATTTGTGACAATGCTGTGTGCTGTGACTGGTTCTACCTGCTGGATCTCCCTGTGAGTGGGCACACAGCGGTCTACGTAACCTTGCTGCTGGAACCAGGAGCAGATGGTCTGAAGGGAGCGATAAGCACAGCCCCAGCCGTTATCATCTAAACGATCCTGCATGTAGTGGTGGTAGCTGTAGATTCCCTGGACCAAGTACACCTTGACAAAAGACAAGTGCAGAAGTGTACAGAAAAAAAAAAACTAAACAATGTTTTAATTCCTTACAGCGTGAATCTAAAAAAAATGCAACATAGTTTAATTTACCTTTCCATTATCGAGAGAAGGGTGTGTTAAAACTGTGTGAGGGTTTCGAAGATAACCGTCCCTGTAGGGTTCATTGAGAAAGTGGTACACATTGGCTCTTCTAAAGTAGGGCCAGTCATCCGGCAAATTAAATCGCTGATGTAACTCCTGGTTGGACAAAGGAAGAAAAAAAAATCTCATCAATTAGGTCATAACATTAAAAAAAGGAGCACAGATTGTGGCCCTTACCCTACGTTGAGTCTCTAACTCTTTGTCAGGCACTCCTGCTGGAAACAC
Source organism: Anablepsoides cearensis (assembly GCA_032275365.1). Taxonomy (NCBI): domain Eukaryota; kingdom Metazoa; phylum Chordata; class Actinopteri; order Cyprinodontiformes; family Rivulidae; genus Anablepsoides; species Anablepsoides cearensis. Next base: position 7,250,604 of record JAUBOC010000127.1, on the reverse strand, counting down.
CACGGTCACCAGCCCGTTGGGTTCTGGTAGGAGAAAGTGGAGCGGCTCTGGAACAAGCAGCGTCAGCCCCGTCATATGCTGCAGGGTCAACTTCTCCATCTCAATCAGCTGGTGAGTCAGCGCCTCCATCAGTTGAGTACAGGCACTGCCAACACAGAACAAAACATATTTATATATTTTTCCCCCCCCAATGTGAGAAAAGATTATTATTTTTAAACCAAAAACTGTTCCCTTAGGTCAACCAAATTCCAAATAGAGACACACTCTTTGATCGTGTTGTTGCAGCTGGTGTGCACAACGCAGTCCATGGGAAGCGTTGCAGACAGGAAGTGGGATTTCTGAACCGTCTTGATGAGGACTGGGGCTGAGAGAGGACCAGGCCGTGTCACTTCCATCATCAGGGAAAGGTTTAGAACGCTCTTAAAAATAATAATAAAAAGAACACATTTAACTTTACATTGAAGTACAAACTCAGAAACACATCTTGAAGAATAACATTTATTTTACAACCCAAACTGTGGAACCATTGTGACATTGTGTAAAATGTAATTAAAACCAGAATGCAGTGGTTTGCAAATTTAAACAACTCCAAAATTTACAGTAAGAAATTGTAATTTTAAATTTAATGGCAACAACAAAAAATTATGTTTTGGGATTTACTTTTTCAAATACAATACAAAAAATATACATACCGGTGACAAACCTTTTTTCTTTTTCTTTTTTGTAGACCTCTTTCCACTACTCTCCTGTTCATCTGTTCTGAAAGTAATATTAATATATTAAAATAAACAATTCAGGTTAACAGAATACACATTTCATTCCCAACATGGTTTGAACTTATAAAACCAAAAATAACAAAACAAACAAAATAAAACTGACATAAATGATTTATGTGAATGTGAGAATTTAAAAATGAAATTGCTGCCAAACAGGAATTCAGAAATAAAGACATTAAACCTGTGTTGTGTAATGAGGTTCTCTCTATAGAAAAACAGTGTAGTACTTACTGTATCCACTGGAATACATCGTCGCATGGTGTATTTTGAGATATTTCTTCATAAACATCTTTATTTGGCCAAATAATAACGGGACTGTCGCAGACCACAAGAACTAAGGAGTCCGACTTCACCTGGGAACGAAGGCTCTGAAATGTTCTCGAGACAGTCCTCTGCACATGCTCCGCTGTCAGAAAATATAAACATGCACAGTCCATCTTTTACCATGAATTAGCATGTATTAAAATGTTTTTGAATGCTTCTGCTGTTAAAGTTAAGGCGGCTTAGTTTCCACATTATCATCAAGTTTTGATTAGAAATAAAACCGCACTGGAGCCTTAGTCTCAAAGTTTTACTTCACTGCTTTGATTTATCCTTGCATCAATTTCTGTCCTAAAATTAACACTTTTCCACGCTGACTGAAAGCAGGGCCGAAGTTTGGACAGCAGATTTATGTTCTCATGTCTGTCTCCTCAACATATTACTCCACAGCCTTTGTTTTAACCTCAAGTGTTGAGCAAGACATAAATTCAATAATGAAATTATGTCCCTGAACGTACCATCTGTGCTGTCCAGCAGGCATTTGAACTCCAGCGGTCCTTTGACACGAAGAATAATCATCGATTCAGAGTCAACAAGTACCTGTGACAACACACCAGACACCTCGGTACTTGGTTATTGAGACAGCTGCCAGTTTATATCATCTTTATACCATTGGTCATTTAGGCTGACTGCTAACAGACACCGATTCTGAGCTGCTGGCAAATTATAATAATAAGCAGCTAAGCCAAGATACATAAAAAGCGATTCTTTTAGTTATTTATCAGTGCACATACCATGGTGGAGGTCACTTCAGTAGTAAAAAGGTGGTTTATTTAGCACTTTTTGTCAACACACAGGAAGCTGACATATCGGCTGTAAGAAATGCACAACGTGTCTCTGAACGCAGCTTTCTGTTGGACCATTCTGGCCCCGCCCACCCAGGATGCGTTCAGTGTACCTCGGAATTATTCCTGACGTTCACTTGAATATTGTTTTGACTAGTTTTACAAATAATTCCTACTTTTTAAAATTTATTTTCAAATGGAAAATACAATAATGTAATTGTCTCACAGTTTGCTTTAAAAAAAGCTATACTTTATTTCTTGCAAAAGCCATAAGAGCAGTCTACAAGAAAGGACAGAGCAGACTGTTGGCTTCTTCTTGAGGAAGCTGGTCCTTCAGTGTCTGCAGTCATCTCTTCTGCTGCTATCTGTTAGGGTAGCAGCATCAGAACCAGGGACCTAAAAATGCTAAACAATTTATTGAGAAGACTGATTCTGTTCTGGGAATAACTGTGAAACCTCTGGAAAGGATAGTGCAAAGAAGGATTTTACATAAAATCAAGAACATTGTGGACAACCCTGACCATCCTCTTCATGAGACCGTGTCTTCAGTTGGAGGCTTCTTCAATTTTGCTGTAATACAGACTGCTACAGAAGATCTTTCCTGCCCACAGCCATCATCATCTACAATAACTCTTTATTTAAATGAGTTACTACAGCATCTAATTTCCCTCTGGGATCAATAAAGTATTTTTGAATTGAATTGAGTTGAATTGAATTTGAACATGACAGAAAACAACAGAAAACTGAAAACAATATGCAATGTTTGTGGTTTTTGTGTGTTTGTTTTATTTTATTTTTGCATGCAACATGATTTCAGAGTACAAAAACTAATTTTATTGTGCATTAAATTACAAAAGTGTCACAATCAGAAGATTCCAGTTCTGTACATTTGTAATAACAGAGGCGTTGAAGGGAAAAAAAACAAGAAAAAAAAACAGTATATTAAAAAGGCTAGAAAATGTGCTTTAAAATATTCACATCACTGGAAGGTTATTCTGGATTTGAAAAGTCCTGGTCATTATTTTGACATACATTTTGAAGCAGTTTGCTTTAATGAAACATCAACAGAGCAAAGACACTAATAACATTAACCTAGGTCTATGTTTGAGGCAAAGTAATACTTTTAAAAAGGTAAAAATGTACAGAATATCCAGAAACTCTGAAGTTCTGCTGCCTAACCGTTCTGTAGTTGTGTGAATACATTTCTGATGCCACTTTGCCTTTACAAAAACTTAAAAAGGCGTAAAAAATCTAATTATGCCAGCTTCAGTGCCTGCAGTGTCCCCCTTCATGCAACACTGAACAAAATGCCATGACAAGCTCACTTTAACTTTCTCAATTTAAAAGGATTTTATCAATATTTCCACAAATACAAAAATAAAAGTTAGATGTTTTGAAAATGTGCATCTGTTCATGCACAGTCAAAAGTTTCTTGTTCGCTACTGTGTGTATGTGGCAGACTTTGCATGCTGTGCAAGGCAGTGGGGGAGGTGGACAATATCTTTCACATATGTTCAGGTGACAGTTCTCAAATTTTCATCTGTTATCTACTTAGAACAAAAAAGGTCAGAGTTTGTTTGTGTACATCAGATAAAAAACAGCCAAATTATTTATTCAAAAGAGTTTTGTGTACCAGAAAGCAGAGTTAAAATGAGGAAATTATTGGATCAGTGGGTTAATGGTGGTTCTATACAAACTACCCAGAATTTGTTACATTTTCTGGGAAAAAGAGCTGAGTTGTTTTCTCTAAAACAGGGCTATTCAACTGGCGACCTGCAGGCCACATCTGGCCCGCAAATGATGAAAATTGGTTCATTCAATTGGTTCATTCATTTTTTAAGACCAAACCCCCAATTATCTACTTTAATTACTATAAGTTATTTTAGTTAAACAGACGTGTTTGGTATCTACAGAAATGTCAAAATCTTGGCTAGAAGCTGGTAAAAAACATTTCTATGAACACTCAAGACAGTTAAAACCACAAGCAGCTGAATATAAAACTATGAAAGTAAAAAAAAAAATGGTTAAAAAAGTTGTCAAAATAATATTTGTGTTAAATAGGAGGCATAATGTGTTCTTTTTGTTTTTGATATTGTTTAATGATCACTACTTTTATAGGATTCTGTATGTTGTATTCATGATTAAATGCAGCAAAATAAACTATTTCAAAGGTAACAGATATTTGTAATACTTAGTTTATTTACATAATAACTTTAATTGCTGAATGTTTGGTCCCTGTGTCATTGATCTGCATTAATTGTGGCCCCTGGAGCAATTCAGTGGGATAGCCCTGCTCTAAGAGGATCATAATAAAATAAACAAACCCAAAAATCAAGTGCATCTTCATTGCTGAACGTTGTGTTAAAACTTGATAATATACAAGACCAACTATTAGCCTCTATAATTAAAAATTAGAATTTTAATCGTGAGAATAATAAGAGATTAAAAGCCTCAATCTAATCCATAATAAACTGTTACTAATCATAAGATCAGCTCTAAAATTTCAAGTGACAAAAAGTATCTCAAAAGGCCTCTATTGTCCAAATTGAAGTGAGTGCATCCAGTTTTATCATTGCTCAATGACACCAAATGTGAAGAGCAGGTAAAACCATTATCAACCGCCTTTGCCTTTTGATGAGGAGAAATATAACTATTAAGGAACTAATCTCTCAGCCTAACAGCACTCCTCAGACAAATAAAAACTTTGTCCTCCTCCATCCAGATATTTGCTCTGCTGGCCCAGTCCTGGCCCAGAGCAGAGGATGCTGTGGGTGTGTAATCATGACAAATGTCTTTGTCCGTGCCAGTGATGCTGCTGCTGTCTGCTTTGGGCGCCTTAGCAGCAGCATCAGCAGCTGCCGTCTCCGTCAAAGCAGATGGGTCAACAAGACCGGAGGACAAACTTCGGGACACGCCTCCAACCATCACTCCCCCTGTTCCCCACTGGGCCTTCCAGAGCCAAATACAGATGAGCATCTGATTTGCATGAATTTGCCTGATGGAGAGCACCAGTGGAGGAAATGTGGAGAGAGTGTTCATCATGCAGAAGAAGGAAAACGTGAATCTGAAGAAATATTAAAGGGGTTATATCATGTAAAATCAACTTTTTTGAGTTTTATATCATGTTATAATGTTATCCTCTCATCAAAAA
>JAUBOC010000127.1:7219520-7242396 GCA_032275365.1 Anablepsoides cearensis | reverse complement strand
GACAAAACGGAAGGAGATTCTTAAAGAGACAGAGGCCAATTTCAAGGCATGTAGAAGAGGAAGTGAGGGGAAGAAAACTTTTCTATTCTATTTAAACACAAAAATAACATTTTAATAACAACTAAAGGGGACACAGATACTTTATTATGGTATAGTATTTAAATATATGCCTGAGAAACACATAATATAACCCCTTTAAAGCATTAGTAAGATCATTTTTTTCCTTCTCTAATTCAATCTTCCCATTAACTGGCTGTAATGAGTCATCGCACATCAAGTGCAAACATGAAAGTAAATAAATAATAAATAAACAGGTGCTCAGTGAATGAGCTGGTCTCCATCAGCAGCTGTTTTATTTAAGTGAATCTGCTGCCAGTGGGAGGCTTTTGGATTTTCTTTCCAGACTCATCTCAAAATGACTTTAATTTGATTTATTTATCACATTAATTTATACTACTTAATATTGGTAAAGCAAAATAAGGACTTTTTGAGTGTAAATGTAATTAAAAAGAGGTAAGAAAACATGTTTCGATCAATTCTGCTGAAGTATCTTTATTGCCAGGATCTGTAAGGGTTGATATTTTTCTGTTTGTTATTTTCTGATTTACTTTCCTTATTGTTTTCTGTATGTTTCAGTTTTTCCTTGTGTCTCCTGTGCCATCAATTCATCTTCGATTAGCATTTTCCCATAGTCCATTCCTGCTCCTCTGCCACACATTGTTCAAAGTGAATGATAGGATGAATAACTGATTATATTTTGGAGCCAACTCGATTAAAGCAGCCGTCAACTTTAGCCAACACAAAAGCTATAAAACTCAATCATTTTACAGAGCTAGCTGAAACTAAATGGTAACAAGTCATAAAACATGATTGACCAAAAAGTCAGTGTCCCAGATTTTCAAAACACTTCACACCATTAGCAGTCTCACACCCAGTTAGCCAATATTTTTAGACCAATATTCACCCATGGTTGAACTTTGGGACTTTTCTCCATTTAGTCTTTTTTAATTGACTCTCTGACCAATGCTCTATATACAAAATAATGTAAATAATTCCAGCAAAACATGTTAACACAATCAGGCAGAAAACAAGAACATTCTGTTTTAAAATATAATACTATTAAAGCTCTGCAGGTTTATAGACTTGACTATGACTTTCAATCCCAAACGACAATCTGGGGATAGAAAAAAAAAATTTTTTTGCATGCGAGCAGTGGCTTGGAAATGATTTCTCTTGGCTGATAGGTCCTTCAGAAAGCCCACACCAGCCCCTATTGCGCACGGATTGGCCTTCTGCTCGTTTTTTCTCCGGCGCCTCATTGGCTTTCTGCTAATGATGGTTCTCAGCCATCAGTTGTCCATGCAGCTTTCACTGAACACTGACTGAGACCCCTCTGGCTCTGGTGAGTTGGATCATTTGAACCGGCGCGTCTGCTCGCCGAGAGGACGAAGGCATCTCCTGGATGAGACCACGAGATGCTTGGATCCGCAGCTGCTCCACCACATCTGTCTCTCTCTGAAATGAGATAATAATAGAGAAGGGCAGGGGAAATAGGAAGAAGAAGAAGAAAGAGGCAGGAGGGAGAATCCTTCACAGCTCCCAAGATGTTTTGCGCCAAGCTGAAGGAGCTGAAGCTCTCCGGAGAGTGTCCCTTCTCCAGCATCAGCGCCTCGAACAGCGAGCTCGGAGACGCGGAGGAGCGCTCCGCGGACGCTGCGGATCTCCTGCCAATTTCCAGGGACGTGCACGGAAAAACAAGTGAGGATGTGCCTCGACAGAGAGCAGGCAGAGGCAAAGTTAACCTGCACACACTTGGAGACAGCATCCGAAAATTGGCATGCCCAGAGGTGAGCTTATATATTTACATGCAGGTTATTCTGCAGCATACATGGGAGTATAGGGGGGAAGATCTGAAGCGTTACTGTTTGGCGCATTTCTCCCCCCAAAAACGCACAGACACAACATCTATTTATTAAAAAAAAATCCCGTCATTCAGATTTAATAAAATAATCTTGATGGTTTTGATATCACATGATGACCTTTGGACACTTTATGATACAGTTTCAAAGGCTGCACGTTGCCCTCCAACGAATGATGACACCAACAGATCACAGCAGGGACTCTCAGAGGTAATCCTTTTTTTTTTCCTTTTTTAAAAAGAAAAATCACAGCTTCCACAAAGCACAATAAAAAAGAAAATCAGACCTATACTGAAAAACATCAAGCCCTACCGTCTGCCTCTTAGGAATAATTATGCTAAGAGGCTGCAGGTCATTTGGCCTTTCTGTTGAACAATACTTTACAAATTCCTCCTGTCACTCTCAAAACCACAGATACTAATGAGGACAACAACAATAATGAAGTAGGACACAAAACTCAAGCTGCTATGGAGACCAGGAGAGAAATAAGGGGGGGGGGGGGGGGGGTTAAAAAGAAAAACAGATTACATTCTGTTTTCTCATCATTTGATCATTTATTTTAACTGTTTGGTTTTGAGTGCAGTGTTGAAGCATTTAGCACGGATGGGATTTACACAAATAGTGAAATAATCTCACTATATTTGTTGGCCTTGTAGAAAACAAATACGTGTTTTATTTGCATTAAATTTGAAACCAAGTAAATTTTGATCACAGTATTTAAATTCAGAAATGTCTGTGTGGGACGTCTTCACATATTTTCACTGGAATTCTCCAGCTGCACACGTGGACATGTTTGCTGGTACCTCTCCACAAAAACAACAAAAACACAGTGAAAGCTCCAGTTTTGTTTTATTAGTCCCCAAAACTTTGGCAAATTCCATTTGGGCTTTAATGTTTTTCTGTCACTAATGACATTATTATTCAACATGTGGCAAATGGTTTATCGCGACCATAGAGTTCAGCTTGATTTGTTTTTGATGGTTCTAATCTGTCTGATAAACCTGGGGTTGCATTCCCTCTTGCGTCCACACCCTAGAGGGTGACTACAGTCCCATGAACTATAATTTTCTAATATTACCGGCAGCTGTTGTCAGAAGAACATGGAGCTTTTTGGAGATGGTCATGTAGCCTTTACCTTCAACATGGATATTTCTAGTTTTCTTTCTGAGCTCCTCAGATGTCTCTTTTCTTTACTCCCTCAGTGGTGCAACAGCAATACCAGTCTACCCATTGGCATGTATGCTCTCTTTAGAAAGACTAAATGGCTGATGAAAAGCGTAATACAGGTCAAAGATCTTTATGACGGAGTTTTCAGTCCAAAACTGTTGTATGTTCCCCTGTGTTAAGCTTCATGTGTCAAATTTTGAGATTTGTTGACTTTTCAGCCCAGCCGATTGTTGTTTTCACTACCAGACCTGCAAAGCGGAACCAGAACATTTAGTGGAGGTGATGCACTGTTACTCAACCAAAACAGGTAATGACAAATCTGCTGCTGATTGCTCATTGACATGCAGCAGTCTTTTTAAAGCCCCGGCTCAAACCTTTATTCGCTCCACCCCTCTCGTGTTTTCCGACAGGAATCCAGATGGACGCTCTGAAAGTTGCCCTCGGCGAGGAGATCTTCCGTATGTGTTATGAGGAGGACGGGCACATTTTGAGAGTGGTGGGTGGAGCTCTGCATGACTTCCTCAACAGTTTCAATGTCTTATTGAAACAGAGCAGCGTGCAGCCCAACCCGGATGGGGAGAGTTGCATAAACGAACCGTCGGTGCTGTGCTTAGACAAGGATCCGGGTCTGCTTACCGTCTACTTCTTCAACCCTGACCCCACCACTGAGCTCTTCTTCCCTGGTGTCATCAAAGCTGCTGCCCGCTTGCTGTACCACACCACTGTGGAGGTGTTGAAGGATGCCCTCAACACCAAAGACAGCATCCTGCAGTCCAGCCCTCAGCCTAGTCTCCTGTACAAAGTTGTGGTTAAAGAGACCAAAACTCTCAGCCCTAGTCCCCTGCGGGCTACCTCTGCTGGGACCCTCCCTACCTCTCTCTTCTCTACCATCTTCCCTTTCCATCTGATACTAGACCAGGACCTGGTTCTGGTACAACTAGGACACGGGCTGAGGAAGAGACTCACCAGGAAGGATGGACAGAGGCGATCCTCTACCTTTCAGGAACACTTCTCTATTGTCTCCCCGCAGATCAAATGCACCTTTCAGGGTATTCTGACCATGTTAAATACTCAGTTCATCATCCGGATCAAACACGGAGTCTCCAGCACAGAAAACACGGGCAAGGTATGTAGTCAAAGCTGTGAAAAAAAAAACTTCAAAAAGTGGTCATTAGTGGCTAATGGGGCAGAAAAGTTCCTCTCACGATGCTGCTGATATCAAACGGAGCGAGTTAGAAGGAGAAAAATTGAGCTGTTTACAAGCAGTTGAGCCTATTAGTGTTGTACTTGAGCACACTTGGCCTGAGGTAGAGATCAACATTATACCCCCAGTGGAGATCAGAAGCAAATGTCAAACCATTTTAACCATGAAACGCAGCACATGCTATTTCTGTACGAGCGCACAGACATCAGTCGCCCTGACAGAAAGCATTAAAAGAAAAACATCAATGAGTAAACGTGACAGTGGTGTAAAACAGGTACAAAAATCAGCGAGTGGGTGAGCGAGTAGACGTCTTCCATCTAAAGTCAATAGTGTGTTACTGACAGCCCCCCTGTGCAAAACCATGACTGCAGTGTCAATGAAGGGACACGATGAACGGGAATTACCACACGACAAATTCAAACAAATTATTTTAAATCAAAATGTTTTTAGGGCCTTTAAGAAACTGGTTAGAGGATAATGTCTGAGTGAAAAAAATAAATAAAAAAATCATCTCCAAATTATAACAAGATTTTAAGTTTGCCCACTTAAACACATCATAAGTGAGTTTGATGGAATGACCCTGGTCTGTAACTTAAATTACTGAACAAGTCATTTGAGCTTCCAAATATATTTATGTCATGACGGAATTTAAAGAAAAAGAAAAAAAAAATGGTGTTGCATCATACATTGAAGCTCCATTGCGTCTCAGGGTAAAATGTAACAAACAGACATCAAAGTTTATCACTTGAACACCATTAATGTCCACTGTAGATGTCTGGATCATAAATAACAGCAATCCGTCCAATAGTCGTGAAATCTAGAACAGATTTGTGGACTAACCAACCAATCAATTAATGGCAATGTTGTGTGGCTAATAAAAATGTTATGTGTGATAGGACTTCATAAACTGGAGTATAAATAAAACATTTTGGCCTTGTTTATTGTTGTGGATGACACCCGCACACAGCTGCAGCTTCATAAATGAAAATGACAAGCTTCTGATTATTTTTCTCAATTTTTAGATTTCTACATGCGTCTGAAGGGAACATTTGGTTTATATGTGCTTTATATCAGAATCAGAATCAGCTTTATTGGATAAGTATGTTGACACACACAAGGAATTTGTTTCCGACTGGTGATGTTTCTCCAATACACATACATACAATATACACAGTGAAGGAAGCACAATAGCATAAGACTTAATAACAAACATTCTACGTAGATTATTTACAAATAATATATAGATTTTATGTACGAATGTATGTACAATATTATGTACATAATATATAAATGTTTATGTTTTGAGGTTTGTATTTATATAAGGATAGTCAGAAATTGGTATCATAACTTTACTTTATTTGATCTCCAAGATTAATATGGCTTGAATAAAACCCACTAACTGCATCCAACCGTTTTTCTTTTCTTTTCTTTTTTAGCTCATGGACCTTAAAGGTCAGATGATTTATGTCTCAGAGTCAAATGCCATCTTGTTCCTGGGGTCGCCATGCGTGGACAAGCTGGACGAGCTGATGGGCCGTGGCCTCTACCTGTCAGACATTCCCATTCATAACGCGCTGCGGGACGTGGTCCTGGTTGGTGAGCAGGCCAAAGCTCAGGACGGTCTGAAAAAGCGGCTGGGGAAAGCCAAAGCGGCATTGGAGCAGGCTCACCAAGCGCTGGAGGAGGAGAAGAAGAAGACGGTGGACCTCCTTTTCAGTATCTTCCCAGGCACCGTGGCCCAGCAGCTGTGGCAGGGGGAAACGGTCCAGGCCAAGAAGTTTGAGCAGGTTACGATGCTCTTCTCTGACATAGTGGGCTTCACGGCTGTTTGTTCGGTCTGCACGCCGATGCAAGTGATCACCATGCTCAATGAGCTGTACACCAGGTTCGACCACCAGTGTGGAGAGCTGGATGTTTACAAGGTAGGCTTATTTCAAAGAGGATACACACTTTTCTTTCTTAATTTCTATAACAAAAGTTTTTACTTTGACAAATTTCTATTCTTGCATTTTAACCTGAAGAAAATACTGTGTCGAAAATTTATAAGAACAAAATGTAGACTTTGACATCTATAGTTTGATCAAACATTTTAGCTGTCTGGATGAATGCACTTTTACTTGGCATAATTTCTCATTTCACAATATATTTAAATACATTCAAATGTAGCAGCTTATAAATCAGTGCCACGCTAGTGTAATCCTGAGTCTGCAGGTTGTGTCAGGAAGGGCATCAGGTCGTAAAACAATTGCCAAACCGTTCATGACAGTTTGCTCACTATGAAGAAGAAAGCACCCGTAAGGACAACTTCAAATGATTGTGACAGTGGTTGGAAACTCCTTGCAATTTTTTTTTAGAATTAGATTTATTTGTCATTCATCACATCTGAGACATGTGAGACCGTAATGTGTTCCTCAGACCAGTCTAAAATAAATAAAGCACAGAATAAATAAATAACCTAAAGTTCCATTAATAATAAACAAACCGCAGAGGGCAGCTTAAGGGACCAAAATCACAAGCCTCAAGCGCTCAGTGAACAAGTTGTTCTTCAGGCTTGATGTCTGGGCTGCAGAAACTTCTGCCTGAGGGGAGTGGCTGAAGGGTTCATGAGCTGGATCCTTTGCAGTCTCACTGGATTTTGAATGTTTGCGACTAAGTGACTGGCAAATTGTGAGCCTACCTTGTGCATGGTTTGTGTTTGAAAATCCATTTTTGTGGGCTTGGCTTGCAAAATTGTATTCTTTGTCATGCACATTATTTTCATGGCCATATTCACCCACCCTGTCATCAGATCCCTTATTTAGGATTTAATCCTAATTTAACTAAATCTTCCAAAATTATCATATATTATTATTATTGTTATATATATATATATATATATATATATATATATATATTTTTTTTTTTTTTTTTACCTAGACATTTACCTTGGATGTTTGAGGAGACTTTAACCTCTTAAGCCACAAGGGGTTTTCTTGAAGTTTTTGCTCAAAATACCATGCTAACATGTAATTGAGTGTATCTCAGCTTTTCCAAACTCTACTTAAATATTCTTGTCATCAAAATAAAGCTAACACTTGGGAGATTTCATCAGAAGTGTAAGTATTAAAACAGCTGCTGTGGTTTTAGAGATATTGGATATCAGATGTAACATTTTTTTTCAATCTCACCTAAATAATTTCTTCATTAGACAGTATATAACCTATTTAGAACCATAATAAAGTAGGCTAAAAACTCGTGGAAACAATAAATTCACTTTGCACATTACCTGTGCAAAGATTCATGCTGCTAAAATAAACTGGAGCAAAGTTACAGAGGTTTTAGTAAAGAAATAATTTTGCGTTTTGTCATTCTGCACAGGACGGCCCATGATGGTACCATTAATAAATGTTAATAAATCTTAAGTTTTTACTTCCAAAAGTTATTTATTTTTTTCTTACTTGCCTAAAAAGACTTGTTATTGAATGTTTGTTCTTTTGTAAAATTACCCAATCATTTATTTGTCACCATATATATTATATAAAATAATGAAAAATTATATTTGACTTCAGTTGGATCATATTCACTAAAATCAAGTAAAAAAAAAAACTTTCAATACACTTTACAATATATTTTGGTATCTAATTTGACTTGCTTTAAAAAAAAATAACGTCAGAAATTTTTCCTTTACAGATTTGTTGTAATGTATTTACAGATTAGCAATGACACCATTTTGTACAGTTGGGTTACTTTCTGATTCAACTGCGTGACGTTGAAACTGTGTTTGATGAACGTAAATATCGTTTCCATCAGCTTTTAGCCAAGATTCTTTGCTTTCTTTTGATACCAAACATGTCCGGGTTTAACTGACAGATCTTAAGTTAAAGGAAATAGAAAACGGAAAAAGCCGTTCTGCCCCCGGTACCTGGAGCATGGGGCTCAAGAGGTTAGAAAAAAAAACAACCAAATAACATTGTTTTTAGGTTTGATTTGCGTTTCTCTCAGATCTAATTTTATTGTTCCTTTGTGTGATAATTTCATGCACATACTCGAACCTGTCATCTAAACTAGTTGTTAATCCATCTGCAGTGTGTTTTCTAGTTTCACTAAGACAGTAGTGACCTGTTTGTTGCCTTTGACCCCCCAGAGTCAGGAGTGGAGCAAGAGTGATGAAAGACTCCTGCAGGCTGTGGAACAGAATGAACCCAGCAAAGTTTCAGCACTTATTGTCAAAAAAGGTCTCTGTCCCACCAAGCTGGATGCTGAGGGCAAGTCAGCGTGAGTTGATCTAATAGCTCTAAGATATTTTGTTCTTGTATACAAATATTTTATTTGCAAATCAATTATCCCTTTCAGTTCAAGTAATTTGAGCTGTGTATACTGTAATGGGTTAGTTTAGTTACTGATGGGGTGGAAGAAAATATCGATACGCTGATATATACATTGCAATATTTCATTTCCTGATACTGCAATGATTCTCAAAAGTATTGTATTGATTTTTAATTGAGGGTTAGATCAGATTTAATGCATGGTGTGCTCTTTATACTGAGGTTTTTTTTATTTTATTAGACTCTTGGTGAAATAAATGGCCTTGCTCACAGTATCACATTAAATCATATCGGCACTCCTGTGTTGTGATATTTGTCATATCATCAGTTTTTTTCCAATACACAGACCTAGTTACTTGTGCACCTTATTCTCTTCTAGAAGTAACACCTCTGAATTTTAGCAATTCCCATAGTTTTCTATTTCAGGGACAAAATTACAAAAACTGATTATTACCAACTATTAAATTACAGATGGGAATTCTGCAAAGTCCTTGTGAAAGACCCTATTTTCTGTAATTATACTGCATTATTTTGACATGAGCTTTAAAAACAAGTGAGATTATCTCATTTGTCTGCAGGAGGATTGGGAGATATTGGCAAAAAAAATTAATGACGATTAATTGGGAGCATTTAGCCGATAACAATGTGATAATAATAGATGACAATTACCGTTGCATGTTTTTTACGCTAAATCAATTACACTGCTTTCTAAAATTGTACATACAAATCATCAGTGAAACTAACTTCTTCATTTTAACATGTTAAAATAGTAAGCTGTGAGTTGAAACCCACCTTTCCACAATGTGGAGTGGGATCAGATCTTCAATAACACAATGTGCCACATGCACACAAAAATACATCATCATTTGGAACTAATTGCAGTAATTTCAAAATGGCAAATAAAAATAATTAAATTGAAATATTAATTAGTCACGGTTTTGCTGATGATTAATTGCTCACAAGATGTTTTTGCCCAACCCTAGTCTGCAGCCGGTTTTGTCATTTACAATATTTGGAAAAAGTTATTTTTTCTTCTACTTTTCTGACAGTAGTCCACTTAGTAAAAATGTTCACTGCACATAAAGTTGTTTCTTTTTTTTTTACATAAGCTTGTTGTTTTTAATATCATAAACTAAAGTACCTACTAGGGCTGCACAATACAGTATATCGCAAATTTATCGTTATCGCGATAACAGCCAGTGCAATATGCACATCACAACAAATGCATAAATTGCAATAAATGATTGGCTCCAATGTTTGCATTTATGTGGTTTGTCAACATCAGTCTGATAAACAAAATGGACCAGAGAAACATCAAATCATAATCACCCCATAATGCTGTAATGGGAATTATGTATTAGTTGTTTTTTGCTCTGAACCCAGAGCAGAAAATCATCAACACTGTATACTTAATTTTTTGGGGGGATTTATCGCAAGTCATATCGTCATCGCAATATGAAACACTGTTATCGCAGGTTTTCTCGATATCGTGCAGCCCTAGTACCCACCCATACCATTTTTTTACTTTGATTACCAATACAATTTCAAGAAAACACAACTCTTTGTCAGAACATCTTTAAATAGAGGACACATACTTTATCTACATCTCTTGGAATCTTGTCTATTATTTTGTCAAACAATCTGATTCATACATATAATACGCTTGACAGACAGTCAGACGGACAGAAAGAAACTTTTGACCTGTGGTTCTCAGCATTGGTCCTGGAGGTTCACTATCCTGCAGGTGTAATATTTTCTCTGTTTTGACACACCTGATTTGAATGAATGAACAGTCTTTAAGACCTGCTGAAGAGCACTGAAACAACTAAAACATGAAGGTTAGTGGCCTTCAAGAACCAGGCTTGAAGACCGCTGCTCTAGACCCTGAGAAACATGAAAACAATACAAACCTTCGATGAACATCGATGCTTTTCTTTTGAATTTAAAAATAATATGACTAATGACGTATGGAATTGAACAACCTTTAAGCAGGCCTGTAATTATCAGCTAACTTTATTTTACAATTTGTATTAACTTTGTTCCATCTGACAGGTTCCACCTCTGCGCATCCAAAGGCCGATTGGATTGCCTGGAGGTGATCATCTCTAATGGAGCAGACCTCGGCGTCACTGATGGGGCTGGTACGGCGTTTGATAATGAAAAACAAAAATCATTCTGTAAGCTAAGAATAGCCTGTCATGTTTTGTTTTTAATGTTCCGTTTCTAACTGTATGACTCTAGGCCTCAGCGCCCTTCACCTCGCTGCCAAACATGGCCAGTCAGAGTGTTTAAAGAGACTGCTGCAGGTAGATTAACAGAGATGATATCAATAAATTCTCTAACTCACTTCCAAAATAAGATAAAAGGAATATTTTTGGCTTTACGTCTCCAACAGGAGAGGTTGGAAGTAGATGGGGCAGACAGAATTGGCAGGACACCGCTTCATCATGCAGGTACAGAACAACTCATCAGTCAGTAATAACAAACTTATACTTTAATCTAAAAAAAAAGTAGTGTTAAGAAATGTCGTACATATAGTGGATGTAAATCTAACTTTTGCTTTGATTGAATTCTAAAGCGATCAGTGGCTGCCTGTCGTGCACGGAAACCCTGTGGGACTTTAAGGCCAACCTGGACACCCAGGACAGTGTAGGTTTGATGGTTGTTGCAGTGTCACTCAGTGAAGGGAACAGTTGTTGCTTCACGAAGTTTGGATGATGCATGTTTTTCAGGAAGGGGCCACGTCGCTGATCTTAGCGGCACAGATGAGCAGAGTGGAGCTGTGCGCCTTTCTGTTGGGTCGAGGTGCCAGTGCAAACATACAGGACAACCAAGGCAGGTACTGAACCTGCAGCGTGAGTCACCAGACAAGAGGACGGACTTTATCGAAAAAAAAATGGAATTATCCTTTTAGTCTCTAGTCGGTGGGCCTCATCCGACCTGCGGGTGACCTCCCCTTCTATCATTTAAGTTGCCCATTCCTGGTCCGGGTCGAGGTGCAGAAGGATTCCCATAAAACATTTCAACAGATGGGAGTATCTGGGAGAGATTTGGAGGGATGTGGGTCAGAAGCTCCAGCTGGGAGCACCAGATTCCAATTTGTCTCTAGACAGCAGCTTGGAGACACTAATGAGAAGTCTGTCTTCTGCATAACAAGTAAAATGACCAAACCTACTCTTGCTGCATTATTAAATCAGTTAGAGCCTTTCTCTTTTTATCGTATTGCTTACAAAAGCAAAAAGAAAGAAAACTTGTATTATACTTGTAACTTGCATTGGTTTTTCCCATTTGTGACCCATTACATTGAGATGAGGATTAAGTCTACTATGGAGAAATAGGCAAATATAGTGTTTTGATTAAAAGGTTAGCAAAAATTGCATTTTGTCAAAATATAATGAATAAATGCTTTATCAACGTATCATTTGAATGAAATGTCTGAAATATAACCATAAATCAGATTTTTCAAGCATTTTTCTGAGCAGTAGCAACAAAAGACCTGATTTTAAGGAAAAAATGCCTTAAAATTTTGAGATTTTCCATGTGAGCTAGCAAAATTTAGTTTCTTTTCAGCTGGGAAATCTCAATATTTATATATAATTTCAGGTTTTCTCTTTATAAGGACATCAAAAATTAGGATTCAGACCAAACAGTAATGTATTATCATAACCAACAAGACAAATTAAGTCATATATATGGATTTAATAATGATATCAGAATGATCCAGGTATCAAAATATAGTATTTAAAGCCAGGAATCTGAAAATATAATTAGGTCATTCTGACCAAATTTGACTTAATCCTCATTTCGATATGAAGGGTCAGATTTTAAGTGACGTTGTATGACCCTGTTGTTCTCTAACGTTGTATCTGGAATGACAGGTCTGCTCTGATGCTGGCCTGTGAGAGCGACAGCGTCGAGACCGTAGAGGCTCTCCTGAGAGGCGGAGCCAGCACACAGCTGGTGGACTCCCTCGGTCACAATGCTGCCGACTACAGCGCAACCACAGGCAACCAGCGCATCATTCAAATGCTACAGGACGGAGTACCTCCAGGTACTTTAGCCTTAGCTTTCTTACATTCATTTCCTCAATGAGCATTTGATGCTTCTCTATAAAACAAAAACATCTACTTAAGTTTGGTGAATGAATCCATGAAGCGACTCTTGAAGACGTATTTTTCCTGTGAAGCAGCCCTGACACGCAGCTATTGATTGTAGCTGTGCTTCATGCTGCTCCCCCAGGAAGTGACTTTATGAGGAGAAAGTGATTCAGGGGAACAGCTGGGTGTGTGTTCAAAAAAAAAAAGGCTCGTTTCACTTTTATCTCCCAACAAAGACTCTGCTGATATATGAAAAACAGATGTGCCGTTGGCCCGAACACAAAAACACGTTGATAAAAGAGAGGATTTGATGCACACGTGAAGCCTGGATATATTAGTTCATGTGTGTAATTAGGTTAAAATGTTGCTATGATCTTAAGACCTTTACTGTATCTCCTCTTCACCCCACCTCCCACAAAGCTGCAGAGGGCACATGTGTCGAGGTAATGTTGCAAAGCAGTACGTTGCATCGCTCCCTCCATCAGTGAGATCATGGCTGACTTCAGCCCATCATATTGTGCATGTTTTCCAATATGAGCTCATTGTTTTTGTGCGCTGCTTTCATTCTCTTGGCTTTTCTCTCCTCTTTGTTGCTGACCTCTTGTCTTCTCTGGGTTTCCTCCATTTTATTTTTCCTATTTAAGTTGAGCTTGAGCTCTGCTTGTCAGTGATCCCCCTCTCACCCCCCCCCCCACGCAGCCCATTCAAACCCCTTCAGGCGCCTCATCAATGCAAGGGGGGACTACCCCCCGCAAGCGGAAAGCTCCGCCGCCGCCGCGCTCTCCACTCCAGGTACTGTCAAAATCACCGCGGTGGATGGGAGGCATTTTTTTGCTTCACCATATGCACAGCCTTACAGCATAACCAACAAACTTTACAACTTTAACATAAAATGTATCCACCTTATTTTTCACGGAGATACGGACCGTCGTTTTTATTGTGTGAGACTTCCGGTTGGGCACTTCCAGTCATTGCTAAGTAACCTTTCATCGTATTTTCTATTTTTAATGCAGTATAGTCCTTGACGTTGTAGTTATATGGAAACAGACAATTTTTATTTGCCTACCTTCCATAATATCACCGCTGCGTGACTGCAGGACTCCCCTGACCCGTGACACAGGAGCACCCAGCCATCTCAGTAGTTCCTGTTGATGTAATGAGGGTCCATTCAGAATAAACATCAGACAGCTTGGTTGGACATCATCCTTCATACTAAGTCATTAATATTATTGTTGTTTAATACATTGCCAACTTTTCCACCGTGAAGTTACTGATACGCCTCTCTACTTTTGTAATTACACACTGTAAACCCATCCGCACCAAGAGTTAAAAATGTCCTTGTACGTTATGTGAGGCCATTTTCTTACATCACCCTCCCGCTGACTGGCCACTTCGATTAGTCAGCGGTTTTTGGAAATGTTCCCACAACCTAGTTCACCAGTGGGGACCTTCACTCTGGACCTCATCTGCCGCTCTCTCTCAAATGATCGGACAATCAGAGTGGACTCTATGTAGTGTCAGTGTTAATACCGTTACAGAAAAAGACGTTCCTAGAGCAAATTTCAGCACGTCCGACTTCAGGAATCACAGGAAAGTTCATTTGAAAGGTTGGCTGGAGGGTCGAGATCTTCTTCTTAACTTGCCACATCTATCATGTGTTTGTTTGTGTATTTTTATCACTCAAGCCACCACTCCTGCATCATTAAAGAAACTTGATGGTGATGTTTAGAATTTCTATTATCACCGTATGTGTGACTGACTGCAGTAGAGCACTGTATATGAGGCTAGCATAGATGCTACGAGTAAAGTTAGCTACAGCAAAACCATTGTAAGGATTACTATACCTAGAACCAGAAATCAGATCTAGGTCATTTAATGTTGGTCTTTTAACTCCGATAAAACTTTTGGAGCAGATGTTAAGTCATATCCGGTCAAATTTGGGTAATCCCATCACTCGAATCCAGCTGTTAGCCTTCTTCTTAGCTTGGTAAAAGTGACAAAAAAATACTCCTTCTACATAAGGATGATAGTTGTATCCTGAGTCACTGTTATAAGAACTGTAGAACAATGTTTTGTGGTCCTCCTGGTGGAATTTGATGCTGTTTTCCAAAATTTATGTAAGTTTAAACACAGCTAAATCAGCACAGCTCCATTGAAATCAATGGAACTACTATGAGAGTTTGTACGCGCACCACTGTCGAGTGGACATAGTCATGTGACTTATGTACTAAAAATAGCCGGAGGGCAGAGATGGGAACTCGTAACTCGGACTTGGACTTGAGTTGCACTTAAGTCCCTAATACTAGAGACTTGGACTTGACTTGAACTTGGACCCTAAAGACTTGAGGCTTGACTTGGACTTGTGGTTTGAGACTTGTGAACAATGCAAGTCTTTTTACTGCCCGGCTCACGTTTCTCACTCCCTCAAAACTTTACGTATTTGTTCTCAAAGGAGCAGAGCATGGGTGTGTATTAAGAGTAAAGGCATTTACTCCTGGTCTCAAATTGAAAATATACGCTCTTGATTTAAGTCAGAATAATTCTTCCATACGTTCTACTCCCCCTCACATGAGAACAGGAGGGGTCAGCGCCGTCCAATGTTAATAACATGTGCTGAATGCTCGATTGTTGTTATTTTAACCTTAACCTTACAGTATCTGTATTTTTAAAACAGTAATATGTTTTAATAGTATTATTAAAACATAAAATGTTTTAAAATTTTATTAAAATATAGTATTATAGAACATAATCTAGTATAGTTAGAATACCTTTGATCAAACTTACCAGTTAAGTAATACATGCAACTAGACTTGGACTTGAGGTCAAGTGACTTGAGACTTGACTTGGACCCATATTTACTTTGGCGTTTAAAAATAAGGTGGATACATATTAAAGTGTTAAATAATACTGAACAAATGATATGTTGCTGTTTTAGTGTAAATAAAATGAAAGAAAGTAAAACATTTTTCCACATTCTCAGCCATCGTTAATTGTAGTTATTCCCTTCAAGCTGCATCTGTAAAAATTAAACTTTTTATTAACTCTATTTAATCATAAAGATCCAGGATTCGCAACTGTCTGCTCAGTCTCCAAGTCCAGCTCCTCCTGCCCCATCCCCTGTGCCCGCAAAATCAAAGTCTCCTTCCCCGCTGCCGCAAGAAACCCAGCAATCAGCCCAGGTTAGTGTTATAAATACACTATGTTTTTCTTTTTCCTTGTCACATCACATGAAATGCATTCCCAGTTTGGTTTTCGGCGTTGTTTTGGGGGTTTCAGGCAGAGGACGAGGAGGTGTTTGAGGAGATCCGACGGCTGCGCCTTGAGAGAGGCCGCCTCCTTCAGAAGATCAAAGCCTTGGAGCAGCAGCAGCAAAGTGCTCTCTCTGCCCTGGAGGAGGTGTCATAACTTATGTCTCCTACAGATTTGATTTAGACCAGTTTAATACTGACAGCGTTGAAAATATCCAGTGTTTAAAAAGAGATGTTAAAATCACTGTTTCACATTGGTGTGTAACAGCTGTCCCAGCTGAAGCAGCGCCTGGCAGAGGCTGAGGCAGAGAGGGACAAGTTGCTTGAAGAGCTCAAGGGGTCCCATGTCATTGGGGCCAGTGACTCTGAGGACATGGATGAAATGCTGGACTTCCCAGGTTTGCAAGGACCTCACACGTCCACACATGTCTCTGCTAGCCCTGCGTCAGCCTCACCAGGCAGTGCACTGATTACTTCTCACTGTGGTCTCTCTTCCCTTTTAGAGAAACTGCTCTCGAAGCGCTCCAGAGCATCCCCTGCTCACGAAGAGGACACTTCCCAAACGGACTCGGCCGGCCGCT
Organism: Anablepsoides cearensis; assembly: GCA_032275365.1. Lineage (NCBI taxonomy): Eukaryota > Metazoa > Chordata > Actinopteri > Cyprinodontiformes > Rivulidae > Anablepsoides > Anablepsoides cearensis. The sequence continues at coordinate 7,225,876 of JAUBOC010000127.1, read as the reverse complement.
CTCGTGCCCTGGCGGACCCGGGACACGTTGCTGAGCTGCATAAGCAAATAGAGCAGCTAACGTCACAGAACTCTGAGCTCGTTCTTAAAGTGCAGGTGAGGTCAGACAAGACAAAACCTGTTTTGTTCATAAACGTAGGATTTTTGCTTGAGAAAAAGCTACATCAGGTATTGTCGGACTTCTGAGACTGAATATATTATATGATATTTTATTTGACAAGACTATATTGTGTAGACTGAATCTTAACTTGTCACTTTAATGCTGGTCAGTTTATATCTTCTCTCATTAAATGTTAATACAATACATAACATAAATGTTCATTCAGATTTGTAACCTATTGTACACAAGTATTCATCACTGATTCTGTGTCCAGTATACCAAGTATATACTTTGATGACATCATGTTGGTCTATGTTGTGTCCAGATGCTGGAGATGTTTGAGAAAGATGACACAGACATGCAGGCCCCCAGCCTGGACTCGGTCCCTTTGGTTCAGTATGAGACCCTGAGGAAAGAGTTTGAAACGCTCCAGGAACGCTTGTCCCAGGCTCAAGCTTCACTGGAGGCTTCAGTGTGAGTGTCTGAGAAGTGAGAGAGATTTATTCTTAATATATCTCAAGTTAACTCACTTTTTAGAGGGACACACTTTTGCTTGTACAGTAACTGCAGCACTCTCCAGAGGCCTTCTTAAAAGTGCTTTATATTTTATTACAGGGTGTATTCGGCAGCGGTACACGTTAATGTTGCCCAGCTTTTGAGTTTAACTTTAATGTGTAATGCACACAATTTGCTGGTTATTTATCTGAAATACTTAGAGGCTCATTTATCCAAGTTCCAGATAACCAGCACTAAATTGCTTTTATATACAAAAATATTGACGTGTTGTGTTGCACACAATTTACTAAGACTGCGTGTGCAAATGTGAACAGGTGCAAAAAGGGTGCGGGTCGCCATACTGAAATCCGGATTTTGCGTGAACTCCTGACTGTCACGAGAAGGCAAACGACCTAGGTGCAAAAAAATGCAGTGTTGAAGAGAGATTTTCTTTATGTGTTCTGTGGTTATTTTGAATTTCATTGTGATACTGTTACATCAAATTTAAAAAAAGTTTGAGTAATTTGTCAACCGATACATGCGTCACAGCTCCTATGTTGGAGTATTAGGCCCACACCGTGACGTTTCTTTTTTAATTATGAGAATTTAGTCATAATATTATGAGATTAAAGTAGAAATATTACAGGATAAAAGTCATAATCTTATGACGTCAATTTTTCATTCAGGATTTTTTCCTCGTCATTTTCCTCGCACCTGCTGTGGACAGCCATGCATGTCACTGTGTTTATGAAGTAGTTTACAATGATTTTGTGGTCACTGTTAGTGTAGAATAATATGCTTCCATCCAAATGACACGACAACTAAATATGTCAGTACAGCTATTAATTGCAATACGTCTTCAGTTTATCATATATTCATTTCAAAGTCTATTGATAATTTGATGCTAATGTGCTAACAGATTAAGTATTACTTTCAACTGATACCAAAGAAAAACTACACTAGATGTAATATTATGACTTTATTCTCCTAATATTTTGACTTTTAATCTCTTAATATTACAACATTATTCTTATAATATTATGACTTTATTATGGTCGGGGGAAGAGGGGCGTGCAGAGATAGGCTCTCTGAGTTAAAAAAAACACACTCACATTAATTGTGAATAATCCATGAATGGTTTGCTCTTTTTTTTTTTAAATAAAACGAGAAAAACGAATAATCAGGTGGCTTTTCACTTTTTTGCTTTAAAACTAAATTTAAAAAACAACAAAGGCTAAATTAAAAAAGGGATACTTTTTTTGTTTGTTAGCTTTTATGATTAAAGCAAAGACAAGCTTTTATTATTTTTTTAGAGCACCATTTGTTACTTTCTGGCGGAACCAGAAATCAGCATGGCCTAAACTCCTGGAGAGTTAAGTTTTTACTGAGCAATTTAGAAACATGCTAAATTACATTAGCATTTTATCCTCCCAGTATTTTGCACGTACTGTATCTATTTACTGTATGTCTAATACGATTTCGAGTATAATACAATCATAATTTTTTGAGCTTAATAATCATAAAAAAACTAATCACCAATAACCTGTGTATAATACTACATACACCCACACACACACACACACACACTTTATGGATGATTTTTAGGGTGACATTTCCAGTAAAATACATGAATAAATACAGTATATAATATAATCATCATACACTCTGGATATTCATGAAGGCAAACACATTTAATAGTTTGTGTCTGCTGTTTTGCACATTTGGTCCAGATGATTAATAAATCAGCTTTGTGAGTGATTTCACACAGACAAACCTTTGATAAATCAGCCAGCCAGTTATTAAATCCCTCAAGGACATTTGCTGTATTTACTCTGCTTGTTTTGTTTTGTAGTGACAGTGAGACGTCTCAGGAAGGAGGCGCGGATGCAGAGAGCACAGAAGCTCTAGAAGAAAAGCTGCGTGGACTGGCGGAGCAGCTGGCCTCCTCCCAGGCGGAGCTGGAGGAGCTGAAGGAGCAGATGCGCCTCGGGGTGCTTTCTGTGGAGTGCGGTGACGACAATGTTGCCACAACCGTTGCTGGAGCTGCAGAGGATGGGGTGAGCCAGGAGGCGCAGCAGCTGAGAGCCAGGGTGACAGAGTTAGAGGAGAAGCTCGCTAAGATGCAGGGAGAGGCCGGCGATCAGAGCAGCCAGAACAGTGACACAATCCAACAGCTGACAGGAACAGTGAAGGAGCTCCAGGCTGCTCTGGCCCAGAAAGAGTCAGAACAGAGAGATAAACGAGGAGAGTCAGAAACTGTGAAGCTGCTTCGTGACAAAGTGGTAGAACTGGAGGCAGCCCTGGCAGAGAGCAGCTCGTCGGGGAAAGGAGGAGGAACAGCCGGGAATGGAGATCAGGTCCGTCGGCTGCAGGAGCGTCTGGCCGAGCTGGAGGGGGAACTCAGAAAGTGCGTGCCCCGCTCTGAGCTGGAGGAGGTTCAGGTGACACTCGGACTTCAGTGTGAGCAGCTGGCTAGAGAGAGGGCAGAAGTGGCCAGGAGACTCAACAACGCCCTGCTGGAGCTGGAGAGGCTCAAACCTCCTGCAAGTGGAGAGGAGGAGGAGGAGGAGGAGGAAGATCACTCAGAAAGCTCAGAGCCCTCTGTCATGTCAGGTGTGCAACTGTGTTATTGTTTCAGATAACACATTGTTTGTCCACATAGACTTCTCTTTTTATTGAGCGACTTCTGACACTGCACTTAACTTGTGCTTTTAGTTTATTTTGATATCTTATTTGCAATTAAACTATTGCATTCTTTCTGTTGTTTTAGCCATTAGTGTTTAGTTTATTCAGAAAATAGATGCTATGACTTTTGCTTTTTGAAACTTCTGCACTTTTCAAAATATTTAACTTAATATTTAAAATAATTTTGACAAAATATATAAATGAAATTGCTACAATTTATTCAGAAATATTCTCTTTATAAGTTACTGCAGCATACTTGCCTTGTTTCTTATGCCACTAGCCTTTTGCTCCTTTTAGTTAGCATTTTATTTTTAACTTTAGGCTATTTTTTCCTACTTTAAAATTTTAGCTAGCCTTTTGCTGCTTTTAGTTAGCATTTTATTTTTAACTTTAGGCTATTTTTTCCTACTTTAAAATTTTAGCTAGCCTTTTGCTGCTTTTAGTTAGCATTTTATTTTTAGCTTTTAGCTATTATTTTGCAACTTGTAATTTTTAACTAGCCTTATGCTGCTTTTAGTTAACATTTTGTTTAAACTTTAAGCTATTTTTTCCTACTTTTAATTTTTAGCTACTGGCTAGCTAATAGATCACCTGTTATAATGCCAGGTGTTAACAATCACCTGTTGCTACTTTTCAATTTTACCCATCACTGCTATCTTTAACTAGTTTTCTGCTACTTTTAGTTATCATTTTATCTTTAGCTTTTTTTTCCTACTTTAAGTTTTTAGCTAGCCTTTTGCTGCTTTTAGTTAGCATTTTATTTTAGCTTTTAGCTATTATTTTCCAACTTGTAATTTTTAGCTAGCCTTATGCTTTTTTAGTTAGCGTTTTGTTTAAACTTTAAGCTGTTTTTTCCTACCTTTAATTTTTAGCTAGCCTTTTGCTGCTTTTAGTTAGCATTTTATTTTTAGCTTTTAGCTATTATTTTCCAACTTGTAATTATTACCTAGCCTTTTGTTGCTTTTAGTTAGGATTTTATTTTTAGCTAGTTTTTTCCTACTTGTAACTTTTATTAGCTAGCTTATAGCTAGGCTTTTGCTACTTTGCAATTTTAGCTAGCACTTTGCTGCCTTTACCTAGCATTTTGCTACTTTCAGCTAGGTTTTAGCTAGTTTTGCCTTCTTTTAGCTTTAACAACTCAGTTTCAGTTTCTTCAGCATATTTCAGCTCTCACAATGCTTTTTTCTTGGTATTTATTGATTCGTTTCCACATGTTTGTGTTGGATCAGAACCCTCCAGTCGAGCCCTGGCAAAAGTGCGAGAAGAGCTGGAGGTGGCCAGGCAGGAGGCAGCCCAGGCTCTGGACTGTCTTTATGCCGAGCGGGAGGGCCGGGCGCAGGAGGTCCTGCAGCTGAAAGACGCCGTGCCACTATCAAAACATAAGGAGGCGCTCTCTGCGGTATCGGAGCAGTTAGCTCAGACACTGCAGGAGCTCCAAGAGGAGAAAACCTTACGGGCACAAGCTGAGGAGAAGGCTGCCAGTCTTGAAGCTAAAGCACAGACCACACAGGACTTTATTTCCAAAGAGGAGCACGAAAAGGTCAAAGTGAGTAAATAATGGGATAAAATTAGGAAGGAATAAGGAAAAACAGAAAAGGCAGCGTCTCTTTAAAGAATTTTGTTAAATAGACAAGTGGCAATGCATTCAATGTTTCCAATCCCATAAAAGCCATGTGTCACCAAACAAGACTCTGTTTTTCAACCTGTGCTTTTTAAATGAAAGGAAGAGCTACAGCGCACCCTGCAGGCCTGTGAAAGCAAGGCGGCGGCGGCTCACGACGCTCTGAGTGAGAAAGAGATGGAGCTGAGGGAGCTGAAGTCCCAGAAAGCTGCGGAACAAGGGCTGATCTCCAAGGAGGAGCACGAGGCCATGCGGCTCTCTCTGCAGGCAGAGATCAACGCCAGCGCAGCGCGCTTCAACGACCTCACTCGGAAACACGAGAAGACGTGCACCGAGGTTGGTGTGTGTACATGCATGTGTGTGTGTGTGTGTTATTTTGTCTGTCTTCTCCAATGCAATCTGAAGCCAAACTGCATGTTATTGTTTCTGTGACAAAGTGAGCTGAGCTCTATGAGGGCCTCTCTCCTGTCTTTGCATTATTTATCTTTCACTTTCCCTTTTCAGTATGTCGCTCAACTACAGGGATGCCTCTAAATGTGCTTGCTGTTGTACTCAAGTTGTGTTGTAGTGTAGTGTTTAGCTCTTCTTGTATTTTTAGTTCAGATACAATGGTACAACCTTTAGGTTTTAAATCTTTTAGGCAATAAAAAATGAAGACTACTAATGTAATAATTTGTAACAATTTTTGCCATGTTAGGCTAAGGATTTAACATTTAATCAAGAATTAATTAATAATCCAATTATAACAGCTTAAACTGTGAATCAACTGATTAAAATGAATGAATAAATTTTCTTATTGTATAACAGTAAGTTATGTCTTGAAGACAAATTCCGTTTGATACTTGATAACTTTTGGTCACAAAAGGATTTGCGAGGACATTTTTATTTATTTTGAAGTTATGTTCTGTTACGACAAATACAGTTTGATCCAAGGACAAAAATGCTGAGGTTAAAAGAAAAGAAACCTATTTGGTTATGAAATGGCTACAATACATTTTGCTGGAAAAAAAAAATCGTAAATAATTGTTACCTTAAAATAGATAATTGACTCGGGGCTCGAGTGAAAAGTCACATCCCCACATAAGACCATTTCTCACTTCACAGGCAGCTAAAACTTAGATGCATGCAATGATTTATTTCTCACATCAGCAAATGTGTTAAAACCCATCAAATCTCTCTTCAAAAAGACAGTTTTAGACAGATGACCTTATCATGTTCTAACATCAAAAAGTACAAGATCTTGGACTTCAAAAATATCGGAGATTCAGTAAATAAAGTCTTGTTTTTAGGGTCTTAAATGGACGTGTTCCTCCACCTTTAAACTCTTATTCAGTTGTACAAATAGGTCTGTTTGATGTTATTTAATGATTTGTAACGTCCTACAGGCTCTGAAATGCAAAATAAAAACGAAACTCAGTTTTTGAAAGAGGTCAGTAGCGCGATTTGAACGCATCTT